>BFEA01000305.1:1160398-1171382 GCA_003427395.1 Chara braunii | reverse complement strand
CTCTCTCTCTCTCTCTCTCTCTCTCTCTCTCTCATTCAATGAGTTGATCGTCATCCCGTGGACGGCAGTGGAACCCCATTGGCGGCGCACTCTATGCACCGAATGCCAGCGTCTTAAGCGCTACGAATCCAGGGGTTTCCACTACCGTGTGCGGAGTGAAAACGAGCATAAAGAAAGAGCCACGCGGCTGAGACCATCCACGTCGGACTCGGAACTGACCATCGAACGACAATGAGATTTGATACGAAAATGAGACACGAGGAGTGTGCCTAAGCCTTTCCGTTCTAAACGTCGGGCTGTAGCTCGGTGGGAAGCCCGACAATACTTTTTGGATTGAATTTGGATTTTTCTCTTTTCGCGCCGTGCCCGCGCGCACATTCTGCGACGCGCGAAAACAATCGACTTTCTTCATTGGACTAACACGGGGGATTTCAGTTCCATCTGTGTCCCCACACTCAATTTCTAAAAATCCTTGGCACACCCCATCTTGCTGTTTTTCTGGGCCTTTTTCTGCACGCCTAACACTCCGAACGAAAGATAGCACAGGGCGTGAGGTTGGTATCGGAGCCGACATGTGTCGGTTCTGATGATAGTAAGTCGAACTGGCGAGAGGTAGGAGAGGCCCTCAACTAGCTCGTCGGGATCGCCCCGTGACCCGATCTCAGTCTCGTGCGGCGGCACCCGTGGCACCAATGGTGGACGGTACTAGGGTGATCGTTAGCATCCCCGCCCCCGTCCGTTTCTTCCCTAATCATACCCATCCTGAGGCTTGGCTGGAAGCTGTAGAAGCTCAAAACTACAGCGCAACTGATCTTCCTCGCGTTCTAACATTGCTACTCCGCAATACGTCGCATGACTGGTTTAGAAAACATACGTGGGTAAATTGGGATACTTTCAAGCAAGCCTTCTTGGCTCGATTCGATACGGTCAGTGAAGATGCTGCTTGGTACGTGCTAAAAAATCGGCCACAAGGACCAGGGGAATTGTTGCCCGATTTCGTCGATCGATTTCAAACCATGCTGGACAAATCCGGGCGAGACGAGAAATCCGCTCGAGATTTGTTCATCGATCATCTACGAAGTCCGGCATTGAAAGGCAAACTGCAGAAAAAGGTCCCGCTGAAAACACACCAGTTATCGGCTATCATTGCTAAAGCATTGGAACTGGACCTGGCTGATACAAAAAAGTATATCATCCAGGGAGACGAAGACATTACAGATACCATACGGGATGTAACGGCTAAAAAGCGATCATGGCTGCAGGCGGTCGAACGGTTTTATCCCCGCCCCGACCATGACCTTCCCGGCGGGATCGTTTCTGATATCCCGCCTGCTTCTTCTTCCTCTCCCCCGGTGAATCAATCGATCGCAGCCGTTAAAAGCGAAATCTCCCCCGAACCTCCCTCGCCGGCCATAACCAACTTACACCTTGCCTAGATGATCCATATGGCCACTACCAAGCAGTCCGAATGGATATGCAACCTGATCCAAATGCAGGCCGCTCATATGGAACGGACGGAACAAATAATGAGTAGGCTAATCAAGCCTAACCCGGCCTCTTCTCGGCCGGCCCCCACATCATTTCCGCTCTTACCTGCCCCGCCTGCTCCAGGGTACGCACCTCAGTTCCCTCACCTAGCCAATCCAGCAGGAAAGATCGAGTGTTTTACTGCAAACAGCCCGGACATTTCGCCCGAGACTGCTCGCAGCCAAAACGTAGTCAGCCCCCACCTGCGGCGGCCCCCGTGACCCTGAATCAGGGACGAGTGACCGCTTTGATGGATACAGCCCAGGGAGGAGAGTTTGTGGCATATGCCCTAGAGCAGCCTTCCCCCTCGACAACAATGGCGTCAACATCAAGAGCTTCTCCCTCTGACGCTGCGGACGTGGTCGATCCACTCGAATATCTTCATCTTGCAGGCATGGTCGGAGCAATCCGATCGGCCCCTGATGATCTCGAATGGGTCGATCGCGAATCCAATCCTGGTCCGCAGTTCCGAATAGGAGAGATTGACGTGCTACGAGCACTCAAACAACTGGATATTCGTGTTCCGATCCCGGTGGGACATCTGCTCACCATATCTGAAGCGGCGAATGATAAGCTTTTACAGCATTGCCAGAAAAATCAAAAGCGCTTCACCTATCAGCGCATACAACGGATGTTAAAGAAGAAGGAAGGAAACGAGGAAGTGGCACAACCCGAACCCGAAGCCGGTGAACCTGAGGCCGCACGAATAGCAGCGATCTCTTTAGTAGAGAAAGATCACTTCGTACGAGCTCAGTCGGTGCTATGGAAAAGCGCGGAGTGTGATTGCGAGGTTTGGGACAAGCCTTTTAACGCCCTTATCAACACAGAGTCCTCTGCAGTAGTCATATCATTAGACACTGTCAGAAAGACGGGACGACTCGGATCCATTCTTCCTCAATCTGGCAAAGACAATAATGTCTCCGCCGACGAGGAAGCAATGAATATCGTAGGCATTATTGAAAACGTGGCTGTAAAGGTTGGACGAGTACACGTCCTAGTCAACGAGCTCGTGATAGATGTGCGTTCCTATTCTGTACTATTAGGATTGCCTTGGGCGATGGCGGTGGGCGCACGATTGCATTTCGATTCGAAACAACTGGTGCTCACTCAAACTGGGGGAAAGCCTCAAACTGTTCCTTTGCGAATTTCCACCCGGACGATAAAACGAACCCCTAACTTGGCCTAAATAGGGATGATTAGATACATCAATCCCGAGGAGTGTTCTTCCTCGGATATTCATAGTGGAATCAAGGAACAGGAATGTGAAGAAGAGCTGCCTAGCGAAGATGAATGGAAGTACCTGGCTGAACTTTTCGAACACGAAATTCCCGAAGAATTCTAAGTGTGCCCCGACCCTGCTCGAAGCTTCCACGTGGATTCAGGAGACAGCGCGTTTGCGCCTTCGATAACTCAAATTAGTCCTTCGGTCCTGCTTGGGGAACCTATATTACAAGTATCTGACCTGACCGATGATTCGGAACCCCCTCGCACCTTGTACGAAGGAGCTCTCTCCTTACGAACGCGTTATCAGCAAACGGAATAATATTTGGATGTTTCTGTTTTTCCGCCGAGAACGTTACTAACGACAGGAGCCACCATCGCTTTGATTAAACAAGAGGCGGAAGCACCGGTAAGTGATGTACCTGATCTGATGCAGGAAATGACGGATCTAACGGGGCTAACTGTGGAACCGACCTCGATTGGTTCAGAGACTGATGTTGAAACTAAAGAAACAGAGATGATTAACCCCGCTGAGTCCCAGATGATAGCAACTGTCTTCTCTGTTCGCACTAGTAGTTCCGTTTTCTCTAGTGTCTATGATCGACGGGAACGGCCGGTTGATTGGGTCGATACCCCCCTTAAGATTTCCGGGTTATCAACAATTACCCTACCGAGTCACGTTCCCGTGGAACTTCGAAAGTCGTTAATCTGTGTGTTAAATGGTTACGCAGAAGTATTGAGCATACACGATAGTGACATCGGCTTAACTAATGTGATCAAGCATGCCATTCTCACGGGAGACCATCCACCCATTAGCTGTGTTCCTTACCGATACTCGCCAGCTCAAAGAGCGGCCGCTTTTCAGCGGATTAAAGAATTCGAAGTTAATGGATGGATCAAACCCGCCATAGGTCCCTGGTCTTTTCCCGTAGTAATCGTGCCTAAAAAGGCCGGAGGGATTCGCATTTGCATTGATTATCGAAAGTTGAATGATATCACGATCAAAGATGTGTACCCCCTCCCCCGGATTGATGAGATGTTGGATGCGATTGGGAGTGCTCGATTTTTCAGCAAGTTTGATGTTCGCCATGGGTTCCATCATCTTCTTGTTCGAGAGGAAGATCGTCCGAAAACAGCGTTTGTACTTTTCAAGGGCACGTGGCAGAGGATTAGATGTCCGATGGGTATCTGCAACGCCCCCACGACCTTTCAATGGGCCATGAACATGACTTTTCAGAATTTCGTGAGAAAGACTCGTTTGGCGCAGAGCATCGTCAACTACTGCGTGATTGTGTACATGGATGATATCTTGGTGTATTCGAGTTCCTACGAGGGACACGTGCAACACATCGAATGGGCACTGCACGCGTTACGAGATGCGGGCTTCAAGGTAGCGCTTGAGAAGTGTCAATTTTTTCTCACCACCATTTCCTTCCTAGGGCACGTGGTGACAGACAAGGGACTCCAGCCGGAGCCACAGAAGGTGGCAGCTGTCAGGGATGCGCCGATGCCTACAACTATTACGCAAGTTCTCGCCTTTCTGGGCCTGGCCTCGTACTACTGAAGATTTATCAAGGGCTTCGCAGCAATTGCAGGACCCCTCACGAATCTGTTGCGCAAAGATCAGTCGTTGATCTGGATGCCGGAATGCGATCAAGCGTTTTCCAAACTCAAGGCCGCTCTCATTTCGGCTCCGGTCCTTATAAGACCAGATCCCGAAAAGCCTTTTGTTCTCATCACTGACTGGCAGCCAGAGGCAATTTCGGCGATCCTTGCCCAGGTGGGACCAAGCGGACGCGAGAGTGTGGTGGAGTATGCCTCCAAATCGGTGTCAGCTTGCAAGCGCAACTACGCCGCTCCAACGGGGGAATGCTACGTGGCTCTCTGAGGAATCAGCCACTTTCGCGCTTACCTGTACGGGCGAAAGTTCACCTTGGTAACTGATCATGAGCCCTTGTTGGCTCTAAAGAAATCGAAGGAT
The DNA here is from genome assembly GCA_003427395.1 of Chara braunii. Classification (NCBI taxonomy): domain Eukaryota; kingdom Viridiplantae; phylum Streptophyta; class Charophyceae; order Charales; family Characeae; genus Chara; species Chara braunii. The sequence continues at coordinate 1,166,653 of BFEA01000305.1, read as the reverse complement.
TACTCTGGCATAATCGGGCGATGGCCAACAGTGCTGCAGAGCATGGACTTTGACATTCGTCATCAGAAACATGAGAGGCACGGGAATGCGGACAGACTGACACGACTGCACTGGCCTGAGAAAGTTCCGAAGAGTGAGGAGGTGATTCCGTGGAACGAACCCGAACAGGAGATCGGACCTCGGTACAGCCAAGTGGAGATCTTATCAAAGCAGTACGTGATACGAGGACTAATTGGTTTGTTCTACCCTCTCTGCATCCCTTCCTTCTTTGTCATCATGACTACCCCACTTGCCTCCGCAACCCCTTCATCTCCTACTAATTCCTCCCCTGTCACGTCCTCAGCTTTCTTTGCCACCCTCCCCGATAAATTCTGTTATTTTTGCACGTGCATTGCACGGGTCTATGGGGTCGACTGTCATCCTTTCGAAACCGGGTTTGTCGACTGGGTAGAATGTGCCACGTGTGTCAATCGTGCGCACGGGGCTTGCATTCGATATCGGACGAATAGCAAGGAATGGAGGTGCCCCCTGTGTAGAACGAACAAACTCCCCACGGAGATTCGATTCGAGGCCGCCCGTACGGAGAGCAGGTTAACCGAGCATCCATTTTTCAGGACCATTTATAAGAAAACCAGACAGTCATTTTAACAACACTTCACACCAATCTATAAAGTGCACTTCTTACGACCCCATAGCCAAAGGTGCATTTCCATGAAATTTGGCCCAAAAAAAACTCGACCAATTTTAGAAATTTCAGAAATCTTAATAGCGCAAATTCTAAAACTCCAAATAACCCCAAATTTCATATACGGCAACCCTATCAAAATGCATATAYAGCAAAAACTTGAAATTCCAAAAAAACATGAAATTTGAGCCCAAAACCCTAATTTCAGAAATTTCAGGCCTGAAAACCAGATGCCCCGTTAACCTCTTGTGCCCGTACGGACGGCCCTGAATACGACGAAAAATACCGACGAGCGGAGGTTTGGACGGATAAAATTTTATTGGCGAAATTAGCGGGATTATCATTGGGCCACCTCACCAAACACGACAGACGTAGGGTGACCGAGAGATCTCGGGACTATCGATGGGTCAACGGTCATTTGGAAAAGCGTAAAACTGACAGATCGGACTCGTGGTTGACGGTTCCCCATCCATTCTAGAGATATGATTGGATCCGATCTGCTCACGAAGAACAGGCCCCTCATTTCGCGATACGTGTCACGGAGGCGACTGTAGATCAGAACCGATGGTTCTGGTCCAATATACGAGATGATGTCAAATACATTGTCGCTAACTGTCTGATCTGTGCCACTGATCGCGTCCCTATATGGGGACCAAACACGATCGTACCAACGGAAGTAGAGCGTCTTTTCCAGCGAGTCAGTATGGACACGACAGATATCGACCTGCCACCTGACCCAAACCGCTGTGAATATTCTATCCTGCTAGTATTAATAGATCATTTTTCCAAGTACATCGAAGTCTATCCCTGTAAGATTCGAAAAACCGCAGAAATAGCCACGTACATCGAACGGTTCCTCTATACCCATCTAGATACGGAAGAAATTCTGACCGACAATGGGTCTGAATTCAAGGGTGAGGTAGAAGAACTGCTTGCGCGAAGGGGCGTCACGCTCCGACATACGGCATCCCACGTGTCCCAGTCAAACGGGTTGGCCGAAAATGCCAACCGTATGATTAAAACCGCCCTTCGCAGGAACTTAGTGGCACATGACATGCGTCCTTGGCCCGAGATCGTATATCAGATCGTCGGGATCCACCGGGCCACCCCTCACGAGTCCACGGGGTTTACCCTTTTTCAGCTTCGAACTAATAGCCTCCCCTGTATCGACTACCGGGGTATCTCGGAAATTGCCGAAGCAGGGGGTAGAGACACGCATTCAGCTCTCAAGGCCAAGGCCAAAAGGTACACCGAATTAATGGAACAAGCCGTCCCGAAGGTAGTCCGAAAAAGACAAAGGATGAGCGAACTGGCCCACGGTAGACAGGTCCGTAGCTACGAGGCTGGGAATGGAAATGTTGGGCCCCAACATCAATAAAAATTAGGGGACCTAGTGCAGGTACGTAAATGTGCACGCGACCGGAAACTCGCTCCCAAGTTTTATGGTTGTTTTCGCGTTATCGAGCTCGGACCCAACGACGCCCACACGGTGCGCATCGCGCTTGAGGCTAATGCCAACCATAGCTCTGTCCCCATCGTCCGGCATACCTCCTACCTTCGTCTCCTTCCTCCTTCCGATCTTCCTCCCTCTTCTTCCTCGGAAAGCGAGGAGAACGACGACGATCTAACCCTCTCTCCGCTCTCTCCCTCTTGTCCTTCGACATTCTCCCCCACCTCGCCATGAGTTTTATCACGGAGCGGGTTCTTGACGCACAGCTGTTGCAGCCACGTGGCCACATCTCAGAGATTCGGCAAGTTTGTCACCCTCGGCTCAATGCGGATCTTCGGCATTTGATGCGATTCTTCTGCGACGAAGGTATCTGTGTCGCCGCTGCGTTTTGAATCGAAGGAAGTCCTCACGCAGTAGTATTCGCGGAGGTAACCGCAGTTCATCGGCGAGCGGGTCCCAGAACGAGCCACGTCACCACGGTTGCGGCGTTCAGCGGCGACATCAGCTCTGTCAATCCGCAGTGGCATACCGCGATCTTGACCTCACTGCGCGAGTGGACGGAGCAAGTGTCCAACGTGTGGCAGCACGTCATCGCCGGACAGGGGTATAACCTCATCCTGATCTTTGCATTGGATCTTGGCGATATTCGCCGATCATCGCGCGAGCGGCGACTGGCGATCCCAACCCTCGTCCCCTTCCCACATTCCCAATGAACCACGCTGATTTTCTCGCTCCTCTCTCTATCTTTGGTCTCCCCTCTCTCTTCCCCACCTTCTGGCAATCTGATCTTCATCCTTCTCTTTCCTTCTCATTCGAGCCTCTTTCAGTCCCTCTTATCAATCCTGGACATTGGCGGCTGTGGCGTGAAACTTTTGAGGAGCTGTCTTTCTGCTTGGCCAGAGTACAAGTGACGTGGACACAGACCAGCGGGCATCCTGCGTGGATCGAAAATCCGAAGTTGCTAATCATCCAAGCTTGAAGGACTAACGTGGAGGGCGATCTTCTTGGCTTTCTCTTTGGATCGTAACACTCGAGGCGCCGCCAGCTGATTGCACAGGAGCTCATCGCACCGATCGTGCAATTGGCATACGATCTCTCGCCCGACATCTATTCACAGAGTGACGATAGTCCTGCTCCGTACATTTTCGAGCGATCATTGGATCCGTACCTTCAGTGGACTGCGTGCTTGGAGGAACCTAGGGACGAGGATACGCTACCATCGTGGCAGGAGTATCTCAAGCCGTACGATATCATCCCTCACGCCTTTTATCCAAGGGTGGAGGAAGTGGTGATCGACGACAACGAAGAAGACGAGGACGAGGAAACATCGAAGGAGGGAAGCTATAGTGAACATAGCGAGGGCGAGCTGAGCGAAGGAGAAGAGGAGGAAGAAGAAACCGGATCTTAGTGGGAAGCCCTGCCGGAGGAAGCGACGCGTACGGGAACGGAGGCAGAAGATCCGGAAGCGGCGCGAAAGCGCGAAGAAATTACCACGGGGAAGCGTCAGCTGGAGTTCGCCAGCGAAGCTAGCCTGCGCATCGGTAACGATCCGACCAAGGATCCAAGGGCCGCCGAAGCCCGAAGATGGTGACCCTGCAGCCGCCACCTCAAGTACCACGCGACAGAGATGGAGCTGATCCCCCTCCTCCTCCAGCCCCACCCGTCCCCCAGTTTGCCCACGTACCGATGCGGGCGATAGGCCTTCATCCTCGGATGTTGTCCCGCCGACCCCTTGATTTCCTCACCCTCGAGCAGATCCGTATCCCCGTTACCTTCCCTTCCCATCCCTACCTTCCCTTCCCATCCCTTCCTTCCCCATCTCTTCCTCGACTTCTATTCTATCCGCCTATTCGCCACCGTCCACCCCCACGCCTCCCTTCAATCCGCTGCCCCCACGTTCTGCTGGCATCTCCTACTGTTCAGCACTGCATGGGAGCGATCCAACGTGGTAGAGGTTTACTGCGTTGCCACGGGGACAATCCCCGCCTGCCGCTACTACGAGTTATTTCAAGCGGCACTTTTCCACACCCTCTCCTCCTTCTATCGCGACTACCTTGCTTCCCTCCCTCGCAACGGCGATCACTTCCCCCACTTCCACTGGATCATCTGATATGAGAAGCTTCCGGTGACGCGGAATGAATCGCTTCCTACCCCCACTTCCTCCCGGTCGACCCCGTGAAATCCCCTCCATGTACCGCCTCTATTGGCCCATTCCAACTAGGAGGTAGATCCCGATCACATCACTACCCCCCCCCCCCTCTCTCCCTCTCCTCTCTTCATCCAATCAGCGGGGGAAAACGGCACGAATATGTACGCTTCACGAAGATCACGCCATCGACGATGACGTCAACTCACGCTTTGATTCGACGAGAAGTAACCAGTTGGGGTGCAGAGCACACGGAGAACCGGCGGACGATGATGGCGTCACCTGGATGACCATCGAGGATTCCAGCAACAGACAATTGCAATTGAAGTTGGCGTCAACATGAACTTTGGCTGGATTGTTTGTTGATACGCTTGGTTCCTCATGCATCACTCTGTTCCACCATGACATGCAATCAGGAGATCACATAATTTTGAAAACCTCTGCGCGTCACATATGTGACGAACCACTTCCCGAACCCGTGCTATCTTTCATACCCCTTTTTGCTTGTATTATACGAACCCCATAAAAACCCCATTTCGTTTTCTTGATTTTGGGTACCGCGTTCTTGGCTCCCATCTTTCGAAAAGCTTTTTCGACTCCCGGGTTCTGCTTTTCCTTTCTGCAATTCGGGAAATACATAGGAAATTACGTGCGCCTTAGCGAGCGCACTATGAATTGGGCTCGACAGTTGGGAATTCCGAGATAAGCAGAACATCGACGTGTCCTTTTCGTGTGTTCGAATGTTATTGGTTGCGTTGGGGAAAACTCTCGGAATTTTGTGCGATTACGAATAGGCATAGGATTTTCTTTTCCCGCGTCCCTCTTTCACGCGCGGATATGGTGATTTCAATTTTGAATTAGGCTGTAACTGTTTCGGTGCCTTTTTTTCTCTTTTTGTTGACGGCGCCACACGTGCAAAACTTTCTCCTCTCTGTCCCCCGCATCGCTCCCTCCCGCGCTCCTTTCCCCTTCTCCCTCCTCTTTCTCTCGCCCCGTAACTGTTTTCTTTCTCTCTCTCCCTCTCCCRCCTTGCTCTTTGCGCGCCCCTTTTCCTTTCTTGATCATCTGAATCTTGGACCCGTCTTRCRCCACTTCTCGCGCCTTTTCTCCCCTCACCCTCTGAGTCTGGCGCACGACGCCCGGTCRATCCATCGATAACTCCCGCTCGCCAATCACGTGCGTGGATCAATAGGACCTTCCTATTGCGTGGCGAATCTGATTGGTTGAACCTTGAGTTTCGAGGGATCAAYATGGCGTTCGTAGAGCATTCTTCTCAAAGTYTTYTCCTCCTGCTTCTCCTCTTACACCTCAGCTTTCCCGTCGTTTTCTCCCCCTTCTATCTCCCCTGTCGCAACTATAAAACCCGCAAGCGCGTCCGCAAATCTCTCTTATGTTCTCGACTCTCAAGCCAACTTCCGGGAAGCAGTGGCTAGGCAGAGTGTTTGGTGCGAGTCGGAAAGTCCTGTCGGACTGACGGTAGGCTGGCCGGTTGCGCGCTAGATTATCACGACGGACTGTGGGATCTGGGCGAACCGTGTCGAGTCTACGACAGCTGGGTGACGATTGCAGTAATGGGAGTTAGCACGCGGCGACTGGGATCGTCGGTGCGGGTATGAGGATCGATGATTGGAGTTCAGTGAGTTATTGGTCGGGGGCCATATTGGAATTAACGGCGAATATGCCTTTGTTATTGCAGATCTTTCTCTCTGACAACGCCGAGCTTCCCTCTTTTGGGTTGTGTCATCTCCTATCTCGACTCTCCCCCCCTCACCTTCCCCTTCTCCTCTATCTTTTAATAATGATGTGTCTCGATGCTTCTCTCCTTCTCTCTTTCCCTCCTCTGGATGAGTATGAATCTGTATGCTTTCCTTGCGTGAAAGAACTTCTTCCGGAACTCTTCCATTAGTTTCCTGGGTAATCCTCCCGCGCAAGGACCCCGTCTTCTTGTCTTGTGAACGATGGATGCGTGTGTAC
>BFEA01000305.1:1093449-1105395 GCA_003427395.1 Chara braunii | reverse complement strand
TTGCTTTGTGGGTGGTACCGAGGCTAGTGACCGGTCATCGAAATGCACGTCGGCCCAATTGGTGAGAAATCTGTGGTTGGGGGCAGCTATCTCCAGGTACGTTGTTCCCATTCCTTATCCACCCTCGTAATCTCTTCTTACCGTGAGGAAGTGAGTCCAACTTGAGTGTCCTCTCTTTTGAAAGGAGTCGTGTGCGCTCTATCTTGAGAGACGACATTCTTCCCGGTGGCGCATCTGCCAGGAGAGGGCAGTGCCTCTGAAGGGCCCTGGTTGAAGCACGGGTCACGGTCACCATGCCAACCCATGGGAGCAGTACACGCAGGCCATGCTGCTTTGTCCATTGAGGCTCTTTGCTGTGCTAATAGAAGGGGTGTGCGTACTGACCAGTCCTATGGAGACGCTCCTAGACCGTCTATAAACATTTCTGGTTGGGGTCTGAACTGTCCACTGGCTGTGATCGTCGTCCTGATTGCGACGTTAAAGAATTCCTCAGGACTCTCGGGGCTGTCCTTAAATTGCCTCTTGATCAGCCAGATCAGTCAGACGTAAGGCTCGTTGCACGCGAGGGTAAACAAAGGGAAGGCTGGTCATAAGCATACTTCTTGGGCACATGGGTGGGCCGTGGTTGCACACCTTAGACACCGCAGCTTGATGATGCTCACAGGTACGTTGGATACAGGGGAAGGGATTCCAATTGTGAACTGAACATCACTATTTTACCCATTGTGCATACATCTGCTGACATAGTCTGTTTTTGTTTTGATTAGTTGGTTGACAGACTGCTGACACCTAACAGACGGCCTAGAGTGGGACTGTAATATACCATAGTCAGCTCTTCTCAAAGCTTCTGTTCAGAACTAATCAGGATAGAGGTAGACTACGTGTATAGTCTGTATAGGTGTTGTTGATAGCGCTTGAATAGTAGCCGGAGGTGATTCGCTGGGTATTTATGTATTTATTTGTTTTAGCGCCAGTCAGGCGTATGCTGCGGTAGGTCCTAGAGAGGACTCTAGTGCAGACAGTGTCTGCCTAGCCGATGAGTGGATCATACGGGGAAGAAGGTACAACTGACGCTAGGAGGTTAACCAGGCTATCATCGCTTAGAATCCCTAGAGTGTTCCAGGCCCTACAACCGGCAGAAGAGAGAAGACTAAGGGCCAAAGCTAGGGCCCGTAGTCTTGAGGCTGCAATGGCTACCGCTTCAGCAACGTCTACAACAAGCTCTGGTCAGGGCATGTCGTCCAATTCGACCAGCTCGCAGTCAGTCTCTGATACGTCAGGTGCCGGCGCTAGTTAGATGGCCGGTGTGCAGTCCAGCCTACCGCCTCATCTTATGAGGGAGCAGATGGAGCTCCAACAGATAGAGAGGATCTGCTTAATGCTAGAAGAGGAACTCAAGTAGGCTACTAAGAGAGAAAAAGAAATTAGAGAGAGAAGAGTCAGACTAGAGAGTAGGGAGGCAAGCCTGGCTGCACTAGAGGGTTTAGATGACGCAGCCCTTAACTCTACAGGAGAGATCCTTAAAGCAAGCGTCCTGTCCATGCAGGTGTACATGGAGAGCAAAATAGACGCCATGCAGGACACCCTAGACCAGATTTTGCAGGCCCAACAAAGGCCAGGGATCCGGACAATACCTTTGCCATCGCTTCCATTATCAGTGATGACAGGCCCCTATGCCGCTTAGTTTGGACAACAACCAAGCGGTACATCAGCAGCAGCTCTATCTCAGACTGTTGCTTTTTCATCTTCTGGTCCAGCGACTGGAGCTACATCACAGTCGCCACCTGTCCCGCCAACGGGACAGCAATTACCTTGGTATCCCAATACCCCCCTGAAACCACCTCCAACCTTCTCAGGAGACAAGAAGGATGAGGCTCTCGACACGTGGCTGAGAACGGTTCCAGTGTGGGTAAGGGCAAAGAGGACATTGGTAGAAGAGAAGGTGATAACTGCTGCATCCTACTTAGAGGGTTCAGCAACTCACTGGCTGAATGGATTGGTAGCTTCAAACGGGTTCGGCAGGAACATGGGTGATGGGGCAGAGACCCACACCCTAGACAGCTTTATGGACTTAGTGGAGGCTCGATGGCACAACCCTCAGCAGGCATTGCCACTCATGGACTTCTAAAGCTTGATGCTAGAAAGTACAGTGCGAGAGCTTACCACCACCGTAGAGCGCCTGATTCTCGTCCCATGAGTGGAGTACAATCCACATGTCTTATTGACCACGTTCTTAAGATGTCTTCCCACAAACATGAAGAACTTACTGGCCAGCGAGGCTCGGCGTGAGTATCACACCTTCGAGACATTCAGTAAGAAGGCCCTAGATTTAGAGGGCTACGCTAGGTAGTGCTCAGACCCCTTCTACGAACGGGAGAAAGAAGAAGGCCCCACAAGAGTGGAAGAAAAAGGGTAGTCGATTGATGATGGTTGATTCCAAAGGGAATCAAACTGAGATCGACGATGTTTCTGAGCTTGTGGAGGGAACAAAGTTAGACGGCAAGGAGATTGTTGAGGGTAGCAACCTCGCGGCTGCAGTTAAGACTAAGGCAGTTGACCGCGGGAAGGGCAGTCAACAGAGGAGTCAGGGGCAAGCCGCCAACCCAAACAAAATAGCTGCTTGGGTAAGGGTTGGTTTGGATCAAGAAGTGTGGCAGGACTGTTGGCAGCGGGGTGCTTGCATAAACTGCGACGAGTATGGCCATACATAGTTTAAGTGCAAGAACCGAAGGTCTCGTAGAAGATCCCTCCTAAGGGTGGGTATCCTTCTTCTCAGTCTGGGGCCTCTACGAGCTCCAGCTCGAGAAACACTTAAGGTCGGTAGAAGTTGTAGTTGCTTCTACTCTCGTTGGAGTGGGTGATGTACCCTCCCCGTTTCAAGAGTGGGCCGAAGCTATTGACTCCTTAGTCACCCGCAGACGCATCGAGACCCAACTATACTTTATACGTTGGATGTGTCTGAAGCCTTAGAGGACCTTCAAGGTGAGTGGTCAGAAAGGGACCCTCTTGAGTCCTGGGTGGCACTGAGTAGAGGTCCTAGAGGGGAGCACTTCGTTGTGGAAGTTGGTGTGGGTGGTCGCAAGTGCGGCGCCTTCATAGACATTGGCTCCATGCGAAACTTTATAAGTCGCTTCTGCGTTGATAGACTACGCTTAAAGGACCAGGTGCAGCGCCCGAGTAGACCGGTATCATTTGCTTTGGCCAACAAAGAGCGCATGATGGTGGAGGACTACGTTAAAGATGTAGTCTGCACTTTCTCCTACCCAGGAGGAGAGTTAAAACATAAGATATCATTCCTGGTGAGTGACGATTTGCCCTTTGACATGTTGTTGGGCATGTACTACCTCGAGGTTGCCAAGCCCCAGTTTGACTGGGACAAGAAGGTGTTGAAGCACGAGTTGCCTAATGGGAGGACCGTTAGACTGGCTAAGTATAAAGCCAATAGGTTAATAGACTCCTATGGGTGCGTATGCGCATCTGCCTTCTATAACTATTATAAACAGAACCAAAAGCAAGGAATGTACTTAGTCTATGTCTCTGCAAAAGAGGAGGCCGTTAAAACACCCCAGAGATAGAGACAATCCTCGCTAAGTACCTTGATTTGTTCGAGGATCCCTCAGGAGTCGTAGACAGGGAGGTTGTCCATGCCATAGAGATCACCCCAGGTAAAGGGAGAATCTATAGGATGGCTCCGACCGAGTTGGACGAGCTTCGTCGGCAACTGAAAGAGCTCACAAAAAAGGGTTGGATTCGGCCTAGCACTTTCCGCTTTGGCTCACCAGTCTTATTTGTTCCAAAGAAAGGGGGAACACTAAGGATGTGCATTGATTATAGAGGCCTCGATGCCATCACCGTTAAGAACACAGAGCCTCTACCACACATTGACGACCTATTGGATAGGGTGCAGGGGTGTAAGTACTACACTAAGATAGACTTAAAATCCGGCTACCATCAGATTGCCATAAGACCAAAGGACCAACACAAAACCGCATTCTAGACCAGCTACGGTCTGTACGAGTTTGTGGTGATGCCCTTTGGCCTTTGCAATGCGTCGGGTACATTCCAACACGCCATGATAGGATCTTCCATGGCTACTAAGTTCGTCGTCGTGTACCTTGACGATATACTTTTCTTTAGTAAGACTTTCGAGGAGCATGCTCAACATGTTGATAAAGTCCTCTCACTTCTTCGGCAACACAAGTATAAGATAAACAAAGGGAAATGCGAGTTCGGTCGCACTCGAATCTTGTACTTGGGTCATGAAGTATCCGCGGATGGGATTAGGCCCGAAGATGCGAAGGTGGCTAGCATACGTGACTGGCCACAACCCCAGTCTGTGACTGAGGTCATATCATTCTTGGGAATGTGTGGATATTACTGCAATTTCGTAAAGAATTATAGTACGACTACATCTCCCTTGACTGATCTAACTCAACTTGACACACCATGGGACTAGGCCGACGAGTGTAAGGCAACTTTCAAGCGTTTGAAGCATGCTCTCACTTACCATGAAGTTCTCATGGTACCCAACCCGCAAAGGCCCTTTGTTGTAACCATTGACGCAAGCCAATACGGTATTGGCGCAGTGCTGGCTCAGCAGGAAGGGAAAACGTTGAGACTGGTCAAGTACATGAGCAAAAAAATGCCATCAAAGAAGTTGGCGAAGTCCACCTATGAGAAGGAACTATATGCTCTCTACAAGGCACTTGTCCACTGGAGGCATTATCTGTTAGGAAGGTTCTTCTACTTGAGAACTGACCATCAGACCCTCAAGTGGATTAAGNTCTTCTACTTGAGAACTGACCATCAGACCCTCAAGTGGATTAAGACCCAACCAGTTCTCTCCGATGCACTCAAACACTGGATTGAAGTCATAAATCAGTATGACTTCAAACTAGACTATGTAAATGGAGAGTACAACAAAGTTGCGGATGCGTTGTCTAGAAGGGCAGATTCCCTAGGTGCGCTGATTTCTGAGTTTGACGTGACTCGATCCTTGGGGGAAGCCTACAAGGAAGATCCCGTCACGATGGACATCATCAACAAACTTCAGGCCAAAGATATAGCCACTTCTGACGAGTTTGTGATGGTGGATGGGTTACTCTTTCTTGAAAAGGCAGGGTTTTAGAGGTTAGTTGTTCCATCTAGAGAGATTTTGCGTAGTTTATTCTCAGGTGAGTGTCATGACGGAACGGGACATTTCGACTACAAGAAGACTAGTGCTAATTTAGTACAGCGACTCTGGTGGCCTAACATGCTAGACGATGCAAAGGAGTATGTACATACCTCTCAGGTCTGTCAGCGGGACAAGCCGCGGACTCAAGCTCCGCTTGGGTTACTTGAACCTCTACCCATTCCTGCTGGCCCAGGGCAGCACATCTTCGTCATAGTTGATAGGTTCACTAAGTATGCTAGACTGATTGCCATGCCGGAGACCGCCAGGACTGAACATGTCATCAAGTTATTCATGGATAACTGGGTGCATGACTTTGGATTGCCAAAGACAATCGTTAGTGATAGAGATGTGTGTTTCACAAGCGAGATGTGGAAGAAGGCCGCTGAACAGATGGGCAGCCAGCTTCAGATGACTTCTGGGAATCATGCCGAAGGAAACGGGCAGGCTGAACAGATGAGCCGTGTGGTGCAGCATCTGCTGAGGCATTACATCAAGCCCAGCCAGGGTGACTGGGATGAGAAATTACCTCTCATGGCCAACCTGTACAACAATGCTGTACACAGCACCACCGACGTCAGTCCTAATCAACTACATCTGGGGTGGAAGCCTAGATCTGCTCTAGACTTCCTCCTGCCTGAAAACCGAACTGCTGCAACTCCTGGAACCATTGAATTTGGTGTCCAGTATGAGAAATTGTTGCAGCAGACTGTCAAACACATCAAGAAATCTCAGGAAGCCATGTCGCCGACAGTCAACATTTCAGGTAGGGGAACGTGTCTGGGTCAAGGCTAGTGAGTTGGGACAAGAGTTTGGCATCTCTAGGAAACTAATGCTGCAGTATTTTGGTCCCTGGGAAGTCTTAGACATTGTGGGGAATGATTTGGATGGTCCGTCGTACGTCATTCGTATCCCTGGTCACCTACGCACATACCTTGTTTTTCACACCTCGAAGCTTGCACCTTTCGCTGAGACAGCACAGTTCCCATCTCGGAGATCTATGCTGCCCCCAACCATGGATGGCCACGTGGACGTCGACGGCATCCTGCATCACAGAGACACGCCTGTTCCCAAGCCACCTGGCAGGGGAAGACCTCCTAAACCTACAAGGGAATACAGAGTACATTTCAGGCATCATACTGATCCTAAGGAAGATCGATGGATTTCAAGGGAGGAACTTGTCAAGACAGATCCTCAGATCGTGGCAGACTATGAGAAGAAACTGAAGGGGAAGGCACCAACATGAAGCATCTCAGCGGACTTTCGAAGCTAAGGGGGATGGAATGTGAGGAACAAGCCCTCAAGGGACCCTATCAGACATCACATGTTCTGGGCTAAGGCCCCCAGCAAGCCGAGTGTCCGCCCTAAGTGAAGGCGGGCCTGAATATTCGTCAAAGGTCAAAATTCAACATTTCCATGTGTGGGTATTCAGGCTCTCGCAGCACGCCAGGTGGTTGGGTAGACGCGTGAGCCTCACTAAGCTGCGTCGTACAGTTGGCCCAGGCCTTGACAGTTGCGCCTGGGCACATACACACAGAGCAGGGCCGATACATTGGGAAGCAGGCCATCGGCCTTTGGAAAAGCAGTACTGCTGATGTACTTACCTGGGAGCCCTGCACAGATGCAGCAAACAGCCCAAGTCCGGAGACTCAGGCCATGCCCAACTGAAAAGGGCCCAGGCCCTCAACTGTAGTCTCGGGCCTGGGCGCAGGGTCTGAGGCCCAACCGGAAGCTACTGGAAGCTTCCAGCCAGGCCACACGCAGCATCCAGGAGGATGCCACTTCCATAAAAGAAGTGAGGCAGCCCAGGCCAGGCATTCTGGCCAGTGCTGGCAATGCGGAAGTGCTGCTGCGCTCTTGCTTGATGCTGCGCTGCTGCCAAAGGCGCTGACGGAGCGCGTAGTGGTGAGGAGGGGCGCTGCAGGGTAGCAGGGCGCAGGCAGCCATAGCCGGGCTGCTGGGCGCCATGGGGTGCAGCGGACGATCTGGTGGTCTTCAGGGACGGAGGCGAGTGTGGGGTGATCAAGGTCTGATTGAGGGTGACGAGATACGTACCTGGTGCATGAAGAGAGGTCGGCTATGGAGTTGACAGTCGTGTACTTGGTCTTCGAGAGTCGAAGTGAGCCTGTTGCGTGAACCAGCTGTAGGTAGGATAGTCGGGCAGAGTAGGTTGGGCGCTGGGTACCAGACAGAGAGGAGCGACTTTGGATACTGTGTTGGTGTGGCCTACGGGCTTGAACATTGGGTCGTTACTTCATTGTATTGCTCTATATGGATGGTTTCTCGGTGCATTTTGTACTCTCTGCTTGGATACGACTACCTGGACATCTGTGTGATTTTGCAACTTGGTTTTCTGTATATCGTTCACACTCATATTCCTTGCAAATGCAGCAGCACTGCAGAGTCTTTGTCGGGCTCGGCGACATTTGTTTATGAATTGATAAGTTATTAATACTTATTATCTTGCTCCCACTCAGAACAAGTCTGAATAACTGTTGTTTGGAAACAACTCTGCAGTGCCCTGCTTGAGAAGAGCTGTATCAATTGAGGAGGACTATATTTTGAGCGGCGGCGAGCTTCTCGTAGATGATGATGTGGAAGGAGGTTGGCTTGCAACCCATGGAGCACCTAAAGGCAAGTGTCGAGTTCGATGAACGTTGATCCATCGATTTCATACTTTTTGATTTTATACAATCTGAGGTGTAGAGAAGGACCCCTGAGTAAAACTTCGTTTTTGAATGTTTCAAAAACTTCCATTTCGAATGTTTCCGCTGAGACTGATATTGTCTATTTTTTAAAATTTTACTAGTATTTTAAAATTTTCAACAGTTGAATCACCAGTGCATCCGACCTCACTTGCCGAGGGAGATTCCCCCTGCACGCCAAGCTTTGCCGGAGTGCCGGCGGGGCACTGTTTCTTTTCTTTTGCCTGGTGGCACCAGCCCTTTTGGTCCGTTAGTCCTGAGCCCTCAAAATTTCCTGATTGGCGCGATTTTGAATTCTAAAGTTTGCCTTGGCGATGTACTGGTGGTTTAATGCCTGTTTCATTCTTTACGACTTCTGAAACAGCCGAAATCTGCTGCTTGTAGTTTTTCTTTTCGCCAAGTTGCTTAAAAAAATTAAAGGCATACCAAAACGGAGAGAAACCGAGGGGGGGCGGCAGAATCCGCAGAGGGATCCAGTCAGAATCATCGGAGCCGGCAGGCCTACCATTCGTAATATCCTAGTAGGGTATCGATTGTGTTTGTAGTGCGGGTAACTTTGCGTTGGATTGGGAGGGGTTTTTAACTTCTCTGCAGGTGTGTACCAACGGCTCTAGCCCAGCTGGGACGCCCATGAACTGTCGAAACAACAGACCTGAGTTCAAATCCAGATGAAACTAAATGAAATCAAATACTTATGCATTACGTGGGGCCATTCAGCTTGAAACTAGTTAATATCGCAAGGCCGCCGCTGTTTTGTTTTTTGAACTTTTTTTGCCTGGAGAAAAGGGAATTTCTGAAGGTGTCAATGCGGATGTAGTATGCATTGTTTTTTGTTTGCGACCAGCAATATGATACACCCAGTTTTCATTAAAGTGTATGACAAGTAAATTGCATGATTGCAATAATAATATGATAATATTGCAATAGCAAATGCGCAGATGCAGGGGGATGCTATTATAGTATTACCAACTTGTTACTGGCATTGGCCTCTTTCAAGGATGGTAGACAAATAGAGAGAAAAATGGTCTAAAAGACTCCAAATATGACAACCAAAAAAATAATAATAATAAAAAAAAAAGAAGAAGAAAAAAGGAAAGAAGGGCGTATTTTACAATGTTACCAGAGTGGCCGGGACCACTTGCCCGGTTGGGCCAAAAAATGGAAATTTGATTTTATGAAGTTTTCAACTAGGCTGCGTCTCTCATCATTGTGGGCCAAAAAATCCGAAAAAAAAACTATGTTATACAGAAAAATAAACTGAACAACTTTTGCCTCAGGGTCACATCGAAATTCTTTACGAAATTTAACATAAAAATAAAAATCTAAAAGTAATTTTTATTTTTTTATTTTTTTATTTCCTTTTGGCTCAGCCGGGCAAGTGGACCCGGGCCACTCTGGTAGCCTAGATTTTTTGTTTTTATTTTATTTTTATTTTTTACAGGGACCTTTCCTGTGCAAGGAAAATGAGCGATAGCGAACTTCAGAAACCAAGCAGCATTATACACATGAGACCAGATAGTCGTGACCTCGAACCAAAAGCAGAATTGTAACGCAGAGTCCCACCAAATAAGAGCACAGCAAAAGCTCATAAGTGACAATGTTCGAATAGTCTCATCATCATCAACAAAGAACCAATGTCGACATCCTATCTGGCGCTTGGGGCACTATTTAACAGCAAATCGGGCTACCAGAGTGGCCTCTAACAGCAAATCAGGCCTCTCTGTACTTAGGGCAGTGTTTAATAATGTGACCAGGATCACCACAATAAATGCACTGATCTTGATCGGACCTCCTCTGCCAGACTGTTTGTTCTAGGCCCAAATCCTCCCAAGGCTTGCCCTGTGGCAGGCCAGGGTGCCATCCACGCCTCCTGTACGGTGACCGATTAAAACTAGAGCGGTTTTGCGGGGGACCTTGACCCCTACCTCCCTCTTGGCGGCCTCCTCTGCCACCAACCCCCTGATTGCCCTGTCCACGACCACCAGAGGCCCGACCCCCTTGGCCCTGGCCTCTCCCTCTTCCTTGCGGCCTCCCTCCAGCCGCGACAGTAGCGTAAGTCCTCCCCTGACTATCGCCACTATCTTCTTCCTCTAGGCCCCACTCTATTTGATCATACGAGACCTCTTCCATACCACCCTCGTCTAACACAAGGATCAGGTGATCCTTGCCCTTGACTTGACCCGAGATGGTACGGCCTTTCCACTTCTTTCCCTTATCAAGGTCTTTATGCCAGAAAGTGGAAACTGGCATGGACTTCGCTTCTAATGCTACCACCTACCTACTCAAAGTATCGTAGGTCATGGTAGACTCCCTACTCTTCTCGAAGAAGTGCCCGCACAAAGGCTCGGGCATGGCACGATAATACAGTTGGACCAGCTGGGTCTCAGTGACCCCATGACCAGGGACAGCTACCAATTGATCCATGACACCCTTGAGTGCCCTGGCACTCCTCCATTGGCAGGAATGAATGGT
Source organism: Chara braunii (assembly GCA_003427395.1). Taxonomy (NCBI): domain Eukaryota; kingdom Viridiplantae; phylum Streptophyta; class Charophyceae; order Charales; family Characeae; genus Chara; species Chara braunii. The sequence goes on along the minus strand of BFEA01000305.1, from coordinate 1,095,045 downwards.
TTGCAGCTTGTCAGAGGCTACTTCGCGTGACATCTGCAAACCTCTCGCGTAGTAACTTAAAGAAGTCACTAAGGGGGGTGATCAAGGAATATGCAACCATATCATTTTCGCATTTAGCAGCGTGGCAGAGCGATCTAGCGAAACTAGCTGCCTCATCTTTGAGAGCATGGAAGGCGATGAGGACCTGTTCCTCAGGACCTATCTTTTGCAGGTGTACATAGGAGTTCACATTCGCCTCCCAAAAGTCCTCCTCCTTCTTTCCACTGTACGAGTCATGAAACTTTACCTGGATTGGCTCTCTACGGGGACGCGCTTCCTCCTCCCTTGGAGCAGCGAGTTTTGCGCCTTCTATGGCACCCGTGCAGAATCGCTCCGTGTTTTCTAGCCTCGTTGTTACTTCTGAGCCCACGTGCATCATTATGTCACGTTCGAACTCTCTAAACCCCACTCGAATTGATCGCAAAGCTACATCCTGGCTCCTGGTGAACTGATTGCTCATCATGCTTTAGCCAGGAGCTCAATATTCCTTGACATCACCTCTATCTTCCCCTGTATATCTGCTTGCGCCGCCATCTGCGCCCTCTGTTATTTTATAACCTCCAATTATTTTGCAACTTTACTTATCTCCTCCATCCTCTTCTTCTTCTCCTGGTCAAACGCAACTTCCACTCCGACTTCTTCTCCTCTTCTATGTTCTGGTGTTTTAAGGGGTCTTCTTCTGCTTCCCACTCTTTCACAACCGCCTCCTGTTCTTCCCTGGGGACATATAACATTGCCTCCTTCTCTTCTCCCAGGGACAGATTGGCAACCCACTCAAACACTTTCTTCTCCAACCACTGGTCCCCTTCCTTTTTCGTGCCACTGGACTCCGCTTTGTCCCTGAAACTACTACTTATCAGGGGAACTTCTTCTGCCGCCTTCTTCTCTTTTTCTTCTTCTTCTTCTGCATCCACTGCTTTCATTTTTTCTTCCTCCTCCTTTTTCACCTTTTCCAATTCCTCCTCCAACTTCTTTCTTTTCGCGGCCTGCTCCTGCATTAAGGCCAACTTTTTGGCCTGCTTCACCACCTCCTTCTCATTCTTGGCCTTCCTGCATTAAGGCCAACTTTTTGGCCTGCTTCACCACCTCCTTCTCCTTCTTGGCCTTCTGCTCGGCCAGGATCTGCACAAAACGGCGAATATTTGGGCCCCCATTAACCGTCTCTCACGTTAAAGAATTCCTGAGGAGTTATGGGGGATCTCCTTAAATGCCTCCTGATCAGCATTGAAGTCCTGTAGTGACAGCCCTTGTATTAGGTCCAGGCTAGAGGCCTCCTGATCTGCATTGAAGTCCTGTAGTGACAACCTTAGTATAAGGTCCAGGCTAGAGACCATAGTTGACAGGGTTCTGAACCGGAGAGAAAGCCAGGTGAGATTGACCGCAGGTGCTGGGCATCTGGGTCTGGATTGTAAAGGACAGTGGTGGCGAAAGCTTCCATCGGCCGTGGTAACATGGCTGGATCAAAGGGTAAGGCTTTGTGGTCAAGGGTAAGGCTTTGTGGTCCTTAGATAGTTAGTCAGTCAGTCAAGTGGGTAGGTCTAAGTGGTGAGGAGTGGG
>BFEA01000305.1:1007778-1020893 GCA_003427395.1 Chara braunii | reverse complement strand
AGAGAGAGAGAGAGAGAGAGAGAGAGAGAGAGAGAGAGAGAGAGAGAGAGAAGGAGAGAGAGAGAGAAGGAGAGAGAGAGAGAAAGGTCATCGTTGAAGCCCCCATGAAGGTTGGAAGGCGCAGAGAGAGAGAGAGAGAGAGAGAGAGAGAGAGAGAGAGAGAGAGAGAGAGAGAGGCATTGTCGAGGACGGCGGGGGCGACAACGACGAGGACGAAGACGACGAAGAGTGCGCACTTTTTCTTTTAGCGCACACTCATCCATGCGGAGAGTGGTGATTCGGAGGTCGGGTTGGAACCTTCACAGCGGCCTTCTGCTGCAGTGTTGCCCGTCGACTGGGGGAGTTGGGGCCAGTGGGGGAGTTGGGGCCAGTGGGGGAGTTTGGCCTGGGGTGCCAGTTTGGGGAGTTGGCAGAGGGCTGCCCGAAGGGTGGTGGGGTTTTTGGCAAGGTTGGGGAGTTGGCGGCGGGCTTCCCGAAGGGTGCTGGAGTTTTTGGCCAGATTGTTGGCGAGGTTGGGGAGTTGGCGGCGGGCTGCCCGACGGGTGGGAGAGTGGGGGCCGGAGTAACTTGCCAATGGTCGTTCGGTAGGGGTTAATGGGGCATGACGAAATTGCCGAAGCGGCAAGTCAACACTTTCATCCAGGCCAGCGACGATACACAGGCGAGCATGAAGAATTCGAACAGTGTGTACAAGTACGTGCTTGTTGGCCAGAAACTTTCTGAGAAGCTTTGTGGTCAGAGGATGCTTCAGTGCGTGTTTTGCGCCAACGAGTGGCAGGGGAACAGGCATGGGGCGGCGTGACATTTTTGCAGTGTGAAGGGTTGTTGGCAGGTATGCGATGAAGCTCTTGTGGACATGCATTACACGAGCGGGTACACGTTCGAGGGAAAGTCGTTGGAACGAATCCAGAAGTACGAGGAGCTTCACAGTGCTTGGGTGGACGATAGGATTTCTGGCGGAGGTCCTCATGAGGCGAGGGATAGGTTTTTTGGCGGAGAGCCTCATGAGGCGAGGGCGGCGTGGTTGTTGCGAAGCCTAGACGGGGGAGCGCGCAGCGCTACCGAGGCCGCGGCGCCCAGCCCGACCAAACATGCCTCGTTCGAAGCGACGCGTCTCCATGGTGCCTGGCTAGGCGGCGGGAGTGAACTGAGCACGACAATGGGAGAAGCGGCAGGGCTATGGTGGGAGGTGATGAAGATAAGACGTGGCGGGCGTTTTATGGGAGGGGTTTGAGTGCTCACGTTGTTCGGAGGGGTCATCTTCTCTTCTCCGTGTGATCTTTGAAGTTGGCTGCTCAGCTCAGTGTTTGTGGAAAAGCGTTTCAAGGGACCATGCGACGGATTGGGGTGGATCTGACCTAGGTGATTCCCTCAGATTGGGTTGACGTATCTACGTGCTCTGCGACAGGTGGCATAGTTTGCGCGTCCCTGATACTCTCGAGACTACATGTGTGCGATTATTGGCAGGCTTAATAGTTTAGTCTCACAACGCGGCATGACCAACTAGAGAAGGTGAGTTCTGCTGCGGTCGGAGGATCTTCATCGTTCGACCTTTCATAGACATGGTGAAGTTTACCCAGCATGAGGTCGTGTTGCGAGGATCCGTAAAAGGAGAGCCGATGAAGGGGGAGGTGCGGTCTTGAGAGGGAAGGGGTGTGCTGGATGGGGCATCATGTTGGGGTCGTTAGGGCACAGTAAGGGGTTGCCTGGTTGGAAGTCTTTCTAAGTTCATCCAGAAATTTTGTAGGCGATCTTATTCACTAGGCCTATGAATGGTGTATACTCTTGATTGATCTCGTAATGTTGATGTGATCAAATTCGTCACGATTGATATTCCAAATTTTATTTTCTTCGAATTTCTTGTTTGAACTTCTTCATACCGATTTTCATAAATTTGATCAAAATATCAAGGTCCTAACTCCTAATCGTGGTTCAAATTAGTTCCAAACTTCGTTTGTATATCTCATTAAAATCTCTTATACGTGACTTTCTTAAATTTGAAATCTCGCGATCTGTTTCAAACTTCGTTCGCATGTCTCATTAAAAATTCTTTTACACCAAAATCTGGAATTCTAATCTCTTATAATTCCCTATTCCGTATAACTTCAACAGAAAAATTCCCATGAGAAATGAAAGTTGAAAAAACATTCCATAAAAAAAAAAAATCTTCATATTTATAAATTATCATTCCAATGTTTGTCCAATTCTAAAACCTTCAATTTAATTATGAGCTTTCCCTTCCAACTACATCTATTTGCTCAAGATGGAATGAAAGTCTGGACGAGTTTACGAAATGTTTTAATTAGACTTTCATTCTACTACAACAAATATCGTCTTATTTAGATTGGATTAACCTATTTATGACTGAAAATCCTTACTTAGAATGGCAGTCCAATTAAAATATTTCATGAACTCATCTAGACTTTCATTCCATCTCTAGCATGCAGTTCAAATAAGAAGGGATACCCCATTCTTGGAAGGAAAGTTTTCAAGTAAGACGGAAAATTTTAAAATTGGAATGACATTTTTTAAGATGGAATGAAAATTTAAAATTAAGAATATAACTTTACTCTAGAATGATTATTTAATTATGGAAAAATTTTCTATTGTTTTTTCTTAATTTTTGTGTTCAGAGTATTGAAATTCGAATCTCAAATTTCTAAAAAAAACTTCTACAATTCTTACTTCCGATTACGTCATAATTTTGCCTCCTATTTTTGAAACAACGTGTATCTAAGTTTATGCTGGTTGTAGTGGGTTATTTTGGTGGTGATGGTTGGAGATAACGCGGTTTGCGGCGAAGGGGCTAGCCTGTAGGGCAGAAATAGGGTACAGCAACGGTGGAGATGGTGGCTCAGCCGCAGTAAGTCTTGTCGGAGTAGGGGTGAGAATAAATTTTGTTGGCCGATTGCAACCAGTGCCTGGAGGAGCTGGATGATAGGAACCATAGTTATGGTGAGGATTGGTGGCTTGTCTGTTAACTGCTAACGTCCGTTAGTCCCAATGGTCTGCGAATGGACGAGGCCAAAACGACACTAGTTGGTGTTGGGGCTTGGTAGCGCTGCCCTGTAACTCGAGCCGTATAGGGGCATGAAACCTGGTTGAGAAATTTGGGGAGTCGTCGAGGGTGGAAGGCGCTCTACTGTCTGTTGGTGGGCTGGTGTTTATTCAATGTTGGGCGCAGTCGGGGCAGGTCGCTCTGCCCTGTAGCCTAGCAGGTGGGGGTGGGTCGCGCCACCCTGTAACCTGGCAGTTGGGGGTATGAGGCCTGGTAGAGATTGAGTATTGGGGTTTCGGGCGGAGGCGGATAAGGTTGGGATACTGAAATGCATCAGGGCAGGTGGTTTTTTGTTTGAAAGCCTCGGATAATCTTAGTTGGTTTTTGTTTTCTTCACAAGTAAGTTGGCTGTTTGGTGGTCTTAAGAATGTTTTAGGACTCTGGGGACTCCTAGCAACTCATTTTAGGTGGCTTCGATGCTGTTATACTCAGTGATCTGCAGTTGTTCGATGCCAGAACGACGCTGGCCGCTGCTGGGGTGTTGCCCTGTAACCTGCTGATGCAGGAGCGTGAGGCCTGGTAGAGAGATTTGGGATGCTTTGGGGTGGGCATTCCACGGGACAACCAAGGGTTGCTGCTGGGACGACGCCGGTCGGAGCTGGGGTAAGTTGTGTTGCCCTGTAACCCAACATGATATGGGGGTGTGATGCCTGGAAGAGCTCAACGGGGAGTAAGACAATGTTGGAGAACTTTGGAAGAGTCTGTTAGAGATTTCGAGAGTTTTGGAGCATTTGTAGGACCTTTGCGGTCTATTCCCATGCCTCCTGAAATACCGCAAGTGTTCTCAGACGTTTTCAAAAAGGGGATCCAGGTGAGTGGGAGAAAGAGATTGTGGGATATCAAGCGTCCTACTAGTGAAGGGGCTAGCTAGTAGGATAGGAATAGGGTACAGCGGCAAAGGAGATAGTGGCTCTGCTACAGTAAGTCTTGCCGGAGTGGGGTTTAGGGGATTAATTGGCGGTGTTTGGATCCCTTTTTAAATTGTGCATATCTTTTTGTTCCAAAAAAAAGGGTGGGTGGGGTCTTCAAAAGAAGATGGTGGGATATCAAGCATCCTACTAGTGAGGGGGCTAGCTGGTATGATGGAAATAAGGAACAGCAGCCGCGGAGATGGTGGCTCTGTTGCAGTAAGTCTTGCCGGAGTGAGGTAAAGAGGATTGAGGGGGGGGGTCTGAGTCATTCTCTGAATTTTTGCCTATTTATGAAGTTTGTCGTAGTAATTTCCTAAGGAGCCCCAATTTTTTCTTAGCCAAAGTCGGGTAATGGCCCCGGTATCTAAACTTTCAGAATTCTATGTAAATTTCCATATGGGACGCTGGGCCCGGTTTCCAGCACGTGCTGCTCCCCACGAATAGATTGGAGCCTTGTTCCTATTAAAAAAAAAAAAAAAAAAAAAAGGCGAGGGCGGCGTCCACAGCCCCAGTTGGGGCACGGCGGCAGGGCGATGACATCATCGATTTGGATGGCGAGGGAGAGGGTGGCAGGGAGGACGCGGGTACATACTCGCAGCAGTTAGGCAAGTTGCCCGTTGGTGAGGGTGGTTCAAATTTAGGGAGGAGGAAGGTTATGGATGGTGTCATGATGCAGCAGGGGAAGAAGATGAGGCAGCCAACGATAAAAGAGGTGTTCGGGTCTGACTGGGCTGCCAAACACAGGAAGTTGTGGTTGCGCTTCGTGTACAACAACCAGCTAGCCTTCAACATCTTTCGGAGCCCCGCATGGAACGCATACACCGCACACTTCAGGGACAAACCCCCTTTGGTGTCCGTGATTTGGCCTTCTGAGAACGAAGTTGAATCAATGGATACGGTGGTTGAAACGGCAATCAACGTTGTTGTCGGTCTTAAGGATATACAAGTGTTGGTGCTTGAGGAGTGATGATGTGGAGCATCCTCAATAGGGAGGGTGAGTCCGATGATGCGATGGCAATGTTGGGGAGGTGGATATCAGTCTTCCACGACTTCGGTCCAAATAGGGTCAACGCAATTTGCACAGACTCTGCGTTTGCCTACATAAAGGCAGCCAACGTTTTGGCCGATCCACATATGCGGCCTGAGTACAGACGCATCACGTGCCCCCCGTGCGCGGCGCATTGTTGTTGGACATCGAGGTAGCGGGGTCGTGGTGTGTGGATATTATTGTGCGGGCGAGAGCGGTAGTGCATTTCAAAAAAATGCACGATCAAGTGCATTTCCTGTTCAGGAGAGAGAGTCGCCATCTTGGGGTGTTGTACTCGTATGAGACTCGATTTGCATCTATCTACGCGATGTTAGAGCGGTTGGATGTTGTCTGGCGTCCTTTGGAGCAGATAGTGGACAGGATTGACTGGTGCAGGAAGCCTTGGGCGACTACATCGATCAGGCAGCATGTGCGCTGGGTGTGGTGGCAGATCCGGCACGACAGCTGGTGGGACTTCGAGGACATCTTGCATGTCGTTATGGAGCAAGTTTATGATCTGCTGCGCAAGATGGATCACGGAGGGCAGTGCATGTCGAGAGTGGTTTACCGGGCGGGGTGGTTAGCGGAGGACGTGGAGGCGGTCGTTGCTCCGCTCTAGGATCGATTGGCGGACCAGATTTTCAGGTGCGTGCAAGTCTACAGTGCTCATATGTGTGAGTTTGTGCACGCTGCGGTTTACCTCCTCTGCCCGATGAGGAGGTCGATGCAGTATTACAGCGTCGTGGTAAAGGATGAGGACGCACGACTTGTGAGGGAGGCAGAGCGGTATATTCTGTAGTAGACTGGGTTCGACGAGCGAGGCAAGGAGTACCGAGACACTGTGTTTCAGCTGCGGGACTTTCACATGCGGACTTCGACTTGCTCATGGGGAGGGGAGCAGGCGCGCTCCGCTGCGGAGATGTATGTTGAGGGGCAGGAGACCGTCGACTACAGTTTGTGGTGGTCACAGTATGGCAGTTGTGTTCCCGAGCTTCAGCCTATCGCTCTTTGTGTCATGTACATGTGGATGTGCTCCTCTCCGACGAAGAGGAACAGAGTCATCCACGAAAGTACTCAAACGAAGAAGCGTAACAGGTTGTTGTTCCCGAAGGTCGCGAAGTTGGTCGAGATCACAGCCAACACGCGACTTCTGGCTCTCCGGAGCGAGGGGGGCGGTTTGGTTCTTTCATGGACTTAGGACGAGTTCATGTTGGACAACGAGGGTGGCCTGGAGGCAGACGCTATCTGCGAGGGGGTGGACCAGAGGATATCAGAGGAGGACCGTGATGCACAGACGGTTGGATGCTTGCGGTTCACGGTCACCGCCGCCGGTCGAGGATGTTTTCGGGGTCCGGGCCATCACTTTGAGGCTGTACCCAAAAGATGACTCTTGTGGAGATGAGTGTGAGGTACATGAAGAGGGATTTCGCCCCCGCGGGGTGCAGGTTCTCCACGTGCAAAGGACGACAATGCATGTAGTGACCCTGAGGAGGTTCGTCACCATAGCGGCAACAGAGAGATATTCGAGGACACAGGGAGGGTCATGGCTGGATTTGAGGGATGTTGGAGCGGATCGGGGAGCCCTCATGGCGTGCCTCTCGATCATACCTCATCCGCGCCTGAACATGTTGGACCTACCTCGTCCCGTCCACACAGGGGGGCATATCAGGCATGCGAGGAGCCTATGACAAGCAGGGTTCGAGAGTCGGGGGCGTATCTTCCGTTGTGCGGGGTTCATGCTTCCCCAATTCAATTAATTAAATAAAATTCAATCATGATATTATTCATTCAATTAAGTTACATTGCGGGTACTATATATCCTCTGTGATCCATCTTTACTGGTGGACTTCATCGGTATTACGTAAGGGCTGTGTTGTAACGAGATGCCGTTTCGCCTCCTGTACCTAATTAATTGGGTAATCTGCCTTTTTCAATCCAAACCTAGGTGAGCATATCCACCAACGGCGACCATTCCCGGGGACATGGCAGGGGTGTGGCGCTTCAGCGGCTTAGGAAGGGTCCGAGGAACCCCAAGAGACAACTTGAACTCATACTGGATTTTGAGTCGTGGTCGTCGTCGATGGGTGCGGGGACTGGGGGAGGGCAGAGAGGAGATTTGGGTGGTGCTATTGGTTCTGGGTTGGGGAGTGCATGGTCGCTAGGGGAGTTGGGGACGCTCGGGGAGCCTCCCGGTGGTAGTGTATGTCGCAGGGAGTTGGACGATGAGGCTCATGAGGGGGCACAACATCACCAGCCTGGACTCGGGGACCATGCTATGGAATCGGCATCCATGCGCGATTTCATGAAGGAGCTCGAGGTCACTCTGCCCTCCATGACGGAGGGTGAGGCCATTCTTGCGCAGGAGGCCGGCGTTGAGGTGGTCCGGCCTCAGCCATTACCGCTTCACACGGGAGAGCCTGCACCAGACACAGAGGACGAGCGCATGGCTCGAGAGGCGAGGAAGGACGAGGAGGAGGCCACATGGGCAAAGGCCCTAGCCAATGTTGACCCGCGCACACAGGCCGTGACGCGTGACATGGAGGCTAGACGTGCGCTAGAGTTGGTGGGGAGGGCGATGCCGGTGACTGGGTGAGCAGGAGTGGATAGCTTTCACGAGGACGTGCATGACATGGTTGCGGAGGATACGATGCCGGAGGGCGTAGGTGCCACTGCGCACACACAGACATTGGAGTCTCGCGGGTTCGTTGAGGAGGCAGATGGGGAAACTTTACATGCGGATAGAGAGAAAGAGAGTGAGACACACGAGTCCGATATCGTCAACACATTCATCGCAGCAGAGGCACGTCATGGAGACTCGGTCTGTGTAGCATAGGCACACGAGGGAGAGGCGAGTGGTGAGAGATTGGGTGACTCCACTATGGCAGAGCCTGATGCCGCTCAGGCGGTGGCTGCACAGGTGGTGGATTGTGGAGACACGGTTATGTTGGGAGATCCATGAGAGGTACGAGCGGGAGACGCTGAGGATGATGAGGCAAACACGAGTCTTGCGCCAGTGGGGGGAGAGGCATTCCCGGTTCGTGCGGAGGTGGAGGAGGACACATGTTAGAAGCTTTACGGGGACGCAGGTGCGTGTACGATTATACCTGCTTCGGAGGGAGTACGTGTCATGGCGCCCATCGCACCGACCGATGAAGGGATGAAGTCGATCACTTGTTCTCGAGAGTTTGAGGTGCCAGCGCCCATTTAGCAGGACGTATCAACGACCGCACATCGTCCATTGCATTGGCCAACGTTGCATTCCAACGTCCGCCACCGCTTATTCCCTCAGCGGCGCCGTCGTCGTCCACCTGGCCCGGAGAGGCAAGGCACTCCGTATATAGAGCAGCCCCAAGGCAGTTTGATGTTCGGCGCGATGACTGTTGATGAGTTGGGCGCGTGCCTTGCGAAGGATCTCACAAAGATGAGACGTGAAGTGAGGATCAGCTCAAAGAAAGCCAAAGGAGTTCTACCACGCGTGCAGTCCGTTTCATGGGGCCCTGCTAGCCCCACACCACCCTCAGACGCTTCAATTGCGCTGAGTGCCATGGGACTTAGTGTGGCACAACCCCCTCCCAGTGTGGCACGAGATCGTGGGACACGACCGTCTACGCCGACCTCAGCGGCAGGCAGGCCATCAAGGGTTGTGGCTGCATCTTTACTCGGGCGCACTGACGCGCAGTAAAACCACACGAGGAAGTCATCGGCGGCTAACAGGAAGAAGCAGCCCGGTTTGGGGAGGCGGTGCTCGTCCACGTCATCGACGAGGGAGGTGCATGTTGTTGGGTTCGAGCATCATGGCAGGTTAGATGCTCCCGTTGAGGGTGCGGGCAGAGGTGGATGTGCAACACCTGGTTTATGAGTGTCGACTCATGGATTGAGGGAGGTGTCATAGATCCTTGGGGCAATTGTGGTGGGGCCTCCTAGGACATAGAGGCCGACACATCGACGAGCATCACACCGGGAGGGTGAGACCATAGGAGGCGAGGGGCAAGAGATGATGTCAGGTAGACGTTGCATGGACACCCTCCTATCGGCGTCACGGAGGGAGATCAGACGAGATGGCATCACGGTTGTCGACGACGATCATACTGACGCCGTGGCAGAGGAGGCTGATGGAGAGGAGGACCTGCCGATACATGCGGCACGCAGGGGCACACTCGCGCATGGCGAGCGACGGACCACGACCCCACCGAGACGTGCTGGACGCTATTAACTCTTTGTGTTTATTAGTGGTCAGAGGCACGACCACATCATGTAGTTTTGACACGTTCCATTACTTTGTGTCGCATTAGCATCATTTTTTTGTTATTAGACAGTGTTTTTTTTTTCTCTTTCATGCATATGGTTCATTGTGAAACTTTGTTGGAGCACATACGTTTCGACCTTTCATATCTCGTATGGTACGCTTACTTCGACGGTAATAATTGTTATTTTTCATGGCATTTTTCACGACATAACTCTGTGTTAAGATGTTGCAAATGTTATTAGCCACAGACTGTGTGCAGCCATATGTCAACATTTTTTAATATGTGTGCATTGTTCTGTTCAATTTCAATTGCGAAAACAGAAACATGCAAACCAAAAGTTCAATTTGTTTTTTTATCTTTTTGGCAGAGAGTTCAGTATTTATTTTCCTTCTGGGTTGCTACTCCCATCAAGCCCCGTGCCCGCCTTAAGTTCAGGCTGGGCTGAATATCCATGTCAAGCCTACTTTGGACACTTTTCCTCATGTCAGGTAACAGACAGTTGCTGCACCGACGTGTAGCAACTGTCTGTTACCCGACATAAGGAAAAGTGCCCAAAGTAGGCCTGGCATGGATATTCAGCCCAACCTTAAGGCCATTTCATGGGGCCCTGCTAGCCCCACACTGCCCTCGAACGCTTAAGTGGCGCTGGGTGCCATGGGACTTAGTGCGGAACAGTCCCCTCCCAGTTTGGCACGAGATCGTGGGACACGGCCATCTGTGCCGACCTCAGCGATGGGCAGACCCCGAGAGCGTCGAGAGGCGACAACGAGGGTCGTGGCTGCATCTTTACTCGGGCGCACTTACATGTTGTGGAGCCACACGAGGAAGTCGACGACGGCTAGTAGGAAGAAGCAGCCCGGGTTGGGGAGGCAGCGCTTGTCACGTGCATGCTGTTGGGTTCGAGCATCATGGCAGGTTAGATGCTCCCGTTGAGGGTGCGGGCGGAGGTGGATGTGCAGCGCCTGGTTCACGAGTGTGGACTCATGGATTGAGGGAGGTGTCACAGATCCTTGGGGTAGATGTGGTGGGGCGTTCTAGGACATAGAGGCCGACACGTCGACGAGCATCACGCCGGCAGGGTGAGACCATAGGAGGCGAGGGGTTGGAGATGACGCGAGGCAGATGTCGCATGGACACCCTCATATCGGCATCACAGAGGGAGATCAGATGGGATGGCATCCCGGTGGTCAACGACGATCATACTAACGTCGTGGCAGAGGAGGCTGACGGAGAGGACCTGCCGATACATGCGGCACGCAGGAGCACACTCGAGCGGGGGGAGCGACGGACCACAACCCCACCGAGACGCATTAGACGCTATTGACTTTTTGTGTTTATTAGTGGTCAGAGAAGGCCAGATTTGTTGATATAGCATAAACTTCTAAAATTATTCAGATACTAATCGTCATCATCATTAGTATTATTATCCCACATTTCTCATACAATCATTAGAAGTTCATTATCATCATCATCATCATCATCATCATCATCATCATCGTATGAGGGACGCTGAGCCCGGTTCTCAGCTTGTTCGGTTCGGTTTCTCCGGGTAGACTGTGAGGACCCCGGCCTCAATCTTCTTATTTAATTTGGTAATATCAGCCTTGGGCGAACACAACGAAAGAGTCTTTCTCGGTGTTAAGAGCACTGCGTTACAGACCGCTTGCACCTTGTTTCCCACCGGGGACCGGCCGGCACGGCCCGGCCTGCTCATCGTGCGACACGTCAGGGTTGCTGACGTGGCCTCTGAGCTGATCGATAGCGTGCCACGTGGCATGGTGTTTGAGGTCCTCTGGGAGGACAAGATCAGTTAGGAGGGGTATGGCTAGGTGTGCGTAGGGGTGTGTGACGTGGGATGTGATACACGAAGAGGTGAAGAATTGAGGGTGTTAGACGATGGCGAGTTTGGGAGAACAAGAGGTTGGCGCGTGGCTTGCTACCGTCCAAGTGAGCAGGATGCGTGTGAGCCAGGTGGTGGCAAGCCTGCGACGGGCGGCGGCTGAAACAAGTGTTCCGTCGATATCGTGGGTCCTGGGTGAACGGCAGCGCTTACTGGAGACTACATGGGGGTTGGAGGAGGGGCCGCCCCCCCATCTAAGTGCGTTCATTGACTGGCCACGATTGGACGAATTCATGCAGCAGTATTATGAGGTGATTGAGGAGGGGCAAGACCTTTGTGCTGCGCTGGAGGACCGCTACCATTATGATGATAACAACATCATGAATGCCGCTAACAACATTGTCGATGATGATATCAACACCGACAGTAAGAATAAAGACTATCTCACCGCTGTGGCTCTCATCGACGCCATCAACAGTAACGGCAGTAACAACAATGACGTCGGTAACAACGGCAACAACAACAACAACAGCAACTGCAATAACAACAGCAACGACAACAGCGACAACAACACCGGTAACAACGACAACAACAACAACAACAACAACAACAACAACAACAACGGCATCAACAACAACAAAAACGATAATGGCGCGGACGGTGATCTTCGTCAAGATGACGGTGACGATCGCATCCACGTCATCCAGGACGCCGCGGACATCGATTTGGACGGGGTCAGCTTGTACGGGCGATATAGTATTGTGCCGATCCTGTGGAATCGGGGTGGGAGGGTGGGAGGGTGTGGTAGGGGCCCGGATCTTCGTCCTTTCGATGTTTTCAACACGGAAAACAATATCATTGACAACAAAAATGACACCAATCGTGAGGCGGTGAGCTCGATTGGGGATGGGCGAGTGACGAGGAAGATAGGGTGGATTGGCAAACGGGAAGGCGGGGTGTGGGCGCGAAGAGTGGGGAAGTGGCGGGAGGGGGTGGGATAGTGCGAGAGGAGGGGGGAGGTGGCGAGAGGGGGTTGGACAGTGAAAGCTATATGTTGGGTCGTCGCTGGATCGTGGCTTCCTGTCTTGGCCACGTGGCAATTCCGCTTGGTGATTTTCATTTCCTGTGTTGATTCTGGATTGTGCCACGTGTTAGAACAAGCAGTCATTAGCGCTGCTAGTTTGATAGATTGGCGGGGCAGGCGGCCTGAGTGAGTGATTGGTGACCTGTTGTTTAATTAGGTTGGTGGGTGTGAATCCGGGTGATCTGTGTAATCTGTGTAAACTGTGCCCCCCCACTTGAGTGGATTCGTAGAATATGAGGATCGTGGGGGGGTATCCAAGGTTTTGCTATAATTGATTTTCCAAAATCCCTGCTCTGAAAGCCCCTCCTCCCCGGGTGCAGCAAGAGCGATTCTGAAGATGACGAGGGATTCAGACTAGAGGTCAGATGTTAGACTGCGATGGGCAGTTAATCCCCTCGGTTGAGGGCAATCAATGATGCCCATCGAATTGATAATGTGTGCAGGTGTGTCGATTTAGGTGATTGCTCATGAATATATTAGGTTGGACACGTGGCACGGTTACATATCTCTTCCTTACAAAATGGCCCTTCCTAAAATGTTGAGGCTTTCTCAATGATGTTGTGACTAAGTTCGATAGAGGGAAGGGCTGCAGTTCCCAGGGTACGGTCGACATGGAGGAAAAAGGTATTTTAGCTTACTAAGAGTGAGACAGACCGACGGGGAACAGGGTCAGGCCATTCATACGGGGGTGTCGCAGTAAGGGTAGGGTATCAATGTGCAGCCCCTAGGGATTAGACAGCCCCGAGATGATATCTCAAATGTCCACGGCCCCAGAGGTCGCAATGTTGTTTCCAAGGGACGCTGGACCCGGTTTCCAGGAGGTGTCGCTCCCCACCAATAGATGAAGCAACCCAAATGGCCAAACCTCCAATCCTGGTGGTTCTCTTACCTCCACCGGGATAGTGGGTTTGGAAAAGGGCATTTAAAAAAAAAAAAAAAAAAAAAAAA
>BFEA01000305.1:983350-993146 GCA_003427395.1 Chara braunii | reverse complement strand
GAGAGAGAGAGAGAGAGAGAGAGAGAGAGAGAGAGAGAGAGAGAGAGAGAGAGAGAGAGAGAGAGAGAGAGAGAGAGAGAGAGAGAGAGAGTGCATGTGTGTGCGTGAGTGTGAGATGTGTGTGAACGTCCATTGCGGAGGCCTCGGCATGGTAAAAGCCACAGACCCTATCATCACAACAACTCAGAAGGAGAATATGAATTTAAGTGCAATACACACTGGCAACAAGCAGTAAGGAGACAGGCTGGAGGGCACGTGGTAGGAGGGAGGGCACACCACACCAACAGAAAAAGCAGGGAAAAGACCACAATAAGCAAGGAAGAAAACAAAATGTATACCTTTCTCGGCCTATTGGTTAAGATCAAGTGTAGTATCTGTTCTAATCAGTTCAATATCTCATCCGTGGTCCGTCGAACCACATGATATTAAAAAAAAAAAAAAAAAAAAAATGTTATGAAAAAAAAAAAGTAAATTGATGATGGCGGAAGTGGCACTACCAGTGCTCGAAGTATTTGCAGTGGTTTGCGCCAAGAAACACCGGCCTATCTTGCTAGGCGATTGCTTGTTTTCGCAGCGGGCAGGTGAGGGGTGAGAAGGTGGTGGAGGCAGCAAGGGATTGGCGGGAGTGTAGCGGTTTGTATTAAATGGTAGTAAAGGATAGAGGTGGGCTTGATGGAGATGGGTATGGCGGGTCGGGTTTGTGACAGGTGGAACTAGCTGCGGGGACGGTCGGGCGACGTCCAAGTGTGATTTTGAATACTACTGGGGTGGGGACGTCTTCATGAAGTAGGTCTTACCGGTGTTTTACCCGTACAACATCGATGGTGAACTTCCCTGCTTGGTGCTGACCCGCCACATCACAGGTTGACGTGGCGAAGGAAGGGAAGGATTGTGGCCTATGGGGACTACAGGCAGGGTTCTTCAGGCGATTAAGGCTCTACTCGACCCATCTGCTTGAGCAGACACGATAAGGTGTTTGGGTCTGTTACGATGTGGAGTGATGCCTCGTCAAGTGGGGGGGGGATGCGGTATGGGGGAAGGATTGGTGACTCCTGTTGATGTTGACACCGTGTGACTCAAGGGTCGGCGCTGTAGCTTCCAGGCTACCTTTTCTAATCTTCAAAGTAATTTATCTATTGTATAAGGATCAATAGTTCTTGCATGAGGATCAAATAGCTCATATAACGTTGGATATTAGCTCATGATTCTAATAATCGTCGGTGATTCTTTACAACATCGTTTTTTCTTCTCACGTTCTGAAAAGTTAGAAGTATTTTTTGTTGATAGTCTTTATTGGATAAATCAATTGGAAATTTTCAAAGTGCTAATTAGGGTAGTTCATGGTTTATCCCAATGATAATTTGCATGTTTGTTAAATTTCATAAAATCTCGGTTAGTATTTCCTTCGTATTCAATTGATTGTCGATTTGTTTTTTCTACTTAGTAATTTCCTGATTTACGGTCTGAGCGATTTCTTGAACCTTGGGTTTTGGAAATCAGCGTCGAAAGTCCTTTTGGACATCATAATCGATTTCTATTTTGTTTCCCTATTTGGAGTTCTAAAACTTATCATCCTGAATTGACGTTAATTTCATGACGATTGATTTTCTGATTTTTGAAGCTAATTAGTTTTTACTTAGTAATTAGTCTTAGCATTTTTTTCTACTTACCGATCATATCTGTAATGCGATGGATTTTTTGATTTTGATGCTATTTGGTTTTATTTAGTAATCAGTCTCAGTAAGGAGGTCTCAACTTGTGCTGGAATTCCTAGTTTTTGTCCGTTTTGGGGGGAACGGAAATCTTGAGGCTCAACATGAGCTTTGTAGGGTTTGGTCTCACAAGTATTGACCAGGGCTATCTCCTCAGGATTGGAGTTCCTCCCTGTGAGGGCTACACAAGGTGGGAGGTGTTGTCCTTGAGAGGGTAGGGGCGGTACTGTGGGATTGTCCTTTTCTGGGCCGTGCTGATTTTTTGGTCGGATCAGCATGGCGGTTGGGGAGAGTGGACAAGGGGTGCTGAATTTAGCAAGATGAGAGGTAGAGAGGGTTGTTTCATTGGGAGGGGGTGGGATAGGAGGAAAGGGGGAACTCCAGCTCTGCGGGAGCATACTCTAGGGGGAATTGTATGCTACTGAGGGAGCGGGAATGGCCGTTTAGGGGGCTGTTCTGAACTAGGGCCGGTGTGGTGAGGGGGCACCTTCCGGCGGAGGCAGTGTAAGAACATAGGGATGTTTCTTGAGGGAGGAGTAATCTCGGAAAGTTTTTGTGAGTCTTCATGAATATTTGAGCTTCGAATGGACACCGGAACTGCCATAGGATGAGGGGTTATTTTTCCCTCCCTTCCTCTCGTTTCGTGGGGGTGGAAGGGTTTTTTTCTGCTTTTGGTCGAGTCAAACTTCTCTGAAGGAGGCCAGGGGGGGTTAGAACCGGAGGATGGAATCTAGTCAGGAGGCTCTCAATAGAGGAATGACTGTTAGGCAAGTAGGTCAGAAGAACGAAGCTGGGACGACGCAGGCTGGTGCTGGAGCATTTTCTTTGTGACCTGGGGGAGCTTGAGGCTTGTGGAGTTATGCTGAGGGTGGACGGCATAACCAATTCATTTGACGTGGTGGGCGTCGGGGTATTAACCATGTAAACTGTGTCAGGGGCTTGCCATCATGGGAAGTGTCGAGGGAGGAAGGCACTTCCTGTCCGTCAGAACTAGTTTGGTCCGTACTGGGAAAGGTTGCGGTGCCCTGTTACCCTACCATGGAAGGGGGTATGAGATCATGTGAGTTCTGGTACGAGGACTGAAAGCCTGGACGGACTTTCTGTCTGTTGAGGGGGGAATTCTGGATAGCAGGTTGTTTCAGTTTCGTGCCCCCGCTCATATAGTTTTTCAAGCCTTCCCAAATATTTCCCAAAAAAGACTTAGTAACTGCGGCTTGAGTACGATAGCAATAGGTCGGTAGGTCAGCAGTAATTCTTGGTCTTCTTAAATTTATCAGATTGTCTTTAAATTCTTCTGGGCTATTTTTGTGGTTCTTAGATTGTTCTTAGATTGTTCTTAGTTGAAATTCTTAGATTGTTCTTAGCCGAAGCCAGGTAATGGCCCTGGTATTCTCAGATTACTCTTAGTCGAAGCCACCATGGCCCTGGTATTCTAACTTTCTTGTATCATTTTATATGGGATGTTGGGCCCGGTTCCCAGCACGTGTTGCTCCCCACGAATAGACTGGAGCATTTGTCCCTTCCCCCCCCCCCCCCAAAAAAAAAAAAAAAAAAAAAAAAAAAAAAGATGATGGTCAGTGTATTAGTGGCTCAGTGGTTAGAGCACTGGTTGGAAATGCGCATTGTGGTATAAGGGCACATGTTCAACTTCAAATCTTTGAGCCTGCACTTTTGCGGATGGGCCATCAGCGGGTGTCGACCGACGTATTGCCATTCGCACACCCATCTTGGGACGACGTATGGTAAGTTTATACAGAGGCTGCCTGCGCACCGCCCAAGGGGTCCAGTCCATGGTTGTAGTATGATGGTAGCGGGCCTGAGGAGGGTTGTTTGAGTACTTTGTCTATTGTAGGGTCTGGTGATTGGGGTCATGCTCGTGTACTTTCCATGGGCAAAAGGGGCTGAGGGGATTAGGTTTAGGGTCCTAGGGGCGTGATTAGTCGGGGGGAGGGGAGAGATTTACCATTGGGACTGCTAGGACTCTGTAACGATAGGTTCGCTGGTAGGGCACTGGGCCCTCTATGTATCAACAGGAACTGATGGGGAAAAATAGGTACCTTCGTGCATGATTTGGGACCCTCCGAGTTGTCGGTCTCGTTAGTATGTATTGGTCTGTGGGGTTCCATGGTGAGTCTGGGTACGCTTGATATGTTTCCCATCTCTATGGGACCCACACAAGAGTCTGCACATAGCGAATACCTAAAAAAATAGGGAAAATGTTGCGCACACACAAGGTGTTAATATGCGGGAGGGTGTTGGGCATTCTTGATCCCACAGGTAACATATGATGCTTTTGAGATGGCGCTTCATCCAGGTTGGGGTCCATTAGGAATTCTCATTGGGGGAAGTGCCTGGATTGGGGCCCCTTGACAGGAGCCTGGGATAGGGGGCATCATACTTAGGGAGGGAAGGAGGGATATTGCAGCTTAGTGGAAAGGTGGGTGGTTTGCTGCCTACGAGAGTCTACGGGATGAGGCACAAATGGGGGATGACCGCATCGCGAGGACCCTACCTCTGCCTTAGGGTAGTGTATGCATTAAGACTTTTGGGTCAATCTGGTAATAGGTCATGTCATCGTGGTGCCACCTTGAGGCGACTCCCGTAAGGGGCCCTAGCAACCCATCTGACCTCTCAATGGATGAGTACTACGGGCACCTCCTGAGGCCTAGTGCCGCCCAACCTCACGCGGAACATGACTTCCTGATCGGAGTGGGATGGGGGCCCGAAAATCCGAAAAGGGGTGTGCCAAGGATTTTAGAATAGTGGGGGGGTGGAGTTCTAGGACGGTACTGAAATCTCTTGTGGAGAGCCTTAGGGATAGTTGTGCAAGATAGCCGACGCGGGCCACATCTGACTTTTATGCCTTGGGGGATGTCATTGCCATCCCCGCGAGTTCTGTTGTCGAGGCCGGGCTCGAATTTGATGAACCGGTGGAACGCTATGCGTGTCACGCTGCCTGATGAATTGCTGGTGTCACTCGTGACAAGCCTCAGAGTCGGACGACGCGGGCCTCAGGCGTAGGTTGTATGCTCGCTGCTCGGCCTCGGTCCGGGTCCGTCGAACGAACCCCGCGGCTCGGTACTCGTTGTCCTGCTGGCACTCAGAGTACGGGGTTCGAGGCCAGTAGGGGGGGAGCGCGTGCCACGGGACCACCGTCAAACAGTGAAAAGGCAACACAAGGCGGTAGGGAGGGAAGTCTGTCTCAATGATTACAACACCGGGTTCGGCGATGGCGTGGCTCGCGTGTGAGCTGGGGAATTGGGAGGGAAAACGAATCGCGCTTAAGACTCGTTCAATGTCCCACTCACAGACACGTTCGTTCCCAGTCCGAAAGGGGAATTTTGGAGGGTTGGGGCGGGGTCGTGCGAGAAGACAGACGTTTTTCCACTCCTAGTATTCTCGGAACCGTCGATGTCTCAGGCTTTCCCGATCCGTGACATGGAAGGGAATCCCATCATCCATGCTATCGGCAGCTTGCGAGTTTAGACATAGACTCGAGCGTGGGTCTTGCAGACACGCGTGTAGGCGATGCCCCTTTTTTGGGGTCGGGCCCAATCGGTTGGATCAGATCGACTGGCTATCCTTTGGTCGGGGGATCATTTGATCAATTCGACATGCCAGCCCAGTACGTGGCCCTTACGCTCTCGAGTGCGCGTGTCAAGAAACAAATATTAGGAAGGCAATCAGAGGGTAATCTCACATTTGAATCAGCCATCATACATCAGCCCGGACCGCCGATTTTTCGCTAGACTTTCCTTTCTACCTAAAAAGGGACAGGAAACTGACATGTATTCGAGTGCTCCGGCAGAGACAGTGTCAGCAATCAGGTGATTAGTCCGCCCAACAACTTAGTTTCGCAGATGCATTTTCCCAACACTCATGCATCAATCGAGCTCGAGGGTCGTGCGAATTTCCAGAAAAGCACAAACAAGAGACCGACAAAGGGTTATGTATCAAGCCATGGAACTGAAGGAAACTACATCGTCATAACCCAAGCTCACCGAGGTCACGCGCAGACAATCGTCATACCCGATCATACCATACTAAAGTGAAACAGGAGTGAGGGGGGGGGGGGAATCACACTGATCGCTAAGAAACAACAAAAAATACAAACAGGGGATAATCATAAGTAGAAGAGGGCCGACACCACTTGTCAAAACCACACAGACGAAGAAGAGAAGGACACCATCCCACACACAAAATCCGAAGGTTGGTGCATCCAACCCGACCGTGGAACGGGGACTAGGAAGCGAGGAAATTCGACTTAAGCCACCATCCAAAGATTGCATGAGGAGGGGGCGGGGAAGCGCTGTCTCTTATACACATCTAGATGTGTATAAGAGACAGGTGTGTGTGAGTACATGTGTGTGTGTGTGTGTGTGTGTGTGTGGAAGAGACACAGAGAGAGAGAGAGAGCATGTGTGTGTGTGAGTGTGAGATGTGTGTGTGAGTACATGCGCGCGTGTGTGTGTGAGTACATGCGCGCGTGTGTGTGTGTGTGTGTTAGAGACACACAGAGAGAGAGAGAGAGAGAGAGAGAGAGAGAGAGAGAGAGAGAGAGAGAGAGAGAGAGAGAGAGAGAGAGAGAGAGAGAGAGAGNTCTCTCTCTCTCTCTCTCTCTCTCTCTCTCTCTCTCTCTCTCTCTCTCTCTCTCTCTCTCTCTCTACGCCACATCACCTCCGATGTGGGCAGTCCGTCGCCTCGCACCAACATCGAGTCGTCACCCCGCTTAGTCCCAACACGCAAGCCAAGTTCGCCCGTGCGTCACAGTCCGTCATGGCCCGCACGTCAACCCCGCCTACCCGGCACCAGCTCGTCGGGTCGCCAAACTCACGTCTACTCATCTTCCCACTTACTCGTTAGAACAACCATTCCATCAAAACGAACATATTATATTTTTTTAACGAAATTGAAATTGAGTTTTTGGGCCGAAATCCGGTCTAAATTTTTGGCTCCTGGGGGTCCAACGTTCCTAGAAGCAGAACCCCCTAGATGTATCTGGTCTCAGCTTGAGGTCAGATACATCTAAGGGGTCCTAGAACGCCGGACCCCCAGGAGCCAAAAATTTGGACCGGATTTCGGCCCAGAAACTCAATTTCAATTTCGTTCAAAAAATATAATATGTCCGTTTTGACGAAATAGTCGTTTTAGCCGATCCGTTTTAGCCGATCCGTTTTAGCCGATCCTCACTGACCGCGCTAACTTTCAAATTATTAGAGAGCATAATAATCTCGCTTGCGAAATTTATAGCGTGCATGCTTGCACGAGGAATCCGGAATTATGCCTAAGTGAGGGGAAGGGGAAGAGAAGGAAGTGTCTACGCCTGCATGGCCAAGCTGCGGTGTGGGGGACGCTGCCACACTCCACGCATTGATCCGATCATGCAGTCCTTCAGGCCAATTAGAGTGGAGGAAGGCGGGGAAACACGAGAGAATCGAGAAGAAGGAGTACAGTTACAATCGCACCCGCCAAAAAGTACAGTTACACGCCGGATTAAGGGCGCAATACAGTCAGAGTCCAGTCCCCACTGCGGTGAGAGGTGCGCAAGCAAGAAGCGCTGCCGAGCGCATCGGCTCCCGCCTTTTCGCAAAGGTGCGGGAGCCCTCTCGGCCATGTCACGCAGGAGATAAACAAAACAACACCAAGAATCAATAGATAACTTGGGAACGACGCAAAATAATCCCGCAAGCCACCGAGACGACCGCGGTTGTGTCGCTCCTTCGCCGCTCTAACCGGGTGCGCCAGCTGTACATCCGGCGGTCCCCTACGACAGGATAGGTTCCCGCGGGGCATAAGCTTTCCTTCCCTAAGGGGTTGTCACCACCCTTAGGGGCGTATCCTTACCGAGCTACTAACCCACGTGCGAACGCTTTTATATGCAATCGCAGAGGTAGGTCAACCGAGGGTGTTTGCTCGTTCGCCGTATCATAAATACTCTTAGTCAATGCCAAGTGGACCCGAGCGTCGCTGGTCCCTTAGGGCGCTGATCTCCTAAGTACGAAGTGAACGTAGGTCGACTAGGACAGTTTCAACCAAGCGTGAAACCCAAATATTTATCCTGGTCCCTTTAGACACGAGGTCAAAAGAAAATTACAATATCCATATATAATTACATCAAAAGAAAACGACCGTAGTCGTTAAAACGCACATCCAGTCTGAAATGATAACTAAAGGATTTAAATATCATACAGTACGTTCAACAACACCAGATCAAAAACAATCCAACCACCTTAGGTCGAATATCACAAAACAATCATACAACCGTCAACAAGAAGTTGGTTATCGACAATAATATAGATGTAGCCGACAAGGTAGTCGGTTGCCTCAGTCTTGACTTGATGAGACACGTTGCCAAAGTCTTTCATTTCAGCGTACCGCCGACCTAAGATTCGACGCACATACCTGTCTTCATCCGTTTCCGATCGGATGACAAGTTGCCTTGCGAATGATTCTTGATCAAGGGCATTGATTGAAGTGTTGCATGCCTCTCCCTCTAGGAAGTGGTCTGAGCCACTCCTCCTCCTCGCCCGAGCACATAACTCGGATCTCATAAGTCGGGCCGTCTGCACCGAATCGGCAAGGTACCCCCCCTGGAACGATCCACTCTGGGTCGATAATAGGGTCAACTTCTGAAGCAATGAATCCTCGCCCCAGATGCTTCTTGGAGATAGAAGATGTGTCCACTGCAATGAGCTTTCATATATTCTTCATTTCTCCTAAGTCCAGGGTAACTTAGACGAAAAGAATTCAGGAAAGGTAAAGAATGAAAATCATTTGGACAGGTACAGGTGGATAAGGTCATTCGAGATAGAATAGGTATACCTCAGGAAAAAGCTAGATCAATTTAACTTTGTCTTCTTTATTTAAAACTATTTTTACAAAACTCACTGGATTAATCATTTTCAAAATGACAAGTTTTGTTTACAAACAAGCAGACAGTAAGTGAAAGGAATACGATCTTTTTTTTTCATGTCCCGAATAGGAATAAATAAAACTCCTTTGTAGGCGTCCTTCTACCTACCTGCACACCAATCCAAGCAACAAGTTCAAAAGAAAACAGTAGAATCCCACACTCGAGTTAGACCTCACCATTCACATGCAAACACACATTTCCTTTGTCTTTTCAATGAACATTTAATGAACAGGGTCAAGCAAGTGCGAGCTCACACAGGCATGAAGGAGAAATTTGAATCATTCAACTGACCTTGAGTGAAGTTTGGTCCGGCTCACTCAAGAAAGCCAGTTAATATTCCAATCAGAAGAAAAAGGTCGCCATTAAATATGAAAATATGCGGCTCACATGAAAATACGCGGCTCACAACTTCACAAGTTGTGGTCGTTTTACTGAACGACGGTCTGCCGCCTTCTCTAAGTGCCTGATCACACCAAGGTTGGGTCCACTAAGATGTATGAATAAGATAACCCTCAAAGAGGGTGCTCCCATGATCCAAACCCACATCGCCTCAACATCCCGGACAGTCCCAACGCAGTCCCAACTTCACCTTAACCACCAAAGATACTTCCCAAACCAATCGCAAGTCCATACCGCCTCAACTCATCCTGTCCGCTCACAATAACCACCTGAACATGTCGGTCCCGATCTCAAAATCAGTCCCAACTGGTTCCAAAAATCGTCCCAGACGATCCCATGCTTCCGCCGCAGCACTGGATGGTCCCAAACTCAAACCCCGCTTGCATTGTGCGCCGCAAAAAAAATAAAGGTGGCCCTGACTAAAAACCGCAGGTGCCGCATGCCTCAATAAAAATGCCCTTAGATGAGAAGATCGCCGCAACAAAGTCGTCGGCAAGGTGATCCACATCATCCCCTTGTGATGACCGCCTGCCACATTACTCTCTCAACACCCATTCACCCCAAACAACTTGACATCGTCTCAGTGCCGCCGTCACTCGCCTCCAATGTCACCACGTCACAGCGGCGCCACGCTTACACTACTTCAAAACGCACTACCACTTCAGCGGCACCTTCCCTGCGCCAATGCCCAGTCACCACTTTATGTAGTCAATGCAAAAATACCGCCACCACCGTCGTGAAAAACAGGCAGCGCTTCCGCACCACCGTTGTT
>BFEA01000305.1:975850-980850 GCA_003427395.1 Chara braunii | reverse complement strand
GAAGCATCACCATTTACATTCGTTACTCCAGGATGCCACACGCGTTTAGACTAACGTTCAAAACTTTTAATCTGCCAGTCATAGATCAGGTCTGAATAAACTTTTGGCAAACGTCGGTCTCATCAAGTCCTTCAATCCAACGAAAGAGTCGGACAACGTCCGACGTTGAAAAACCCCGGTAAATACCCTTGTCAGGGTATTTGTCCCGACAGCGCGGCGCAACAAGATTTCAGAGTACCTTAATTCCTAGTCTAAATCCTATTTGCAAAAAGAAATTCCAAAAGGACAGAAAAATAATTCCGAGAGTCCGCCATTCGTTGTAAATTTGAAAAACAACATTCTCGCGTGCTAATCACGCCAAAATTCTCATCTCCCACAGCAGAACAAGAAAGAAACTATGACAACCGTTATTTATCGCGCTCACTAAGGCGCAGTCACTCAATCGTCTGCGCATGACTTTCCTGGCCCTGGTCCGAAAAGCCAAAAGGAAGGAAGTGAGGGTATCCATGCAATTTGTCCAACCGACCCCTATCTATGCATCCCCCCTCCGACCAACCAGTCCCCAACCCCTGAGGCCGCTTCGCGCAGAAAGTCGTGCGATTGCAGAAAATAATTCGTCACAGTCTCGTCTCCACCCTCTACTTCACCGTGGATTTATAAATTAAAAAAAAAAAAAATTGATGATAGATCTTTTCGTCGCAGTTGCATTGACTCATCAGGAGGCTGAACCTCAACAACTTGTAGAACCCCCATATTGATGGTTTGGGTCATGCACCCTTTGACCCTTATTGAAGGCAAACTGTCCCCAAACGGAACACAACAGCATGCAGCAACCCAACAGAGCACCATGCAACGCTGCAAAGGCAATACGGTTGCTCAATGTCAAGGACTACTGCAAAAAACGGTGTGGCAAGCGGATGTGCGGCACGACAACTACATAGTGAAGCACAAGGCAATACCAACAAGGAAGCCTCACACATAGCAGCAGGCAACAACTCAACAAAGCAACAGGCAATGTTGTCGGAGAAACCCAACTGCTTAGCGCCAAGGACTACCCCAAGGAACTACAGGGCAGACGAGCAGCACGACGACCATACAATGAAGCACACAGTAACCAAACTACACGGCACACAAGCAAAAAACATGAAAGGCATGGCCAAAGGATGCGTGGCAAGGCAGCGGAGCAGCGAAGCGCAAGGCAACATCGGCAATACGGCCACAACACACAACAAACACAGCAACTTGCAAAGAACGACCTGCAAAGCAAGCAGGATGGACATTTGCAAAGTGCAAACAAAACACTCTACACATCCAACATGGTGTCATGGGTGAACCCCACAGACGGTTGGTTCCCACCACCCACTAAGCTGGGAAGTCAACTCAACGAGCACCTGCTATCACCCATAAGGCAGGCCAACATCCGAAACTGGGTGGCCCCCCTAAGAGCATTGCAAGCATGCAAAACAAGGAATGAATGACTATTTGGCATTGCGTGCTCAGTTGCCAGTTGGCAGAGCCTGCAATCAGGTGACCGTGGCTGCAAACCGCTTAGCCCACCGACGGGCTTGAATCAGGTGTAATTTTAGAAAGAGACAGCTCTGACTGGGCGGGCTGGCTGCTAGGATAGCCCAGTTACGGGTCACAGTTGGGTGGAAAACTCCCTATATATCGTCACAAATATAAATATATAGATGTATATATATAGATATAGATACCGCATGGCATGGCGAACGTGTTCGCGCCCCTTCACGTTGGCGCGAACAGCTCCCGAACATGTTCGGGCGAACATAATTGTTTGTCGTAAAAAAAAAAAAAAAAAAAAAAAAAAAAAAAAAAAATTGGTTTTTGATTTTTAACTCATGATTGGCTATGAATTTGAATATGACTCCAAGGCAAAAGTTGCTTGTATTGTTGTTTTACATAACATATATGTTTTTCAGATTTTTTGAGAACCTTTTTGTTTTTTTTAATATTTTTTATGTTCGCGTTCGGAGGGTTTTGGGCGCTTGTTCGTGTTCGCCTCCGAACGCGAACACGGTGCTACGTAGTATATATATATATATATATTGTGATATATATATCGTTAAACAGAGTTGCCCGGTAAACCGTAGGCAGAGATGTAGGGAAGGACAACAAATGTATATATGTACTATGTTTGACGATATATATATATATTATATGTATTCCTATATATCTAAGTACCCCAGTTTCCAACTTTTCAATACCCGTGGTCCCCTGCCCCGGTGCTGTTATGTTCGCGCTCACGCACGGAAAAAGTCCAGACCACTTTTTCGTTGCCTAAGGTGCCATGACGGGTCTGAACACACTGTATCGGACTGCAAATACCGTTATCTACATTAGGAAGTTCTTAACATTGGGCAAGTTTTTCGAGGCTGGAATCGAGCAGCGGGAGCTCAGGCGGCGGCCCAGCCTTTGTGAGGCTGGGCAAGCTTGGTTTCAGTTTCGGATTTCCGATTCCACTTCAACTTGTCGGGAAAGGGGGCAGGGAATGAGGTAGGGACTCGGGAGGGTTGAGGGGTGGCACTGTGATAGGGAACGATGAAAGTGAGCTTGGAACAACGTTGGGCGGAATAGGGGCATGGTTGGACATGGGTTGGTTACAGGTGGGCATGGGTGGTCCCGGGCTGGCCACAAGTGGTTGTTGTGCGGGTCCTGACTGGGTTGGATGCGGTTGAGCATTTTTTCGCCTTCCCAACTGGGTTGGGCGCAGGTGGGAGAATTTCAGAAACACAATTCTGGGTTGGATGCAGTTTCAAGATTGCCTGTAAGGGGAGTGGAGAATCCACGTGTAGGAAAGATCGGTATGCTGACGCCAGCGTACAAACGGGCGACATCGGCGACATCACCACTACAACGACGAGGAGCGATATTGGGGCGTTGACTACGGAGCCTACAGCATCGACACGTGAGTGTCAACAGTGCGTCGCCTTCAAGAGCCGTTGGTTGGCGATAATGGGCACCAATGATGAGGGTGGGCAGGGCATCCGTCCTGACCTGCGGCACCCCACTGTGCAGGAGCTCACCTCGTCTTGATCATGGTGGGACATAGCGTCGGTGACAGAAATTATAGGCATGTATAAGCAACAGATACAAGAAACAGTTGCGACGATACTGTAAGCAGAGGGCAGTCTGCCACTGCTGATGCTACAAGAGGCAGAAGACACTTTCGTTGGATGGGGGGCGAGCTGCAAGAGATTGCTTCCTCATCACTGGGCACTCTTGATAAGGAGCAAGTTACAAATGATATACAAGAGTGCCTTATGCAATTGAAGAAGCAGAGTGGTTGGGAGACCTCTGATTAGCATTCCCTACACTATAATGACATGTAGGCAATCACTTTAGCTGCTGTGGTGTAATCCTCTATGCCGATCTCTGAATCTCTGCAGAAACACTTTGTAGCTTACCGTCAGACTTGGACGTTGGCCCCGGTTTCCAGCAGGTGCTGCTCCTCACCAATAGATGGAGCCTACCCGGGTATGCTAGCGGTGCCTGCTCCTATCAGCACGACCTTGGGCACAGAAAAAAAAAGAAAAAGAAGCTGCGACAAGTCATAGCACAACAACTGGCGGCAATCACCATTGACAACGCACCGGTGGATGAAAGCTGCCCTGTCACAATCCATGGGCCGCACTGCGGCTGCCTGATCAACGACACGATACTGGATAGGGACCCCCGGGAGGCTGAAGGAATGCTGGACAACACCCCACATAGCGGGCAGACACAGGACCGCCCTCATATGCAGAACCTGCAGAACCTGCAGACGACTGACACGGTTGCAGACGACTGACACGGTTGGGGTGGTGATGGGTCAGGCGCTTGGCGGGACGGCAGATGACTCAGGTGTATGAATGCAACCCTATGGGCTCTGAACACCCTTCCAACAACCAATTTGGGCCGAAGGGAACGACCTGTATAAGGAACGACCCCTGCTCCTTATTCGAGGGTATCAATCCAACCCTACAGGCTGCGAGCAGGTCAGAAGCTCGATACTTTCTGTTTGGGCTTAGCCCTTCAGATTCGAAAATAGGAAAAAGGGAAAAGGTGGCACCTTGGCCCCCAAAGAAGGGGGCGGCCGGCTCCTCGTTGATCAAGCGCGCAGCAAGGAAAGCCCGGTAGGCCTCCACTGACTGACGGGATCCCAGGTTTGGTTGTCCTGCGGGTAGGTTCGCGAGGGCGGGGTCAGGCAAGGCGGGGCGTGGTCCCACAGCCGCGGGCCGGCGTCCCGCGGCAACCACACCCGCGGCAAGCGCGCGGGCCCCGCCTCGTGCTTGCCGCCCACCCCGACTCGCGGATTGTCTCGTCGGCGTCGCGCCGGCTTCGCGGTGCCATAGCCGGCGGGGTGACATGCAGATCGAAGCCGTCCTCCTCTCCTGTCCTCACTCCATCGGTTTCCCTGCCGAATACCTGTCCTTGCTTGTTGAACAAAGCGGACGAAGTCGCAGCAGCCATAGCCATCGTAGCCATAGCCATAGCCATAGCCATCGTAACCATAGCCATAGCCGTAGCGGCCTCCAAAGCGTGAGGTACACGTGGAGGGAGGAGGAGCAGGTTTGCGACGACGACGAGGACCAAGAGGACGGTAGTCGGTACTTAAGAGTTGAACTTTCTACGTCAGCGCCACGTGACAGCCACCTCAGCAGCACTCCAGCCTATCAGAAAAAAGTCGCGCTGTCCTCGCGAAACGCATTATTAGCAGATGCCAGCCTCTTGGTGCTCGACGCCTCTTCATTCATTGCCCGGCGACCACGTGTCGGTCAGTAGTCGGCTTTCCCTTCTCTATCTCCCGCCTTGTCTGCCTTTCTCCCACCTCCGTCACCACCTCCCCCCTGTCCTGTCGTTTCTTCGCGCCACTTGTCTCCTCCCACCTCCGTGTTCTCATCTTGCGCTCTGGCATGTGCGTGTGCGCGCGTGTGCGCAACCCCGCGTGTGTGTGTGTGTGTGTGCGCGTGTGTGTGTGTGCGTGTGTGTGTGTGTGTGTG
>BFEA01000305.1:912786-940261 GCA_003427395.1 Chara braunii | reverse complement strand
TCCCGCCGACACGTGGCAGGAAATCGGGACGACGAGGACGAGGAGGAGGAGGAGGAGGAAGAAGAAGAAGATGAAAGGAGGAGGGGAGGAGGAGGAGACAAGAAGAAGGCGAACGGAGGAGGAGGAGGTTGAGGAGGAGGG
The DNA here is from genome assembly GCA_003427395.1 of Chara braunii. Taxonomy (NCBI): domain Eukaryota; kingdom Viridiplantae; phylum Streptophyta; class Charophyceae; order Charales; family Characeae; genus Chara; species Chara braunii. The sequence goes on along the minus strand of BFEA01000305.1, from coordinate 940,120 downwards.
GCTGCCGGCTATGTATGGCGATGGCGAGAAAGAGGACGGGGAGGAGGAGGAGGAGGAGGAGGAGGAGGAAGAAGATGAAGATGACAGGAGGAGGGGGAAGAGGAGGACCTGCCCGTTTTGTATCACGATTACGAAAAAAAAAAAAAAAAAGATGAGAGAGGACACGAGGCGCGGTAGCGAGGTCGACGACGGCTTCGAGGCAGGGCACGAATCACGACGGGCCGCAGCGATGTCGAGCGCGACTGTCGACAGGCGAAGTCGATCGCGTCGGGCACGCTTCCAGGGGGGAAAGGCAGCCTCCACTTTCGAATCCGAGCACGAATACCAGACGCGAAAGGAGGAAAGGGGGAGAACGCCCTTCAAAAAAAAAAAAAAAAAAAAAAAAACCAGGCCTACACGTCTGTGGGGTGTGTGGGGAGGCCGCCTGCCCCCGCCGAGGCCGTTCCGACCCTCCACGCGAAAATGCGCTAGGCCCGCCCGGCATTCAACCGGGGGACCAAACCGGCCGGGCCGCATGGGACCCCCACCGGACGGAGGCCAGCCCGCCGGGCGGCCCGGAATTTAACACAGCATGCAACATCTTTTAGTAGATTATCATCAGGCCATGCACTTGTTTTTAGGTGCCCGAACTGTGGACTCTTGCAACAGGAATGTGGCCGTAAAGGTGGTCAGGTTCTTTTGTAGTAGTCCCAGGATAGGCCTTGAAGTGTGCTTGGAAAGTACTTGATGCAGGATCCTTTGTGATGCACGGCGCGCTTCCTTGGGTGGAATTGGTTGCCAGCAGATGTTTTGGGGTGTTTAGCTGATTATCAGAAGGTCATGCACTTTGTTTTGGGTGCCCGCACTGTGGAGTTGTGAAGATCGTTTAGTAGATTATCAGAAGGTTATGCACTTGTTTTCGGGTGCCGGAACTGTGGACTCCTGCAATGGGGTTGTGGTCGTAAATGTGGTCAGGTTCTTTTGTAATAGTCCTAGGATAGGCCTTGAAGTATGTTCGGGAAGTACTTGATGCAGGATCCTTTGCGATGCAGGTTGCACTTCCTTGGCTGGAATTGGTTCCCAGCAGATGTTTTGGGGCGTTTAGTTGATTATCAGAAGTTCATGCACTTGTTTTTGGGTGCCCGAACTGTGGGCACTCCTGCAACCAGAACGTTACCGCAAAGATGGTCAGGTCCATTTGTCATATTCCTAGAATAGGCCTTGAAGTGTGCTCAGGAAGTAGATCCTCCTTATCCCTAGAGCTATTACCTACAGATGCCAGAAAGGAAAGTAGAAACGAAAAAGAAAGATGGCAGAAAAGATGGAGAACATTCTTTTTGAAAACTCTGACCGGAGAAAGATTTTAGTTTTCTATGTATCCCCTTTCCTCGCTGCTTACGTCACATGTTTCAAACCGGCCTCTTGCTGGTGGCATAGCCATGGATTGACTGTCATGAATGAATGTGGATGTGACCTAATGAACTTCTTACATGCATGCATGTTGCCGTTCGTCTTTTGTCTCGCTGTACTCTCCGACGTTGTCTGTCAAACCGCTAGTACATTTCCCAGCTGTTTTTCTCCAACACGGTTGTGCACGTGCCAGGACCTTTTTAGCGCACGATACCGGAGCTAAATGGCTGGGCCGCGCTCGCCAAAAAAGAAAATGCGTGGTTCGCTTGCTTTTGGCATGCAGTGTCATAAAGCGCCGGCCAAAAAAGAAAATGCGTGGCTTGCTTGTTCTTGGCTTGCAGGGTCATAAGTACTTTGTGCGTTTACCTAATTGAGCTACTATAGTGAAGGGATAGCGTGATGGTGGCTAATGTCCGAGTGAAATTTTTTGTTTCCTTTTTTCGGATGTTTTCCCCCACAGGATCCCTCCTTCCGCAAAAGGTAGAAGTTAAAGAACTTTGAAGAACCATGAAGATAAGGATAACTGATTTGATTTGTTTTCAAAATATCTGAGTGCGTAGACAAGAAGACTTCAGTTTCTTGACTGAAGCTGGCTGTAACTGCTGTCAGATACTTTCAGGGGAAGTCCTGGTGTGAATATGTGCTACGGTCATCTTGCAGTGGATGGCCTAGATCTTAGAAAACAGAAAACTTTTAAGTCACCTCCCTACCCTGAATGCTTAGACTGTCCGTCCTAGTACCTATGGATCACATTGAGTATTCATGTAGGTAACTTCAATAAGTTTTTTGGGAGCATCGCCCTATGAGCGGTACGATGAGCGCACACCTGAACCGATGCATTGTCAGCTGATGCATCTACACGACCGGCAATGAATTGGTTTGGGTGTGAGGCAATCCTGCTGCTACCCCTAGCAGGTCGACTATTCTTGGGTCATGACTGATCACTCGCAAATATTTTCTCCTTGTCATTCTTCTGGTCCCCCCTTTCTGGATTTTTCTAGAATCAGTATGGACTAAGTATGAATTCTAGAATCAGTATGGAGCCGACTATTCTCCCTTTTCTGGATTTATTTTCTAGAATCAGTATGGACTAAGCATAAAGCATGAAACTCCTTGAGACTGTTGGACTCAACAGTATTTTTGAGCTCTTCGGCATCTAGCACGTATATTTATGTGCACCAGCAAAGGAAACAACGGAAGGTATACCGCCATGCTGGCTAACGATCTCTTTCTGTCGTTTTTATTTCTTTTAGATGAACGAATGACATGACGAAAGTTTGAGGCAACATACCCTCACAGATCGAATATTGAAAAGCCGCGACAGTTGGTACTGACAAAGCAGGCCTCATGACGGATTGTCAGACTGTTTTTTAGACCCCTTATAATGGTCATCTCGTCCTAGTAGCGCACGACTACCTACGTGCCGGCAGCGTGTGGCTGTATTCAACCCAAGAATACAAATACTGACAAATACTGTCAAATAGTTAGGATGCCCTCTACTTGGGCGAAGAACGTGATAGTAGCGCATTCATCAGTCAGGTAGGGGATTGTGGCTTTTCATCTCAACCTGTGTAGCAATTGAAACGCTCATCAGAATGCACTCTAGTTGGGCGAAGAAGGTGATTGTAGCGCATTAATCAGTCAAGTAGGGGATTATGGTTTTTCACATCTCAACCTGCATAGCAATTGAAACGCTCGTCTCTTGGGATCTCGATACACAGCTAGTCACCTGCATTACTGCAAATGTGTAAGATTACGGGCAATTTGAGCTTGAATCCTGTCAGATGCATTGCGGCCAATAAGTACAACTACCTGCAACCACAGCCATGGCAGTGTCAAAGATTACCTGCATTGCTGCCAGTATGCTGGGTCAGGTGCTAACGGACCAGCGGTACCTGCAAAAGTACTAATGGTTTCATTGGTTTTGACTCACCAGCGCCTGTGTAGGTATTGTTTAACCCCCCTACTTGACCTTCTGCAGTGTGAACAAGCCAGTTATGGATAAGGCTTATAGGTAGTTACCTGTGTATTCTCTGACACGATTGGATCAGTACTTAGCCCCTACTTCTGCTGTGTGACCGAGCCAGGTATAATTTGGACAAGCCTTATAGCTAGTTATTTGTGTATTCTCTGACAGTTTCTTTTTTTTTAATTATCATTTATTATTATTATTTTTACTCTGGCAGGTATAGTTTAACCCCTACTTGAGTCCGTCCGTGACGGCACTAGCCTCGTCAGAATTGCGTCCACCCTGACTTGAGGTGAACTCTCTGACAACGAGCGTCCATCAGCGTCATGGCGGACTACTGTCTCCAAACAACTTCTTTTGCAGGCAGGGGACCATGATGTAGCGTCTTGGCGGACTACTGTCCCAAAACAACTGCTTTTGCAGGCAGGGGACCACGATGTGATTCCGAAGGCCGTGTTCTGACAGCTGTCCACTTGTTTTTCCACACCCGAATTCCGAATTGAAGAGTAAGGGCATACTCACACAGCGGTGGCATAGCAGCAAAAGAGACTTGAGGTGCACTCTCTGACAACGAGCGTCCATCAGCGTCTTGGCGGACTACGGTCTCCAAACAACTGCTTTTGCAGGCAGGGGACCATGATGTGATTCCGAAGCCCGTGTTCTGACAGCTGTCCACTTGTTTTTCCACACCCGAATTGAGGAGTAGGGGCGTACTCACACAGCAATGGCATAGCAGCGAACTCTGTGAATTTTGCTATCCCTATTTTGCTGGAATGCCACCCCGGCCGGTCACATGGTGGCAGCAAATCAGAGAAGACACAAGCCGGACTTTCTGGCAATTGCCAAAATGGTGCCTCATGCGTTCATACAGCGTGAGGCCCAAATCCTTCAACCTTTTTTTTCCAACAAAATTTGTTTCAAATTTCGTTTCACGAACTCTCGAACTGAAAAAAAAAAATGCTACCACCTCCACAGGTGGTAGCAAAATGCCCCTCCCTGTGGCCCGCCAGGCCGCTGACATTTGATACCCCATTTGCTGCTTTTGCCATTTTCCCTGCCTCATGCGATTGACCCAACCATCAAACTTTAGCTATTTTGCCATAAAAGGCGCAAGCGCAAGTGTGAGTATGCCCTAAGTGGAGTGAAGTCAAACTCTCCAATCTGGGACAGTGGCGAGTAGTCGAGCGAGAGCCAATGGGCCTCGCTCCACTACATAACACTGGACATGCATTGCGACACTTTGTTGACTGGATACATTCACAACTTTGCGGCCGTCCTAATGCACCTGGTCCCTAGAGCGTCCAAATGCATGTACAGTGGTGAGTAGTCGAGCGAGAGCCAATGTGTAGTAAATTTGGAGATATTGTATTTCAGGTAAAACAGAAAGTTCCCAATAATGGGACTTACCTGGTAATGAGAAAGGGGAAGAAAAACAACAAAAAATAAATTATATCAAATCAGACAATTTTGTCCTTTTAACCCAACCAGGAATAACAAAACACGAAATTTGATATCGAGGGAAAAAATAGACGCACAAAAAAAAAAGAAGCTTAGAGCATACCCACACTGCGACCCCAAATCCACAAAATATGCGGATTTGGGAAGGGCTGATCTGAGGTTTTTGGGAAGGGCTGATCTGAGGTTTTGGGCATGGTTCACGTCGCACTGTTGTACCTTTTCAGATGGGACAAGGTCGCGGCCCTCCGGAGAAACAGGGATCTGGTACTTGGCTGGTCACACGGCGTCATCCACGAACTTTTGTGAACGAATTTTCACCAATTCTCGAAGACAATGCTAAAAAATAAGTAGGGCATTTGCGGTCACCCCCAGAGGTGACTGCAAAAACCCTTGCCCCGTGGCTTCCCAGTCCGCTGACAAATGGGCACGCCAGAAGTACATTTCATACTTTGGCAAATTTGTGTGATCGGCCTGCCCAGCCTTTTTGGGGGAGTCCCTAAGCGTCAGTCATTTGTATGCCCTCAGAGAGATTTTGCAGATTTGTATGCATCTTTTCAAAGCTTCAGTCATTTGTGTGCACACCCCACGGCACCCTCTCTCTTCACCGCTGACTCTTTTCTGTACTTTTTGTGCTTGCCAGTGATAAGCAACCAGGCTGTTCCCCTCCAGAATAGTTGGACACAGTTTTTTTTTGTTTTAAAATAAAGGAAAATGGAAAAAATGATCGTTTTTCTGTGCATAGAAAAGAAACGGTTTAGCTATAAAGGAAACAGCTTAGCTAATAGGATATAAAGTAATAAACAAATTCTTCTGAGAAAGAGGATCAGGTCAGATAAAGTGAAAAGTTCTGACACCAAAACAAATCCTATCAAAATCTGCAGAGTCGCGTCGACAATGAATCCGAGGATTCCAAGCCTCCTGGTATCATTTGAAATACTTACTCATATTTATTGTGTTATCTCTGAGAATCGGTAGACAATGAATCTGTACACAATGAATCCTGGCCTCCTGGTATCTTTTGAAATACTTGCTCATATTTATTGTGTTATCTCTTGAGAAAAGGAAAGCTGCTGCCTTGTTCCTTGCTTTTCTCTTGAAGCTGTTACAGCTGCTCCTTGCCGGAGACGAGCCGCACTGCCTTTATATATGTCCTCTTCTCCATCTTTGGCTACGGTTTACCGGGCAGCTCTGTTTGACTATATATATATCGTGAAACAGAGCTGCCCTGTAAACCATAATTAAGGGAAAAGCTGTTCTCTCTTTCAGAATCCAGGCAGATATTTCTTCAGCCAGAAGAGCAATATCTGCCAGTTGGATTGTGGGTCCCTCCTCACACTCTTTTTGTTCCCACTTTCTCTCAGCAATGTTCAGCACTGTTGTCAGGCAATGGGCAGACCCAGTTTTCCGATAATAACTATAAGGCTGGCTTAGCTGAACTAAAGCTCCCGTCTCCCACTTTGTGGTGGCAAGTCTTAACAGGGAGCTATGGTTAGCTATGGTTGGTTCTCTTGCAAACCCTTCCTGGGTAACTCTATTCTTTAGAGGACCAGTACGTCCGTGCTTCCTTTGTCCTTGGCGGATTCCGACTGCGCACCAAGCCTTACTGAAACACCAGCGTGGTGTTTCTTTTTCTTTTGTTGTGTTTTGGTTTTGGCTGGCGGCACCAGCCATTTTTGTCTGGTTGCCTCGAGCTGCCGAATTTTTCGGAGAGGCTCAATTCTGATTCTCAAGTTGGCTGGGGCCATGTGCTGGTGGTTTAAACCACAAGTTTGGGACGGTGACAGCAAATTTTCCAATCAAAGGAACGATTTTGACTGTGGTGCAGATAGACCGGTACATCAAAAGCGTGGTCTCCTTGTACACAGTGGCAACGTTCGGTTGGACGAGCTCCTGAACCGGTGGTTCAAACCGCCAGTCCTTCCGAGGCACTTTCTCCGGGGCTGGAAACGTGCTGCGCACCGAAAAAGAACGCACCAGCTCAGGACTCCTTTTGGCTTGCACCACCAACCATTTTTGCTCCAGCGGCTGACACCCGGAAGTTGCAGCGGCATGCAAGCCACAACTCTAAGAAAAATAGCTGGGAAACGTACTCGTCGTTTAACAAGAGCGTTACTTAGCCTGGTACATAAACAGTGGAGCAGGTTCTCCACTTGCGTGCTTTTAGGGGCAAGGCTGATCAATGCATGTCCCTAAATCACATGCCTTAGGAGTAGCAGCCTCTTACCGACAATGTCGGGCGATGGCTAGACCTGCCCTGTCCAGGGTGGAGGTATTCTGCACTCCACATTGCAGAGAGGTAGATTTTGACCTTGCAGCGATCCGGGCGCATCTCGCTCGTTCTTTGACGCACCCAAGTAGGTGGAGGGTTTCCTTAGTGGGCTTATTTTTTTAACTTGCACCTGCCTCTCAGCAGCTCAATTCCATCTACCTTATGACAGTTTCTCCAGCTTGTGGTCTCTCGACTCTCTTCTTCTTCTGTTTATTTTGTCTCTGTGGCTTGGCTTAGACCAGCAAAGTGGCAAGTTGACCACTCCCTTATCCTGAACTCCTAGATATCCCTGAGCTTGAAGGGTACCGGACGCAGCCAGATACCTAAGCTTGCAGGAGAACCTGTAGCATGCACGTATGCGTGACAGGCAGAAACCTGAGCTTGCAGGGTACCACTGGCACCACTGGTACCACTAAGGGCAGAAGAGAAGTTGAGGCAAGGGTATTCAGAATAGTCTCCAAAGAGGAGGAGACTGGGAATTGTTGGCCGCACGTGGGGTTGTGGCTGCATGTCTCAAAGAGCGTGTGTCAAAAACACCAAGCCTGTCGTAGCAATGATATTGGCCATTAGACACCGCTAATGTGGGGTTGGTAGGGGGACGTGCAAGTGACTGGTGCTCGGCACTAGCATCGCCGGTTTCCCCCGTTGGCAATGCCTGATCACCCCACATCATCGTGATGAGGGGCTGAGGTGCTAGTGACTGGCCAAACACGCTCGGCACTAGCATTGCCGGTTTCCCCTGTTGGCAATGCCTGATCACCCCACATCATCGTGATGAGGGGCTGATACAAGCCTTGCTCTCGCGCCACTGCTGTGGTGCCAGCCTACCCTGTGGTCTGGCAAGAGTTCCAGGTTTGGTTGGTGTTCCCCTGTACTATACATAGAGTAGCGAGAGGATGAGGTAGATGAGGAAAATATATACAAACAAGATTGAGAGAAAAAGAAAGAAAGAAAAGAAAAAAAAAGCCCGTTGCGTGAATCGATAATCCAGCAAATTGGTTGCACGAAGCTCGATAGGTGCTACTCGCTTACTTATTGCGAAACACAATCAAACCCATAAGACGAAGTGGAGATCGGAATGTGCAATCGACCACAAGTTTTGCTTTCAGCTGAGAGAGTTTTGCTTCCAAAAAGCTGGCGGAAATGTGCGATCATCCACAAGTGTTGCTTCCAGCTGAGAGAGTTTTGCTTCCACTCAGTTGAGAGAGTTTTGCTTCCAAACAGCTGGCGGAAATGTGTGATCGACCACAAGTTCTCCGAGGGCTAAGACGAAGTGCAGTTGGGAGCAGCATGCGAATCCATTTGAGGTGATGTCGATGATGTACAAAACGACACAGCATCTTGCATTTGAGAAGGTTGGCTCCATGCACATGACCAGAACCCATGCCCTCATAAGCTGTGCAAAATTATGTCAACGGGTTCTGGCTCGAGATGTCAAGATTTGGGATGCAAAATCATGTCAACTAAGTTCTTCCCTGAGATGTCACAATGTGATTGGGTTTCTGAGAATGCACGTCTTGGCTATGTGCCTCGCTGGTATATTGAGGTGCTGCTGAGCAGCAACAGTGGAGGGCTCACCAAAGGATGCGACAGTGATTGGCGGTAGCTTGGTCAATGATGGGCCCAAGTGAGAGACTAAGTGTAATACATGGTAATTGGCAGAAAGAGTGCAGTGTTTGGTGAAGGGATGGATTTGATGCTTTGTTTTGTATTAAGCAGAAAACAAAATGGGTTGGTCCTTGGGGTAAAAATTGGAACAATACGGAGAAAATTAGCATGGCGCAGCATGGCCCCTGCGCTCAAGGATGACAAACAGGGTGTCCAGGTAACCGACACATTTTTGCAAAAAGAGCGCATGTGCGCGTGGGCGCAAGAGAGAGAGAGAGAGAGAGAGAGAGAGAGAGATTGTAATCATCTATGGATTCGGGAGCAAGGTTGCTCACCTTATTGCTGCACGCCAGAGTGGTTTAACTTCGATTTTGGTGATGTTAAACAGTGACCAAAGGGGTTTAAAAGGGTATATACTACATTTCGACTCATGTTTTCTCGTTTATTTTTGTCATGAAGTTAACTAGGAATTTTGAGGTGATATCATGCGCTGGCCCCGCCCGGACCTGGACCCTGCCCGCCCTGGGCCGCCCGGGAGTCTCCCGGGGACCAGCACAGGAAACCTTACTAAGTTACTATAGAATCAAGATCTGAACTGGTGAATAGGGTTGCCTTTTTATCCCCTCCCACCTTACGCAGTCCGACTGATGAAAGACATCCCCTTGTCAGAAGCTCGTTTCCCTATGAGTTTCTCTTATCAAGGACGTCTGAGTTATCCAGTGGGCTTCACAGAAACAAAATATGAATGGCATTAAAAAAAAAAAAGAATGGCGACTAGACTGACCTGTTTATCTCCTACCACTGTATTAAGCCCTCCCCTGTCTGAACATACTCTCCTTAGACCAGCATCACTGCCTCCGAGCCTCTTTTTGCCGAGGCGGAATACAACTGTGCGCCAAGCTTTGCCGAAGTGCACTTGCGACCTTTTTTTTGGTTTTGGCTCGCACCACCAGCCATTTTGGTCCACTGACGCCCGGCCTCTGAAGAATGCACTATATGGTGGTTTAACGAGTTTTTCAATCAAGGGTATACGAGATGCTGCACAAGATCGATTTTCAATTTTCACGGAATGGTGAAATCTTTAGGGAGTCAACATCTTGAACTGTGAACAGTGTCATCTTTTTTACTTCTTGATAGAATCAGAATGTATTTCAGTGAAAAAAAAAGGAGGATGTATTTCAGTGAAAACCTGTATATCAAGAATCGTTGTTCTTTTCTGTGTTTCTCAGTCTTAAATTCTCTTAACGGCAGTCCTTCGGGACATCCGTTAAAATTGGAACTATACCGAGAAGATGACCATGGCCCCTGCACAAGGATGACACACATAAATCGAGAAGTGGTCCAAAATGTTCTTAACAAAAAAAAAAAACACACACACTATTAACAGCATCTTTTTTTAACTCCAGACATTTGATTTCAAAATGTTTGTGTGTTTTACGGAACTTTTACCTATTTATGGTCGTGAAGTGGTCCCAAATTTGGGGTGGGGGGGGGAAAGCACTCTTAACAGCAGCTTTTTTAATTCCTCCACATTGCAATCAGACTCGCTCTCATTCACACTTTACATGCATGCAAACAGGTGTGCAGCAAATTGGCGACAAGCGCCTGCTCGAAACTCTGAGATATGGTAGCCAGGAACGCAGTTCAGGTATAAGTTCACTTCAATGGCTATGGCGACACAGCGTGCACACAACTCTCTGTTCGCACACACAGGATCACCCTGGATATCCCACACGCGATACTCTGTACACATACACACACGCTACACTCTACCTACAGTTATGGCGGCTATGGCCACTGCTAACCTATCGCTATGGCTAAGCTCCTTCTTGCCCACTTTGTCTTTGGGCTCACTGCAGACCACCTCACACAAGTGGCTGTGGCAGCGCTTCCGCATGGCTCACGCAGGAATGAATGAATGGCTGGACGCTGCCCTTTGATTTATACTTCTGTAACTCGTTGGTCTGGCCCTTTCCCATGCCCGTGGTGCACACAGTCCCATACGGTACTGGCTTGACTGGACTAGGACTGACTGGGACTGCAGACTCAGCACGGGTAGACTCCACCACTTGCCCACTTGCCTCAACCTAAACGTGAGCAACTTCGAAAGGCCACTGCTAGGACCTTCCGGAAGGCCGTGGACTTGGCCTTTCACTACTGTAGCAGCTACGACCTTGACCTTTCAGGACTGTAGCGGCTACGACTTTGACTCTTCGGAAGCTCTACTGCTACGACTTCTAGAACTGCCTAAGACTTCTACTCGACAGGTCTACAGATCGAACCCCTCCTACCTACGAACCGTACGACAGTCTACCAACTGTTACAAATACACAGGTCACGGGTTCAACTCTCAGGGTCGACACAAATACTGTACACAGGTAAGGTGATGACTAAGGATTGAGCCCTGGGGTCTGCATCGGCTACTGCAAACAGGTGAATACCGTTTCAACATTTGGTTTCAATTTTTTTTGTGTTTTACCTATATTGTGTGATAGAACTATTTATAATTTCTCAAGACAAAACACCACCTCATGTATCCTGATTGACATGAGATGTTCTCTGTGTGAGGCTCAGGGCCTCGATCTGCCCTACTGGGCCCTATTCTCTGCATGGTCGGCCGCCTTAAGTGAAGGCAGGCTCAACCCAGGGCCTACAGGCCTGTTTTGGGGTCGCCACGCAACTGGGTAAATTCAGGCAGTTGCGCAGCGTCAGTTGGTTGAGAACTCGAGAGCGCCCAGGCCCAGGCTGCCCCTTTTGAATGTAACCGAGGCAGGCCCTGGGTCAGATTCGCAAAATGCACCGAACATAGGCCGCAGGCAGTTGTACACGGGCAACCACCACAGGCCCAGGGCCGGATTCTTTTGGTCTGGGGCTCAGCCTCTCTGGGCCTACCGGAAGCTTCTGGGCAGGGGCCCAGCGCAGCCAAGTTGCACGCAAGGCAGGCAAGCCACTTCCATTTAGGAAAGGGCCTGCTCACGCATTCGGCATTCGGGCACTGGCTGCATGCTGCGCAAGCGCTGCTGCACTAACGCTGGCCAACGCTCACACGCTCATGTGCGAGCTGGAAGGAGCAGGCAGCCATAGCCGAGCTGCGCTGCTGTATGCTGGATGGGGCGCATGGTGGTCCTTGGGTGCATGTGGCATCTGTGAGTTGGGGAACGAGGTTGTGAGTGATACGAGAGACATTCCTGGTGCTTGAAGCGTACGGCATTGGCCGAGATCTGCTCGTACTTCGGGGAGCTGTTGACGTCAGCGGCGGCATTGTAGATTAGGCTAGATAGGATCTGCCATCTGTTGTCTGGGTACCGAGCGCCAGATAGGATATCGACATTGGTTCTTCGTTGATGATGATGAGACTATTCCAGCGCTGTCAATTATGACCTTTTGCTGTGCTCTTATTTGGTGAAACTCGTGATGCAATTCTGCTATTGGTTTGAGGTCACGACTATCTGGTCTCATGTGTATGATGCTGTTTGATTTCTGAAGTTCGCTAATGCTCATTTTCCTTGCATCTGTTTGAAGCTGGTATTTTGCTTTATTTTTTTGAACTTTTTTATAAGGATGTCTAAGAAACCGTGCGGGATTACGTTTTTATTTGAGATGGGCATGTCCAAAGAGTTTGCTGATCATAGTGTTGAGATACGCAAGCGAATTCCATAGATGCACGAATAACATAGAAAAGCTCGTGCATGCTCAGGTACAATGTACGAATAGTATCAATCCCTACACTTATGAGAAATCAGACATCTGGGCCCTCTGCGCACTACCGGGCTGATGGCCTGGATCGTCGGATGATCTTAAGATTTTAAGATCGCGTGAAGATCTGGCCCGTCTGCGGTCCTACCGGGCCGACAGCCCGGATTGTTGCAAGATCTTAAGATTTTAAGATCGCGCGAATATCAGGGCCGTCCGCCGGGCACTGGCTAATGGCCCAGATTAGAACTTGGTTTGGTGGGCACTTTAGTAGACTGGACGGGTGAACGGGCAACCGTTGCAGTGGAACTTTTGACCCAATATTTAGAAGTTACTTTTTTATTTCCTTGGGCAGTTTCTTTCAATAAAATAGGATTGTTTGGATTTTGGTCTATGAACCGCTGATACGTATGGCACTCACTCTTTCTTTTCTTTTCTTTTCTTCGAGCCTGAATCGGACTAAGATAGAGTGCTTTTAAATCTGTCAAAGGTTTAAAGACGTGAGTTGGGTTGTCTAGGCTCAAATAAAATTTCACTATATGCGGGAACGTGCTCTGGCCTTCAGGGCTCGAAGAGCGGGAACCAGGCGATCCTAAGTGCAACGAAGTTGCCTCTACCAAGAAAATTCGGGAACGCCTTAAGCTTTTTTGTCCGTGTGCCGGCACGAAGTGTGGCGTCAGAGTTTCCATAGTACATGAAAATGGAAGGGAAACAGTCTGTAGTCTTGCCAAACTGACGGAGAGCCGTGTGCTTGGAAATCTTGCACGCACGGTTCGGAGGGAAGCTTAGTCAGATAACACACACTGCGTTTTTACAAATTCAAATAATCAATTACCATTGTTTTATAAAGTTTCTGGAACTTGGTCGAATCATGAAGGTAGTCTCTTATTATGGTGTTGGATCCTGAGTCTTTATGGTTTTGTTGGCCCTGTTTGTCTATCATAAAGCGAATTTTAGAGTCAGCCTTGATGGCCTCCAAACGTTCGATTTCATGGTCGCATCTGCAAACGAGAATTTGGAACCCAGATACTTTGCTCCCCTTCATTGTGGTTGACCGAGGGTCCACAGGAGACTACTATGGGAGCTCCGAAACCAATCCCGAAGCGAAGATTGATTTTCCCGCAGTTCTTTTCATGTTTGCCTGGAAGGAGTTTACTATGGTCAATGTAGTGAACTTTGTGGTACCAATCATGCCTTTATGCCTATTGTAGTGGACGCTGTCTCTTTCAATGATTATGTTTCTCTGGGTGTCTAATAAATTAGACTAAAAAACAATGGCGAAAACAATGCGCGCTCTTGCGCCTCATGTCACCCCTGCATAGCTTTTTGGACTATTTTGAAGATAAAGCGGCCTCTTACAATGTCGGTCGCTTTATCCGGCGCGAAGCGCCCTTGTTGAAGAAGAGTTGCTAAGTGAGTAAACCATTCTTTTGTAAGTCCATCAAGAGCGCTTCCTGCCTTTCCAGGAGTCATGTTACCACGCAGACCAAAACAGGTTCCAGGTCTCTCCTCTATTCTGTAGTGCTGAACGAGGGACGACCTTTGTCACCGGTAAACAAACTGCGGCGCTGTTCGACCCTTTGGCGGCACAGCAGCAACACACCGCACAGACACCACACGGACACACACACTCACGCATGCATGCAAACGCAAGCACATGCACGGACACACACACACACACATGCACACACACATGCATGCATGCACATGCATCCACTTCAAGGTTCAACCTCCTGATGAGTCAGTGGAAGTCCGGCGAAATAGTCTAGCACAGTCATGCTTTTCTTTGTGGAGTTGTGTATAGCGAACGTGACAACAAGCATGCACGAATTCTCACACGCACGCACATGCCCGCCCACACACGCGCACGCAGTAGTGTCCATGTGTGTGTGGTGTGAAAGTGTGTGGCGAAACAGTCTAGCACAGTCATGCTTTCGTTGTGGAGTTGTCTATAGCGAACGTGGCAACGAGCATCCACGAATACATACGCACACTCACACACACGTACACGCCTGCCCACAGACGCGCACGTAATAGTGTCCATGTGTGTGTGTGTGTGTGTGTGTGTGTGTGTGTGCGTGAGAGAGAGAGAGAGAGAGAGAGAGAGAGAGAGAGAGAGAGAGAGAGAGCATCGGTTAGTTACGTCCACCACAAATGCATCACATGTCATAAATGTTTTTGTGAAGGAAGCCGCAACAGGTCATCTAGTTGTACAATGATTGCTTCAAGCCTCAACAGGGGCTAGAACTCGAAAGGCCGTCCCAGGATCCACGCTGAAAAAAAAATCCTTCGCTGGGTGCCTGATCCAGACATTGCGGATCAGATGACGGAGCCAAGACATCTGAAGATCTGGTCGGTCCAAATCCGGATCTGGTCCATGAGGCCGGTTACCATGATTCACAGTAGAACTGCCTACTCTTGCATGTGTGGGAGTAAAAACAATAAAAGTTGTCCTGTTACTGATAAAAGTTCATAAAACCCATAAATAAATTGAATACTAAATTTTGAAATACTAAGTATAGAACGAACATGAACTTGTTGAGGGGGTGTGGTCTTTTCACCTGTCATCGACATTCTGTTTTCTTCACATTTTTTGCCAGGCATTAATTTAAGAAATTCCGAGCAACTTGCGGAGAAAGAAGATGGGTGATTCACCCAACACGTGAATACATGCAAGCTGGATTCAACAACTTTGTGGGGCAGGAGTCAAGGACTGGTGGGGACCTGCTGAGAAGAGGAGGCTGTGTGGCATGCCCTCGCCACATTTTCATTGCTTCTGCATCTACGGCGTTGGTGCGATTCTCAAACAGCCAATACTGGTTCTCAGTTCTGATGGTTTCTTTATATTCACGACTAAAGTACTCTTGTACCCCTGTGTGTGTGTGTGTGTGTGTGTGTGTGTGTGTGTGTGTGTGTGTGTGTGTGTTATAAGCCTGCTCGATTATTGATGCAAAACTCAACTTTTAGTAATTTCAATCGTCCTACAGATTCTTGTTGGTTTAGTGAGGGTGACCGTGCAAATCACTGAATGAATTGCCACTTTGGCAAACAAGAGTGCATATGCCAGGGCTCGAAGAGCTGGAACCAGGCCCCACAATAGCACCTGAAGTGTAATCTGCGATCTCGTCCAATTTGACAGTTGGAATCCCGAAAGCCGTTCACCGCAAATCAAGCATTGGAATAAAACAAAGAAATAGAAGAGAATAAGAAGTGTTACAATCCTGATCATTTCTGAAGTCCAAATTCACAAGGAAAGACGATGCACCCAATTGTGAAAGAAATGAAAGCACTTGCAAAGAGTTAGAGATCAAAGAAGAAGAGAGAAAGAAGAAGAAGAAGAAGAAGAAGAAGAAGAAGAAGAAGAGGAAGAAGTACACCAGCAAGACGAATGACAAATCCCCCTTCTCTCTTCACCTTCCTCCTCCTCCTGGTCTTCGCCAACCTTATTCTTCTTCCAAATAATAATAATAACAATGACTGGTTAAACCAGAATCAATATCTGAAGTTTCCTCTTACTGCCAGCACAACGATAGGTCCACCATAGCAATGGCTTCCCCCTTCATCTTCAATCTCACATGCCCAGGCTATGGCGGACTACCAAGGGCTCTGCCCTCTTGTGCAAAAGATAACTCAAAGAAGCTATGGTCGCTGCTCTTCAGGCTGCTATGCCTGACTCTGCCTCGAAGCTTCCCTGGTGCCTTCCAGATGCAGCACCTAACAAGGTGATAAAGATGGTGTCCACCATAGTCAGGTAGGTACCTCGCCAATCTCCTCCTCTGCCCCCTTCTTCGTCCTCTTAGGCTGGGCTGCTCGCCATTGCCAGGCTGAGCGCCCTGCTTCTCGTCGTCCTCCGAGGCAGCGCTCTTGAGTCCAGCACTCGTTCAAGCAGTATGTCACTCGACCTTGCACACTGCAAATGAGGAGGAGCTATTTGCTCCTCCTAGAGATATAGTGGCCTGCTTGCCTCTTGGGCAGAGTTACATGCTGCGCCTGCAACAGGCTGCACGGGCCATTTTCAGCCCGAAAGCCTGAAAACAAGGGCCTACAGGCCCTGTGTCGTTTCAGCCTGAAAGCCTGAAAACAAGGGCCTACAGGCCCTGTGTCGTTTCAGCCTGAAAGCCTGAAAACAAGGGCCTACAGGCCCTGTGTCGTTTCAGCCTAAAACAGGGCCTTTCCGGCCCTGAGTTTTTTCAGCCTGAAACGGAGGGCCATTTTCAGGCCCTCATAAGATCCACCTGCCCTGAAACTCAGACACCAGACCAGGGTTTTAGCTCAGGCCATTTTTGGCCTATTTTCAAGACAACCTTTATTTGAGCTTCAACCCCAGGGTCTGGCACGTTTTGGCATTGGCAAGAGCAGCCTACTGGACGGGCCAGCACTATATAAGACTGGCCCGCCCTGCAGGCTGCAGGTAGTTCCTACGTTCTTCCCAGGCACTTCACGTGCAGTTCAGGAGGCAGGAGGTAGTCTTCAGGATTTGGCAGCAGCACTCTGGAGGAGCCCTGCACTTGTAGTAGTAGCGTTAGCAGTAGTCCTCAGCGCTGGGCGCTAGTAGGAGCTAGAGTAGTACTGGAGAGAGAGAGAGAGATTGGGCGGAGGCCAGGGAGACTTACCTGCAGCGCCATAGCTCCAGCTTCGTCTTCAAGGTACCTGCAGCACAGCGCCATCTTCACAGGTTAGTACCTGGCACATGAGAGAGAGAGAGAGTTCTTCTTCCTCTTCTCATTCCACCATCTCCCTCTCACCCTCTCGCTACCTGACTTCACTGCATCTGCAGACTACGAGAGAGCGGGATTGGTGACATTTGGCTCAGACTCGACATTGGGCTTGAAACATTGACGAGGGATTATCTGGGACTTGTACCGAAGACTTGGTGTTGACAACATTCCCATCTTCCCCCTCTTCTTCATCTGACCCCCTCCTCTTCGTCTGTGTATGGTCTGGTCCTGGCGCATTCTTCCTCTGTGTAGCGCCAAGCCCCTTCACACCTTGTGATGAGGATGATGTATGTTTGGTCTGCGTTGCGACATCGATTGGGCTAGTCATTGATATTCTAGCAATCTGCTGCGCTGTCTTGCACTACGTGATAGAGGTCAGTCCCGGTCAGGTCAGGACTTGTATATAAGTCTTCCACTGCGCTATAAAGCACCATTTTTGTATGTATCAGGATGTACACTGCTTGTTGAGATTTCAATGCACTGCATTGTCCATTCAGTCCTTTTCATCACATTGCGGATCCTCGGTTATTTATGTACATCGCCCAACTGGGCATGTAACAGGCAGTGACTTCCAGGCCATGCGGCCTCCAATCAACCAGAACCTCCTCCCTTTTGGAGGGAAACATCATTGCAGGCTCTGATATCGTTCGTGCAGGCCCTAGACGCAGGCTACTTGGACTGGTACCGGCCTACCTCTAGCCTACCGCTCCTGGGCCTCTAAAAATGCCTACTTTTTGTCTTCTTCTGCTCGGCCTCAAGTACCCGAGTGGTACCGGCCTACCTGCTACTTGAGTGTTTTTCCCGCTGCTCTAAGTGTTGCGGGCCGACCCCCGCTACTGGAGTGTATTTCCTACAGCAACCCTCAAAGTCGTGGCCACACGGAAGTGCCAGCCCTGCAGGGCCTCCAAACGAACAAGGGTCACATACACACTCAGGCCGACAAGCACTCAGACAGGCAGGCAGACCAGCAGGCACGCACACACTCAGACTTCGAAAACTCAGCAGAATGCGGGAATCTCAGCAAGGCATACATTCCAGTGGCCAATCCCAGAAAACAGCGGTGTTCTCAGTCTGTGTTTTGGCGGGTCATTACACTACTCCCCTCTCAATAGCAAGGTCCCTTCGAGCGAGTAACTCATTCAGAGTCCCTACAAAATGTGTCACAAGAGTAGATCAGAAAGAGAGCTTCGGTATGACCATAAGGAGTAAATGTTGCACAAAACTTAGCAGTCTGTCCATCGACGATCTGTCATTCATAAGCTTTAACAACACAAGGATCATTCTTTAGCATCTCTTTTTGGTCGATCCAATAGAATTCATTTAACAGGTGATAAAGGAAGTGAACTGTGTACTGTTTGTTCCTCCCTATTCCTTCATGGGAAGCAATTCTGTCTACTTCGTGACAACCATTGATAGCACGAGGAATCATAGGATCTCGGAAGGGAAAAGTCCCGTTATCAATGTCGGGAAACAGTTTGGACGAGTGGAAGACCGGATACGTACGCAAATCATCCTCGCCTACGACCTTCAGAACCTGCTAAGGACCATAGTACAGTGGAAGAAGCTTTCGTGATACTCCGTCTTCTTCAGAAAAATTCAGACATCTCGACCCAGACATACCTTCCTACTTCGAATTTCCCTTCTTTGTACGACTTCTAAGCATGTTTGATCATGGCGTGCTGGCGCTTGTTCATCGCTGCAACAACAGCTTTGAGCAAGCATGCGTACTTGGCATTGTAAGTAGGCATGTCGGGTGTCAGACCAGGGGACCGGTCAGGGAACAAATAAAATAGAGGATTGCGTATTTGCCAACCGTAGTGCAGTTGATTAGGCGTCACGCCAGTCGCAGAGTGAATGGAGTTGTTGTACAACCCCTTCACTTCATATATCTCCTTGTGCCACGTGTTCTGATCGGGAACGATTAGAGCGCGAAGAAGTTGAATGACAATCTGGTTGATTTCCTCGGCCAACCCATTGGCTTCGGGGTGTCGACCAGATGTCTTCTTCAGTTTAATGTCGTAGATCTGAGAGGTGAAGTCTTGCCAATCTGCGCTAATGAATCTGATATCCCGATCACTCACAAGAGTTTTCGGGGAGGGGAATTCAACAGAATCTATTGCTGGTGGAATTCTTCGATCACAAAACTTAGTTGGTGCATGAGGCTGTAAAAGATTCAAATTCAGAAATTTAGAAAAACGATCCATGATAGCCATGACTTGTGAATGTCCTCCTTACCTTTCCCATGTCCATGAAATCGATGGAAATCGACTCACCGGGCCCATCGGGACAGGGGAGGGATTTCAGCAGGCCATAAGGCTTTTGCATATGGACCTTGGTTTTTTGACAAACTTGGCATTCAACAATAAATCTCTTAGCAGATCCCTTCTTTCCTTGCCATTCAAACTGCTGCAAAATACTTCAATAAGTGTTTTCAAATCCGAAATGCCCACTCCGACCATGTGCCAAATCCAAGAAATGTGTTCGGAGAGGCTCATCATTGGATACACACAATCGATCAAACTTCCCGTAGCGTCGGAATACAAGACCCTCACATTTGTGAAATCAGGCTGACTACTAGGGTCGACCTTGATCTGCTCATGGGACTGATGTCCAGATCCTTGGCAGTGTGCTCGACCAGATCTTCCTTTATCCCTTCTTTCCTGGCCAATGAAACTGCTCCAAAATACTCCAATAAGTCTTTTCAAATCCGAAATGCGCACTCCGACCATGTGCCAAATCCAAGAAATGCGTTCGGAGAGGCTCATCATTGGATACACACAATCGATCAAACTTCCCATAGCGTCGGAACGCAAGACCCTCACATTCGTGAAATCAGGCTGACTACTAGGGTCAACCTTGATCTGCTCAAGGATGGGACTGAGGTCCGGATCCTTGGCAGTGTGCTTGACCAGATCTTCTTCGCACGGTTCGGAGAGCACTTGTTACGACCGTCTAGGCTCGACTCTTTCTTCGAGCCTAGCGGTGGAACTCTTGACTCTATTCGTGTTTTAATGAAATTATGTACCCGTAAAAAATGGCCGGGAAATCCTGGCCTTACGGGTACCACCCTTGAGTTAGTTTTGTTGTTTCTGAAGCAAGTTCATGGGCTTATAGTTTAATTGGTTTAGCTTCGTTTGGAGGTCATGTGAGCTCATGAGGCAAGTCAAAAACTCAGGATGAGGAGACAAAGCATCAGCGACATAATTATAACAACCTTTCTTATGTTTCAGTTCAAAATTATATACATCAATGTTATGCAGCCAGCGGGTCAACGTCTGAGAGAGATCAGATTGCGATTTGAACCACTGCAGGGTCTGATGATCTCAGTAGACTTTGAAGTGACGACCCAAGAGGTAGTGCTTCCAGTGTGCTAGCATGTACGTGGAGGTAGCTACCTCGTTTCTGGGCATGTGTTTGCTGTAATATTCGAACGGACCCAAGCCATCGCCATTATCTTGTTGCACCACTGCGCCAATCCCATATTGGCTTGCCTCCGTAGTGACTACGAATGTGAGGTTGGGATCTGCAATGCGGAGCACAAAATGACTTACCAAAGCTTCGTCCAAAGCTTGAAACGCAGTCTCACACTTCTCACACCTCTGATAGGTAA
Organism: Chara braunii; assembly: GCA_003427395.1. Taxonomy (NCBI): domain Eukaryota; kingdom Viridiplantae; phylum Streptophyta; class Charophyceae; order Charales; family Characeae; genus Chara; species Chara braunii. The sequence goes on along the minus strand of BFEA01000305.1, from coordinate 919,406 downwards.
CATTCTTGCTTGTTAGTTTGGAGTGTGGGTGAGCAATGACATAAAATTTGGGTACAAACGTCCAGTTACACAACCAAACCGAGAAAGAAACGCAATTTGCATACATTCGTCGATTGAGGCCAATTTCGTATGACCTTGACCTTGTTTGCCTCAGGCTCAAGGCCGTTTGCTGACAACCGTTGCCCAAGATATATGATGTTGTCCCTTCCAAACTCATATTTCTCTAAGTTGAGGAGCAGCTTTGCCTCCTTGAGAATCTGCAGAACTTCCTCAAGGTGCTTGACGTGTTCTTCCATGGACTTGCTGAAAATCAGGATGTCGTTGAGGTAAACGGCAACATACTTGTTGAGCTGATGGCGGAGGACCTTGTCCATGAGGCATTGAAATGTGGCTGGTGCTTTTGTGAGACCGAAAAGGATAACGATAAACTCGTACAACCCATTACGTGTCTTGAACACAAGTTTGTGTTGGTCGACCTGATCGACTTCAATCTGGTGGTAGCCAGACTTGAGGTCGATCTTGGAGAAGGCTTTGCATCCACCTGCAACATCCAACAAATCATCTATGAGTGGCAAAGGATGAACGTTCTTTCTAGTGATACTGTTTAGGCCACAATAGTCGATGCACATCCGGAGTTTGCCTCCTTTCTTGGGCACAAACAAGACAGGTGCGCCAAACTCAGACTTAGTAGGCCTAATCCATGCACGATCGATCATGTCATCAATCTGTCTTCTCAGCTCCTCCAATTCACCTTGCCCCATACGGTAAACGAAGTGCTTTGGAGGAACACTCCCTTCTACTATCTCGATCTTGTGTTTGACAAAACACTTGGGAACTCCACGAGGTTCAACCAAGACTTTCGGAAATCGATCTCGTAGACGGTGAATGTTTGCTGGGACTTCTGGTGGAGGATCAAATCAGTTTGAAAATTTGCAGCAATAACAACCGAAATTGAAGTAGTTGGATAAGAAGTAGAGTTATTTTCCAAGGTAGAAAATGCAGCAAAAGTAGAAGGCACATGGATAGGCTTCACAAAAGCTACATGCACATGCTCACCTTCCTTGCGCCTGCGCATTGATTTGCAGGGATTTTTTCGCACTCAAAAGAGTCACTTGGGACTTGTGCGTCTCGTCCAATAAGACGGTACGCTCTTTCCCCTTGGAAGCACGCACCACGAACTATAAATCCGCCCACGTGGCCCCTTGGACAATGGGCCTTTAACGAGCCCAAACCAATGTCCGCGTCAAAGGGACACTTGTTGAGGACAGAGATATTCAACTCATGTGTGACCGTGCGATCTTTGTCGAAGGTGAGGCGTACATCTTTGACAACATGTGTCAAGGTAACAACCTTTTGGTTGCCTACCTGGGTCTAACAAGGGTTTTGCAGTCCCACTTCCTTCATTCCCAGGCCCGCCTTATGTATCCCTGCAATGAATTGCAGTGCTACAAGCGGGCTGTATGCTAATTTTGTCCCTGTCGTCGTTGTCGGGACTTGATCCCGCAACCTTTGTTTGCTGTATTGCCTGTTTATTTGCTGCTTGTGTGTTTTGAACCTTGCGGGACTTGATCCTGTGACCTGCAACCTGTGTGTTTTGTTTGTGAGTGTTGTGCCCTATGCGGCTTGATCCCTGCGTCTGTCGCTAGTAGTCTCTGTTTGGTAGTCCTCGGCCATTCGACCTTTGTCTTTTGCCTTGTCATAGGTCTAGGCCCCATTTTCCCCTGTTTCCATCTAGATACAAATAGGTTTTGGGTTGTTGCTTTGAGGAGGGCGTCGTAGGTGTAGGTGGAGGGTAGAAGTAGTGGGCACGCCGGGGAGGAGAGCGTCGTAGGTCTAGGCGGAGGGTAGAAGTAGCGGGCAGGGCGGGTCTTTTCTCATTTTTTCGCTTCGGGAAACTATGCCCGCTCGTTGAAGAAGCATTGCTGCGTTATTTTGGGCTAGGGCATCTTCTTCCTCGAAGCCCAGCCATAGTTGGGGCTGGGACATGAAGTTGGAGATTGCACTGATGCTATTTTGCAGCTCTGCACGAGAGCTTCCCCAAGACTGTGTTGTTGGGTTTGGGCGCTGCCTTACTCCAATTGGCAGCCATATCTGTTGTTCCTCCTCATGAGGAACTTCGTTTTTCTCTTCTTCGAAGTGTTGCATCGGTTGTCTCCTTCGGCATATGGATTTCCAGCACTGCACTTCTGTGCAGGCGTTGAGCTGGCGCTGCTATCATTGGTGTTGCTGGTTCAGCTTGGCACGTTGTGACAGTTGTGAGGTTACTGCTGCTACGGCAGCCATAGCCAGGGGTATGAGGTGGCGAGGAGGAAGAAGAAGACTCATGTAGACTTCGTTGAACACTTGTTTTTGGTTGTTCGGGGTTGTTGTAAACGCGGTTGTGATTTTTGGAACAAGTACTTTGGATTGATTGGAGGAGGACGGGGGATTACAAAATTGAAATTCGTTTTTCAATTCCCTGTCTATTTTGAGCTTCCGCTGTGCATATCCTCTATTTTGTGTGGATTTGCCTCCTTCGGGTCTACTCTGCAAATGCATGTGTGTATGGGAACGTGTGAATTCGTTGTGGATGGGAGTTCAATCGGGTACATAACATCCCGTTAGGAGAAGATAAGTTAGTTGTTGAGCCATTGTTGATCAAAACACGGATGTATCGGCGGTTGATGAGCAGTTTAAAAAATATCAGCTCCACACGCCCTTGAACACGGCGCTGCTGCTTGAGCTGCATCCAATGTTCCTGGTGAGAATGGAAGGTGACTTCCTTAGTCTCCTCCTAAGGCTCGGTGGAAAGTACGTGGACTGCAATAGCCTTGGATTCGGCATCGGTCCGGACTTCAAGAGCAGGCCATTGGTCATATTCAAGCTCCTTGGAGGGCCCTGCAGTTGAGTGTTCAGCTTCTTTTGTTGTAGAGAGTGCTGATAACTCTTCTAAGCCCTTTGCCTGTTTCCTTGCAAACAGTAATAATCCTGCACAAAGTGCCCAAACTTTTGACATTGCAAGCACACGCATAGTTTGTATCTTCTTTCCCTTCCTTTTGACGTATGCGGTGGGGTTTGGTGGAAGCATCCTCTCACTTCTCAGAAATCTTTGCATTCTTGGGAAGGTGAGTTATGGTTCCCTTACTTGAACTGCGCTTAGGCCCCTTGCCTGAAGCAGTCTTTCTAAAGGCATTAAGCTTCTCTTCTTCATTCATATCAGACTCAAGGGCTCATGTAGAACAGACCGCGTCGGAGTCCGGCTCTAAGTCATCATCTAGAGTCGGAGTATCCCCATAGGACTGGTCCTCAACCTCCCGATGTTCATGCAAGGCAAGCTGGTTGCTGCTTCCAAACCGCTTGTGTCGTAAAGTTTTGCCTGCAGTTGGTGTCTTTGCACGCGTGGCGAGGTCTTTGGCCTCTAGGTTGACTAGATCCGATAAGATCTCTCGCCAAGTTGTATGCTCCTTGAGTCCTAGCCGGGAGCCTTAATCTTTAGGGGCCACTGCTATAACTACATTCATGCACGACATGTGAGTCCTCCCAAGTTTGGAGTAGTGAACAGACTACCGTCTTAACGCGAAAACAAGGTACGTACCTTGTAGAACGAATTTTAGGGTGCAACTTTCCTCAGGTGAGGGGGAGGGGAGGAGGGGGGAAGGAGGATTAGTAAATATTAGTAATAATATGAGGAATAAAATACAACTCTCACTTTCCGTAAGTAGCTCACTATGTGAAGAAGAAAAAAAGGCAGAAAGAAGTAACCCACTACCTCTCCCTTATTCCCACGGACGCAATGACACTCTGACAGAAGCTCCGCAGGCAATGGATGGCGTGATGGCTCACATGCAATCGCCTGTATTAGGGGCTACTTTTAGGCTAGATGTGGACGGGATGAATGGTCTCTGCATGGTGCTCATGCAAGTCCCCTTCTTACACAGGCGCACATGCCGGGCGTTGACTGCTACTAGGATGGGGTTGCAACGGTTTTTTTTTTTTTGGAAAAAGAACACATCGATTCCACAACTGTGTGAAGTTCTAGAGCTCACGCGAAGTATCCTTCAGAGTCTGCAGGGTACCTTCTATTCGAAACAGACAGGCACACCTCGAATACAAGGTACGTACCTTGTATTCGAGGGTACCTTCTATTTGGAAATTTAGCAGCGATTTCTCAGAACCCGTTTTTCAAAGGTAACTTGTTTTCTGGTTAAGACGGTAGCCAAATGCTGTTCCAAGGCCTGCATGGAAGCACTTCACTTTTGGCCCTTGAGGGCCTCAAGTTTTAGCCTTGCTTTGAGTGCAACGGGCTTATCTTGATACTGCGTGATGAGCAGGTCCTCAAGAGTACTTACAAGAGTCACCTTCAGCCACTCAGTTAGGTCAATCCTTTCGTAACCTGCACAAACAGCTTGGAGTTCAATAAAATCCGTACAGCGGGCTTAGTATTTGTGCCCATAATCAGTGTTGCACACGCCGACCGTCGGCGACCCCCGCCGACCAGTCGGCTTGTCGGCACCTACCGGTCAGGGGTCGTCGGCACCCTGCATTTCGGTCCAGAACCCCTAATAATCCCACGAACACCCCCATACCCACCCCAAATACCCCMRTACCTGTCTCTTATACACATCTAGATGTGTATAAGAGACAGGCGCAGAACAGCTTCTGACTCTCTGACTGGTCAGCAGACCGCCGACCGGTCGGCCCTACTGGTCGGCTGCAATACGGTCGGGGTCGGCGGTCGGCAGGGATGCAACCATGCCCATAATCATACTGCGGTCTTCTTGCGGTGTTCGCAGTACCTCAGAGTATGAGCGCATGGAGCTGATCCCCCTCCCCGTCGTACTTGGACGGCAGCGTGGCCGCCTTCTTGTCCAACATCGGACGGCTGTACTGTACGCCAACAAGGACTGCGGCGTTTTGGGCTGGTGACCCTGTCTTTGGGATTGGGACAAGTGCAGAACTGTCGGCACTGTCGCTTGAAGAGCCGGCACTGGCTCCTGCGCTCATCGTCCTCTGCTTGAGGACTGTGTTAGGGGGAAAGATTGGGACAGCAGCAGGACAAGGATTAAAAGGATGAGGGATGGTCAGTTGCGCCTGTTTGAGGTCTGCAATCTCAGCCTGCAGCTCTTGGTTCCGCTGCTCTAGAGCTGTCAAGCGCGACTCAAAATCTTCTAAAGTACGCAGTTGAACCAAGGCTGCTACGGCAGCGGCTAACATCTCTCTGAACCGGTTATCAATGGTCTCCGGAACAGCGAGGAGAGCCACTTGGGCAGCAATACTTGTTGCTTTAGCTGCTGCCTCTGCCTTCCTCATAAAGTTTATGAAAGAACGGTTTCTCGCTCTCATCCGCTGCGTCCAGCATGGCCTGCTATTGGGCAGATGAGATGTCTGCCATGCTGAAGGATGCAGTGTCAGTAGATCTCTCTAGAGGGTCTGCTCTTCGCTCACATTTGGACGAATGCTCATCTTCCCCTTTCTCACACTCTCAAAAAGAACACCTCTCTCCTTTCTCTCTCTTTCCGCTTTCTGCGCACGCGTCTCAATACTGGACATCGAAAGCTCAGATGAAGGTGGGGGGGAAATAAAAAAAAATCACAGAAGAAAAGATAGAACTCCTGGCCAGAGCGGTGATTCATTTGGACTAGAGAATTGCATCGATGCAGCAGAGTAAAATAAATAGAAAAGTAATTCAAAGAGAGGTCTGACTTAACGAATGGGTCCGGTCCATAGTTGCGGCGCACCTTGGTGCGCGGATTTGCAGTCGAATTGTGCACCGCGGGCAGCACACCGAAGCGCAGCGCACTTGAAAAATTAGGTCCCCCCAAAAAAAAAAAAAAGTAGGGGTTTTATAATTTCTTTGGGCCCCCAACTCGGCAAAAATGTTAAACGCACCACGCAAGCTCGCAAACCGGCCACACACACGGCCCAAACTTTTCTTTTGGGTAAGGGCTGCCGAAATTTCGATTTTCGCAGGCCCTTCCCCCAAAAGTTTCAGAATGGCGAAGCAGTCCGAAGCACAAAATAGGGCTCATTCCAACTTTTTTTTTTAGGCTGGGTATGAAAGCTGTCCTTCCCGCTCCCTTCTGCAAATCCCACACAGTAATGGGGTAAGTTCGCAAGAAGGGGTAGTCGCCTAATAACGACCTTCCCCGCGAAATTTCACAGAAGTCACAAATTGCGTGTTCCATGGCCAGCCGACCACCAATATATGCTGAAGATAGGCGTTCAGGTCTGCATGTCGGCAGTTATGGGTTAGGATGAAGATGCCCGCGGCTCTCTTGTTTTTTTGTTTTTGTTTTCTTACGAATACGTCCAGTGGGGATGCACAAAAGATATAGCATATGGCGGTGTATGGTTCCGTGTTTTAGCAGAAGATTCATTCTACTAATATTATATACATTTGGTGAGTGGTGGAGGGAGGCCCTGAGAATCACGTGGAGACACGAACAGGGTGTAGCTGAATTGGTGACCCATAACTGTCGAGCCACAGCCCTGAACTTGAATCCACAGCATATATTAGTGGTCTGCCCCCATCTCTCCCACATGTGACGAGGCCATGCTTCTCATTGAAGCAGTGGCCCTCAATGGCTCCACATGTATTGTAGGAGCCATTTGAGGTACCTGCAGGGGCCCTCGAAATGACG
>BFEA01000305.1:902310-912631 GCA_003427395.1 Chara braunii | reverse complement strand
GCGCACAGTGCACGCGCTGTCATTCCAGCGCACAGCGCAGTGCGCACCGCCCCGCCCCGCACTGCGCACTGGTGCGCCGCAACTATGGTGCGGTCAGATCAGACTGGAGATCCCCACTTGCCTAACCCGACATAGAATGTGTATCACGAACGAGTCAGACGGAAGGAAAGTAACTGAAGCAATGGAGATTTCGAGGGGTACAGCCGGTCGGCAAGCCAGACGCGGGGCAGTGTGAGAGTACATGCAGTAAGACCATTCAAGATCCCATTGAAAGGAATGTCCCTACTAGCCGTGTGTCCCCCAGTTTCAGCGCTGCAAAGAAATGCAACTGACGGCAACAGATTTGGGGCCAAAGGGTCCTGTCCAATTGGGCCTGGTCCCACTGAGTCCTGAAGGGTCCCAAGTAGGTCGTGGACCAGGACCAACCAGAAGGGTGTCCCAATACGGTCCCAATCTACCTTTACCGTACTGAAAAGGAAAAGACAACTTTCAGCAAGAACGTACTAACTACAACCGTTCAGAAGTGAAAAGACAATGCACTGTAGAAAGATATGTCATTGAGAACAAGATACATCATCCATCCATCCATCTGGTGAGAAAGCAATCCACATGCTCACACACACAACCAAGACCGCCGAGAAGAGGAAGAGAGCCCAGCACGACCCCCATGGCCATGAAGTACCAAACAACCATCTGCGGGCATACCCAAGTCACACAGCACTTAGCTGTGAGGCCCAGCCTCTAAGGTGAAATAACGACTCATCCCCCTCTCTCATAGGTCCTGTTGACCCCTAGCTACCACTACACGAAGTCTCCTGGTCATGACTAAAAAGGCTCTCCTACACCCGTGTTACAACGCCGGATCCTCCGTCGATGTTGAGCACCAAAGTAGCAACATGCAGCTCTTCAATGTAGATATGGCAGCTTCCAGTCAAGTCTCGCTCTAGAGGGGAAGCCCAAAAGTCACTCGATGTCTTCTTCAGGTCCAGATTCCAGGTGCGAGTACCTCTCACTCTCTACTCCCTCTCGCTTGCTCCAGTCAGCCTTCTTTGTGCCTCACCACCCCCACATTCACTCGATCAACCCGGACAAGTCAAATGTCGACCCAACATGACCTAACCAGATGGGGGCGGCACCCAAAACTCACTGCCCCTCTTACCCTAACCTCCAACCCTAATCCGAGGTTGGTTATCCCTAACTAACTCGGATTTAGGGTTAGGGTGACTAACAACTCTCGCCAGCAAGTAAAGTCCGCTCCAATACCAAATGTTACGAACCTGGTCATTTCCGAAGTGCAAATTCACAAGGAAAGACAATGCCATCCAATTGCAAAAGAAATGAAAGCACTTGCAAAGAGATAGAGCCCAAAGAAGAAGAGAGAAAGAAGAAGAAGAAGATGATACACCAGCAAGACCAATGACAAATCCCCCTGCTCTTTCCACCTTCCTCATCCACCTTGTCTTCACCAATCTTATTCTTCTTCCAAATAGTAATAATAACGAGTGGTTGAACCAGAAAATCAATATCCGAGGTTCCCTCTTACTGCCATCACAATTATAGGTTCACCATAGCCATGGCTTCCCCCTTCATCTTCCTCTCACATGCCCAGGCTACTAAGGGCTTTTCACTCCTGTGCAAAAGACAACTCCAAGCAGCTATGGTCGCTGCTCTTCAGGCCTCCATGCCTGACTTTGCCTCGAAGCTTCCCTGGTGCGGCACTATAACAAGGTGATGAAGATATGGTGTCCACCATAGCCACATAAGTACCTTGCTACTCTCCTCCTTTGCCCCCTTCTTCCTCCTCGTCAGGCTGGGCTGCTCGCCATATCCAGGCTGAGCGCCCAGCTCCTCTTCATCCTCCCAGGCAGCGCTCTGAGTCCAGCGCTCGCTCAAGCAGTATGTTGCCCAACCTTGCACACCGCAAATGAGGAGCAGCTGCTTGCTCCTCCTGGAGATATAGCGGCCTGCTTGCCTCTTGGGCAGTGACTTTCGGAGGGAAACATCATTGCAGGCTCTGATATCGTCCATTTAGGCCCCAGACTCAGGCTACTTGGACTGGTACCGGCCTACCTCTAGCTTACCTCTACTGGGCCTCTAAAAATGGCAACTTTTTGTATTCTTCTGCTCGGTCTCGAGTACCCGACACTTCTACCACTACGTGAGTGGTACTGGCCTACCTGCTACTTGAGTGTTTTTCCCGCTGAGTGTTGTGGGCCTACCCCCGCTACTTGAGTGTTTTTCGCGCTGCAACCCTCAAAGTTATGGCGACAGGTAAGTACCGGCCCTGCGGGGCCTCCAAACGAACAAGTACCCTTGCGGGTCACACACACACTCAGGCCGACAAGCACTCAGACAGGCACGCACACAGTCAGACTTAGAAAACTCAGCAGGATGCGAGAATCTCAGCAAGGCATACATTCCAGCAGCAAATCCCAGAAATCAGCAGTGCTCTCAGTCTGTGTTTTGGCGGGTCATTACAGAAGGAAAAAAAGAAGAACGCAAGATTAGACCAATGTCTCCTCACCTCTTCTCTCCACCTCCATCATCGTCCACGACAAAACTCCTCTTTATTACAGAAACAAGTGGACCTGCTTCAGCTACGTCCACGGCGCACAGCACGGCCACGCGGAAAAGAGATCAAATACGTGATGTGGCGATTTTCCAGAGGAGAGTTTATGACAGGAGTGCCGTCCGAAAGTTTTCTCCTACTCTTTGCAGGTCCTCCTCGTATTGCAATGTGGACCACCATGTACCTGGTGGGAACATCCGAGGCTGATCAGGATTCATGCAGTCGATCAGATTCGCAGTGCGCCAACCTTTGTGCAGTTCATTCAGGATTCGCATGGAGTGAACAAATGCACAGAGGTGCTCTACGCGCTAGCTACATGAAGTGGCCAAATGTACATATGATATGCATCAAACCAGATGCATGACAGACACGAGTGTGTGACATCAGAAGTCTCCACCCTCCCTTCTCCAGTATGTTTAGGATTCTCCTGTCAGACTGTACCTGGGCAGGCATGCAGAAAACCAGATGCATGAAAGACAGAAGTCTCTGCACTCCTTTCTCCAACACGTTTAGGATTCTCTGTCCAGATAAGACATCAGAAGTCTCCACCTGCTCTTCTCCAGTATGTTTAGGATTCTCCTGTCAGACTGTACGTGGACATGCAGAAAAAAAAAAAAAATCAAAGACATGACTGCGTGACATGAGAAGTCTGTGCACTCCTTTCAACAACATGTTGAGGATTCTACTGTCAGACTGTACCTGGACATGCAGCAAACCAGATGCCTGAAAGACATGACTGTGTGACATGAGAAGTCTCTGCAGAGTCTGAACTTTTTTCTCCAACATGTTTAGGATTCACCTGAACATGCAGCAAAGCAGATGATGGAGAGACATGAGTGTGTGACATCCTATCCTAGTCAGGGAATGTTCTAAGGTTTACCAGCCATGGGCTGTTTCCTTTCGATCAACTGGCATCTTCGGTCTCGCGATGTAGAACTGTTTACACGCGTGGCCAGCGTCGGTGTTCTCGTGGTCTGAGAGTCTGCCACGTTAGCAAGCTCTTGGTTGGCCGATTGTGGAGCGTGTGATGTGGCTTTTGTTTGCGGAGCGTTCGATGTAAAGATTTCCCGCGCGATTTGTGGTCGTCCGTGCGATGTTCTTCTTTCGTTTCTTTCGTTTTTTTTTTTTTTTTTTTTTTTTTGAAGGCCGGGGGCTGGAATCCAGGTGGGCCGAAGCTGCAAAATCCGTTTTCGTACGAAAGCTGCGAAAGTAAAAGAAAAGAGAAGGGGGGAAAACTTCCGAAAAAGAAAAAAGAAAAGCGTTGCGATCTTTGGTGTCGGTGTGAATGAGAACACTGTACGAACTCAATCACGATCTCCACCTGCACGGAAACTTCGCAAGAGTAAGCAATCCGAGTAGCCATCTCTTTTAGGTGGTTGTCACTAAGTGTGCCGCAGGCGGTCGTGGGGCTCGAACCCTCAACCTCCTGAATGTCCGTTATGTGCAAAAGAAAGAATTTTTTTTTGGGCCATTGAGAACGTTTGTGTTGGAGACTTGGAGTGAATGAGAACAACACTGTACTCCTAATTATAGTCATACGGGGAACCCCATAGCATCCAGAACCGTGTTCACGAGAGAACATGCGGAGGCTGCTCCCGACCTGCAGGTGGGCGATACTGGCCAGGGGATAGCCGGTAGCATCAGGGACCATGCCAACAGGACCAATCTCTGTGCGTCCTCTCAGGTCCCCTCCTTTTTCGAACACCAGCAGACTGTGCTCAATGCCGATCGGGGGGTCCAGTGGTCTATCTCCACGTATCGGGTGCCAAGCATGCCCAAGAAAGTACATGAGGTCAATGGGGATTGACCACGCGACCTCCCGAATGCCGCTTGCGAGCCTTACAAACGGAGCTAGGTAGTTTCAAGTGAAGTTGAGGGAAGAATGTAGCTTGCTTCCTTTTTAAAAAGAAAATGAAAAAAAATGACAACACTGTACGAACGCAATCATGATCTCCAATTCGTCACCGCACAGTGCCTTCGGGATTTGTACAACTTGGCGGAAACTTTGTAAGAGTAAGCAATCCGAGTACTGTTACAAATGTGAAAGGCATCTCTTTTAGGTGGTTGGCACTAAGTGCGACGCAGGCGGTCTGGGGCTCGAACCCACAACCTCCTGAATGGCACTTACGTGCAAAAGAAAGAAAGGGATGAAAAAAGGCCATGCGATCTTTGGTGTCGGATTGAATGAGAACAACACGGATGAAGTACTATGAACGCAATCATGATCTCCAGTTCGTCACCCCACGGTGCCTGCGTCTCAACGACCTGCAAATCCGGGAGCCGGGACAGGTGACCAGACAATTCGGGATTTGCACACCTTCACCGAAACTTTCCAAGAGTGAGCAATCTGAGTACTGTTAGATTTGTACACAGCTGCTGGAATATCTTGCACCCCGCTTCATGACCTCTCCATCTTCTCAGTCTCTACTTAGGCATTACAATCCCGGCCCTTTCTTAATGCATCGTATGCATCCCATCATTCGACCCATTTGGTTGCTCTACTTGGTTTGTCAGGAGGGGTCATGTGACGACTTTTTTCTGGAAGAAAAAAAGTTTTAAAAACTGTTTTAAATTTTAAAAAATGAAAACCGTTTTAGAAAATGCTGCCTGGTTGCACAATGCACAGTTATTGCTTTCACCTTTATGCTCGCTGCCCTTTTTTTCACTTTTTTTAAGTTTTTTTCCTTTCCTTTTTTTCGTTTTTTTTTTTTTTTTTTGTTGTTGTTATTGAAGGCGACTTGCTCCAGTCTATATTCGTTTGCCCTCACCTCTGTGCTAGCTGCCCTTATTTTCGAGTTCCTTTTGTCGTCTTCACCCAGGGCAACAAACTCGCGATGTGACAATCCTGCCTCTACCAGAGTGCATGTGCATCTGGATCCTGCCTCTACCAGAGTGCATGTGCATCTGGATTCCAGATTTAGGGTCTCGCTCCACTGAACAGCATTCTAAATGTTTCTGGATGTGGTAATTGTCTCGACGCATTCACAGTGTGTTCCATCCATCTGACTGAATCTAGTTGAGGTACATGTAGAATGTTGAGTAGTGGAGCGAACTTCTGAGTAGGGAAAGTGGTAGTCTGTGTATGTCATTACTCAAACTGAGATTTTTTTTTTACTTATCTATCTGGCTTTGCCTTGGGTACAGATACGTACAGGAAAAGACAAGTGCGACTCTGTTTTAGCATGCGCTCCCCTTTGACGTTTGGTGACCATTTGGGGTGGATGTGGTCTGGACTGCAGGTGCCGACCAAGATGCGGGGGTTGGCAAAAAACTTGGTTGAGTCTTTTCCCATTATAGTTTACAAGGATGGGATGCTGCGAGAGGATAAGACGTGAGTGACCACCTCTCTTGCCCAATGCTCTCTCTCTCTCTCTCTCTCTCTCTCTCTCTCTCTCTCTCTCTCTCTCTCTCTCTCTCTCTCTCTCCTCCCCCCCCCACCCCTGCACCCTCAGAAAAGCGGAGATTCTGTGTCTGCTTAGGGTTCCGGTGCATGCATGCACTGTGCTGTAACGATCTTGGGCAGCTGCTGAGTGTGGGCTGAATGTTTGTGTCATCGATGCAATTCAATTGGGTTGCCATTGTATCAGTTGAGCTGATGAATAAGTCATGAGTTCAAGCCCTGGTGGATACAGGTTGGGCGATGCAGTTGCTGTGTGCGCCACAGAAACGATACTGTGGAATCCAGATGTCAAACCTTGGTGTTGAGAGCAGAGTTCCAGTGGGACTGAGTTTGCTACAAGGCCCAGCTCTGTTTCGATGGGACGTAGCACGGTCCCATATTGACCCCAAGGAATCTAGGTCTCTGATGGATCAGACTGGCAGAAGTGTGTTTGTTCCCTGCCTTCTGTTTCTGAGGGTATGCTCGACAACTGCATCACTGCTGTTAAATTGTGACTGTGTCGCACCATGTCTATCTAATAGACCACCTTGTCCGACCAGTGTGAGGTCTCGGTCTGCCATGTTGAGTTTTTTTTTCCTGAAGTACTGAGACATATTTTTGTTCCTTCATTGTGAGACAACCTGGTCTGCCTTGTTGACATTGCCCCTACAGTACTGAGCCATATGTTTGTTCCGTTTCCTCTGTCCTTTTTTATTCTTCCAAAAGGGCGATGCCCTTGGGGCGTGATCATCGAAATGACCTGCACCAGGTCATTGCGAATGATTTTATTCTTCTGATAGCATCGGGATTCAAACTCGGGTCCGTTTATCACCAGTTTGTGGGTGTACCATTCGCAGCCACATGGCACGAGTCGGTTCAATTTGGGATTTCTTTATTCTTGCTAGTCGGTCTACTCGAGAGATTCACAACACGAACTTGCAATAGTACGAGTCAAAAGTTCTCAAAACCCACAAACGTATAGAATGTGGCACACTGAACTGGGCTGAGCCCATAGTGTTGTTATGTGCCTGATTGAAACGAATCCAGCTTGGCATTCACGCGTTCCCATACACATGCGCAATGACAAGTAGACTTGGAGAAAGCAATCCACGCCAAACCAGATGGTGAGAGTACACAGCAGAAGCACACGAGTACTGAAGATAGTGCAAGGAAGATGAGCGATAGCGAACTTCAGAAATCAAACAGCATCATACACATAGGACCAGATACTCGTGACCTCGAACCAACAACAGAACTGCACCACGAGTTTTCACCAAATAAGAACACACCAAGAGCTCATAATTGACAACGCTGAAATAGTCTCATCATCATCATCAACGAAAAACCAATGTTGATATCCTATCTGGCGCTCGGCGCCCAGACTACAGATGGCAGATCCTATCTAGCCTACTCTACAATGCTGCCGGATGATGTCAACAGCTTCACCGAAGTACGAGCAGATCTCGGACAATGCCGTCGCTTCTAGCACCAGGTATGTCTCTCGTATCACTCACAACCTCGTTCCCCAATTCACAGATGCCACTTGCACCCAAGGACCACCCTGCGCCCCATCCAGCTTACAGCAGCGCAGCTCGGCTATGGCTGCCTGCTCCTTCCAGCTCGCCCGTGAGCGTGTGAACCTTGCAGGGGATAGCGCAGCAGCGCTTGCACACAAAGCAGCCAGTGCCCGAATGTCCAATGAGGAGGCAGACCCTTTGCTATATGGAAGTGGCCTGCCTGCGTTCTGTACCAGGCTGCGCTGGACCTTTCCCAAGAAGCTTCCGGTAGGCCCCGGTAGGCTGAGGCCCAGTCCAAGACAAATCAGGCCCAGGGCCTGAGGTGGTTGCTTGCGCCCAACTGCCTTCGGCCTGTGTTTGGCCCACATCCCGTATCCAGCCCAGGGCCTGCCTTCGATACATGCAAACAGGCGGCCCAGGGTCTGGGTTCTTTCAACCAACTGGCGCTGCGCAACTGCCTGAATTTCCTTAGTTGCGTGGTGACCGAAATATGGGCCCGGGGGTCCTCGTCGAGCCTGCCTTCACTTAGGGCGGCCGACATGCTGCTTGACAGGGCCTGAAAGGGGCTCATCGAGGCTGTGGCCTCGCAATAGAATTGAATTGAAAATAAAGGGTGGGCCGGCAACCAACCGGTTCGCTTCCCCCGGTCCACCCGGTGCCGGACCAGCCCCGAGGGGGTGAACCGGGAAACCGGTTTTTAAAAAAGATGCTTGTAAAAAAAAAAAAAAAAAAAAAAAAAAAAAAAAGCTTGTCCGAACCCCTGTGGCCCAGAAATCTCAATTCGGCTCCATAGGAAGTTGTGGGTTATAACGTCAGTCGCCAGCAGCCCAGAAGCTGGACGAGATATGCTGAGAAATCATCCTTGCCAAAAAGTTATGGGTTCAGGTTCAGCTTGTGGAGGCATAGCATTTTCTGTTTTTTTTTTTTTTTCAACATACGGTGGGTCCTCAGTCCGAAAGTTCCTTCCCTGGCAGTCTGTACAGATGCATGTGGTTTAGTGGACTGAGGTCCATTCTTGGGCTTGCACCTCGGACAGCATTGCTGCTCTCACTTCACATGCCGCAACCCAAACCCATAACTTTTTCCCCAGAGCATAGGGACGTTGCAGAAGCATATAATCTTAAGCAAAGCCACCTCTCAGGCATATTCTTTACTTATGGCTTCGAGTGGGCGTGCATCAGGACGTGCCATTTACGTATGGTCTGTGGTCCCCTGGATTAAACGATACCAAATTGGAAAACGGGGCCTTTTGGACCCCGCATCTTGAAAAGAAAATGCGGTGACTTTTCTCCGCTGATCTGCGAAGATCAGTGGCGGAGAGATCTTCACGCGTTCTTTTCAAGAAGTGGGGTCCAAAAGGCCCCAATTCCTTTTTTGTAAGGAGGCAGCAGCCTCCTGTGGGCTGGGGAATTGCAGGGTGTATCTTTCCATGTTCTTTTCTTTTCTTTTTTTTCAGAAAACTGGACCTTATGGCCCAAGCTCCTTTTCCATTCTGGGGAGCATTAGTCCAGTTCCTACTCCACCGGCAAGTCAAAAGAATAATACATCATAATTACAGACACACACTTCCGTCTGTACGGCCGAAGGACCCCTGACCAGCATTGATTGCTCCATCCATATGGAGGATTGACTGTCAGCTTGCCGTACTATACCCTTTCCTCTCAGGTCTGCCGTACTAACCTGCCGTATAGGGCCTGAATACCAAGAAAGGATCTAGCCACTTCCACAAACCCCACCCCTCAACACGCCCTGAACCCCCCTATTTTCTGACTAGGTAGACGCAACATTTCCCTTTTTCCTAAAACCCCGAAATGTCTACCAATCAGCCTCCACCCTGTCTCCGTTGATTCAATCCGGGCCTAACCTCAGCCATCTTGACCAGTTACCATCTGCCTAAGACTACTGTCTTGAGCCGTTCCGACTGGCCAAACCCTTCAACCATAAGCCCCTGAGCCGTTACCCGAAGACTAAGATCTTTAAACCCTAAACCCTCCCCTATTCCTAACGGCACCCCTTCCCTATTGTACCTCCACTGGTTAAACACTGATGACTGAGATCCCAGGGTACTTCTTAAGTTCTCCCCTCCAGCTGTAGAGCGTGTAAGGCTGTTTGACTTATCGATGATGATGGGAGCCATCTGTTCCGCCCTATCTCAGCATCTTAAACCCTTCCGATTGTGTGTCCGGTGTGGAACAGTCTTTGCCATGCCGGGCACTGATCGAAGTCCCCTCCTCCCTGTCTGTGGCATACTGCGTAGCCACACGGGCCCTACAGGGCCCGTCCCGGACATTCAGCCTAAAAGCCTAGAACTTAGATCTTACAGGCCCCGTTCATTTCAGCCTGGATGCTGAAAAACGAGGGCCTGCAGGCCCTACCTCGTTTCAGCCTATTTCTGGGTCTTTTCAGACCCAGAGTTTTCAGCCTGAAACGGAGGGCCATTTTCAGGCCCTCATTGTTTCGACCTGCTCCTAAGACTCAGGCACGGAAACAGGGATGCGGAACAGGCCCAAAATAGCCTGKTCCTCACGTACTCGAGCAGCRGCTGCAGCTGCAGCCCCTGCCTCCCTTCGGCAGGTTCAAGAGGCACACCCGTAGTACATAGGAGGTTCCCATGCACTTCACGGGTAGGTAGTGTGAGTAGGCAGAGGTAGTCTTCAGGATTCGGCCGCAGCACTCAGGAGGAGCGCTGCAGTAGTCTTCAGCGCTAGGCAGTAGTGGTAGCGCTAGCTGTAGTCTTCGGCGCTGGGCGCCATAGCTGTAGCTGTAGTCTTCAGCGCTGGGCGCTGGTAGGTAGTAGATCGTAGAGTGGGAGAGAGACTGGCGGAGGCCAGTGTTACTTACCTGTGGCGCCATCGC
>BFEA01000305.1:847623-859951 GCA_003427395.1 Chara braunii | reverse complement strand
CCAGACCACCCAAACTTATGGATTTGTCTGGTTCTCAAGGCCTGTCTCTTATACACATCTAGATGTGTATAAGAGACAGGGGTAAGTCAGAGAGAAAAATTCTTCTCCTTCTTCTTCTTCTTCTACTTTCTTCTTCTTATTCTTCTTCTTCAGGAACGAGGCAGAGACACAAAGGTAGCAGGCGTAGACGAAAGAGGCAAGTCCTTTCTCACCCCCCCAACCCCCCCCCCTCACCCCCCAGTACTTATTATTTCACAAAAGTGTTATGTTTGACGTGAAATTTGGTGAGGGCCCCCCCCTAAACCAACACAAGACAACCTTTTTTTTTTTGATTTTTTTTTTATTTCCCCCCCCCCCCGAAAAAGCCGTCGTCCGGAAATCCGGACGACCCGGACCACGAACGTCCGGGGGAGACGACCAGTTCCGGAACATTGGTAACCTAGTTCTATAGTAAATTTATATTATAAATTTTAAATTTTCATTCCATCTTAAGAAATGACATTTCACTTTTAAAATTTTCAGTCTTACTTAAATTTTTTTTTCCAAGAATGGGGTATTCTTTCTTATTTGGACTGCATGCTAGAGATGGAATGAAACTCTGGATGAGTTCATAAAATATTTTAATTAGAGTGTCATTTTATATAAGGATTTTCAATAATAAATAGGTTAATCCAATTTAAATTAAAAGGTATTTGTTGCAGTAGAATGAAAGTTTAATTAAGACATTTCATAAACTCGCCCGCACTTTCATTCCATCTTCAACAAATAGATATAGTTGAAAGGGAAAACTCATTTTTAGACAGGAACTTATCAAATAAACTGGAAATTTTAGAATTTAAAGGGAAAACTCATTTTTATGAAATGTTTTTTGAATTTTCATTTTTTGTGGGAATTTTTCTGTTGTACTCAACTTTTGAGTAGTCTAGCCTAGCCTAGACAAAATCAGATACGTGAATGATCGAACAACCCGCAACTTATGCATTCGCTCAGTTTTCACAATACAACCATTTTCAATAAATAAACATAAGGCATAAGACTTACCACACCAACTTATCGTGTGATTAGTCTCCGCCTAAACATTTGACATACACAATTAACTAAGCCACCTCAACTTATGAGGGGTCCAACCTCTGCCTGAACAAACGACGAAAGACATAGGACCAGAACACACTAACTTATGATGTGCCTGGTCAACCCATACGATGACATATAGCATAAAACTAGACTAATCAACTTATGAGTAGTCTAGCCCGCCTAAACAACCAACAAGCGCGTATGACCGAACAACCCGCAACTTATGCGTTCGCACAGCCTCCGCAACACAACTACATTCAATAAGTAAGGTCACAAGTTTTTTATGTCTTCGGATAAATGGTCAGGTCACCTCAACTTATGAGGATCCTCATCCAAATATCAGTTTATCTTTAAAGAAAAAAATAGTGAAGTTTTATATTATCTCTCTGTCGTTTAAGTTATCAGGAGCATATGACCAACTACCCAATTTATGGATGAGTCAGCCTGCCCAAAGTTACTTCTCAATTTTATACTCTGAATCTTATTTCTTTTTTTCTGCTTTGTCTGATACCGGCTTATATGGCTAGATTTTCCAACTTGTGGCGTCCAACCTGCCAATGATATACATAATATATAATTGTATCAGGTTGTGTACTCATGTTCCACTTATGTTCGCGGCTCATGACTTGGTCACACCAACGTATGGTGTGACTAACCTCGCAAAACAAGTAAACATAAGGCATAAGGTTGATCCACACCAACTTATGGTGTGGTCAATTTCTGCCTAGACAATCGTATGACCGGGCCGCACCAACTTATGATGAGGTTGGTCAGCTTCAACATTTGGCATACACAAAGAACTGAACCACCTCAACTTATGAGGGGTCCAACCTTTGGCTGAACAAACGACAAGAGGCATATAACTAGATCACACCAACTTACGGTGTGACTAGTCAGCCTAAATAATGATATATAATATAGAACCAGGCTACTCAACTTATGAGTAGCCTAGCTCCGCCTAGAACAAGCAACAGGTGCGTGTGATTGAACAACCCGCAACTTATGTGTTCGCCCAGCCTCTGCAAAACAACAACAGATAAGGTCACATTTTTCCTTCTGTATGCATTCACACAAGTAATCTAAATTCTTATACACACTTGTTAATTTAGTCATTTTCCAGATCATGTCCTGAAATGAAAGCAATCAAAAGTAATAGCTTTCTCAATCATACTTGCAGGCACACAATAGCAAAGGGTAATATAATTTAGGGGATGGGATCGCACGGGTAAATCGATCGTTATACCTGAGTGTTCCCTGCCTCCAAAACCCTGCCCGAGCTCCGGCAGAGCTCCCGCAATCAGTGGGTGGACCTCCCACAAGGTCTTGCTGCGGTCCTACGGGTTGCAATTCCGCCTGCCGCCTTCCTTTCATAACCTCAGATGAGACTTAGAGCAAGAAGGGCAGAGGTAGATATGTAAGACTCTCGAGATCCAAGAGAGGGACTAACTCAACTCGCAGGAGAGGGCCTCGTTATCTTCAATCGTCTGAGTGCCCCGCAATGACGGCCAATAGTGTAGTGAAGATGGTTAGTTTTTGGTTCGAATGCAAAGTACCAGTCGTTAGACGAGCCTCCAAGTCGCAACAATGCCCCTTTCACCAAGTCTGGTCACCTTCCCTAATGCTTACAATGCCACTTTCTCAGCCCCGACCGCCGCTTTACTACCCAGAATGAATGCTTTCAAATAGTGCACAATCCCTGTGCTCTTTTTTAGTGATAGGCAATACACCGCAATCTGTAGTAAGCACGGTGTGCCCAAAGAATGGGTGTCGAGAAATAAAAACACCGTACTGATATGCAGTTGCAATGTACTGTGCAAAAAACTTTATAAGTCGAAACTTCGAACGAATGCAGCAACAAAGCGTAGCGGTTGGAACGGTTTACAATATACGGTAATCTAAAGAGATACTCAGTCAACCCAAAGCAGCTACAGAGTAGTAATAAAAAACACAACGACATATCCTTTGAGATTTGCACAAATAGGATTATTTGATGTTCAGTATCTTGCTTTGACTGCAACAGTCGGAGACCCACAACTACACAGTCTTTGTTATTTCGAAGTGACACAATGGTATTGACTGCGACCAGTAAAGCGGTCAGCAACACCAACCTTTGTTCATGCAGATGTCAACCGTACTAACCAGCGTCGAGATGAAGTATGCGTTTTCATGGCTCATGCCTATACTGAAAGCAAATGACTTTCCCACTAGACTCTTGCTCTCATCAGCTCCCCTCTAGTCACCGTGGCACCACTCAATTTTAAACACACGCACCACTGCCCTACATCTAGTTACACCCAAGACCAGTTCCAAAAAAAAAGCACGACTACCGTAATGAAAAGTAGCGGCACACAACGATGTCGAGCGCATCGGCCCGACACCACTCAGAGGTAGCGCGGGACCCTCCCGGCCGCGTCACGGAGGAGTCGGAATGCAACCCTTATTGCGATACACTCGCGGAGCTTCCATAAGCCGCTCCGGCCGGGTGCGCCAACCATACCTCTCGCGAGCCCCTACGACAGGACAGGGCCTACGCGAGGCACGACTACCACCACCTTACGGGAGTTGTCACCTCCCTTCGGTGGGCGTATCCCCGCCGAGCTACCAGTCCACAGTACGAAGGCTACTCGGTTGCAATCGCAGAGGTGGACCAGCCGAGGGCATTTCTCGTTCGCTGTAGCATAGGGGGTACGCGCGGTAATACGCCTATCGGACCCACACGCGAACCGACATCTTGGGGGGGCTGAAGTCCCACGTGCGGCTCGACGTCGGTCGACTAGGACGCATCCCACACACCACGCGCACACTACTCTAACAGACGCAGACAGCGACCCACACACACACACACACGCAAACCGGCACAACACTAGCTACGCGACCACGCTCCTAGCCCCTTGGCGACCATCCCATAACTCTTCAATGCGGAAGTCGGGTAGGCGCCGCGCACGAAACTCGATATAAAATCGCGCAGGCGCAGGACTACTCACATCGACTTGTAGTGTAACCGTATGCAAGCGGTCGCAACGATGGCGTACTATGTAGTACCCATACTCACGTGGCCCTTGTTAATCCCGAGGGCCGCGTTCGACACTCAAGTGTCGGCTGATACGTGCCTAGAGGGTTAATCTCCCGACGCCGGACAACCGCCATGTGCGGTTGGAGACCACGCCCTCTTCTGCATCCTGTGTAGAGGGGTTGAGTAGACAACTTTAGGCTGTCGTGACGGTCAAACATCAAGGGGTTTGACTTTGACGGCTGCCATGGACTATAACGTCCAACCATGAACTCAAAAAGGAAAACTCACTTCAACTCTCATTAGTTTAGT
Organism: Chara braunii; assembly: GCA_003427395.1. Lineage (NCBI taxonomy): Eukaryota > Viridiplantae > Streptophyta > Charophyceae > Charales > Characeae > Chara > Chara braunii. Next base: position 855,555 of record BFEA01000305.1, on the reverse strand, counting down.
GGCCCCCTAGAATAAAAGGGGTAGACAGGCCCAAGCGACGCACGCACGGAGGGGGCCCGATATCCTACCCATAGGCTACCCGATGTCCGGGATAGTGAGGCCCGTACATGGAGTCCCATAGGCCAACTGAGACCAGTCCTTCGCCCACGTGCCGCTTCGCGATACCAAAACCTTGAGTCTACTGACCACGTCGCGCTCGTGGTTTTACCGCCTGGCCCATAACTTTTTAGCGCGAGAATTGGCGAGCGTTGTGCGTGCGGACTTAATATAAGATCGCGCGGACGCAGGGCCCATGCATATCGATTCACTATGCAGCGCTACGCGAGTAACGGTGATGACGGTGCATTATGTGGTGCCCATACCCAAATAGCTTACTCTGAGCCACGAGGTTGCTTCCGATGCTCAGGCGTCGGCTGAAGTGCGCGCTACGGGGGGGGTAACCCCTTAGCGGGCGCAAACCCGGCCTGAGGGCCTTACCGCCTTCTGCACCCTGAGGTGTCCCAAAGGGTGCGGGGTAAGACGGTCCCTAGGGCGCGAAGAGATTTGGAGCGGTGGTGAATTGTCTGGCGCACCACCAGCGACACGCTGACCCTTCCACCCAAAACTTCATCGTTCCACCAAAGTAACCCCCAACAAGGAAGCATGTATATATATATATATATATGTAGAGGGGTCATCTCCCCCCCCCCTTCTATTCATTTTTACCCTGGATTAGGTCCTTAGCACGCGGACACACCAGTACCCTACGTAGGCACGCACACATACACATATACCCACATATACATACATATGGGAATAAACGTGTGACGATCACATCTCACAACCATAGTGGGTCTCCTCATGCACATATATAAGATCGCAGGGCAGTTCAATCCAATAATCCAAGCCACAGAATATACCTGCAATCACATCAAAGAGTCAAGCAGAAGTCCATACACTACACGGAGTCAACTCCAACCAATCTTCATGCTCGTACCCTTTGCCTCAGCCATGCAAACCCCAGCCTTCAGCCAACCAACCTTAAGTAAGTACTCAGTAGCCTTGTTAAATGGCCATTCAATAAAAGTCTGGGTGAAACCTTAACAAAACAGAGCAGATCACCAGGGATGAAGCCTCTTTAGGTTGAGTAAGGAGAGTGGGTTGAGGTTGAGTCATAGACCGACGAGTCGGCAACCGACCTGTTATCTGTGATAACAGCAAGTGATCCTTATAGGATCAACTGAGTCTAGTCCACGTCCTGACGCGACCAATCAAAGCGACCTGTAACACAAGACAGACCAACCTCAACCTAAGTCTATACGCTCAAGGAGAGTAATCTCCACATCCTAACCCTACTCGAGCCGTCATACCTACCCAAGTCTAGGTCCACCTCTAGGTAGCACTCAGCGTAGGGTGGACCTCGCCATAGCCTCCCCTACACAAACCGCCACTTTATCCAAATATAGGCTAACTTCTCTAACTTAGGAAAATTCCGGCAGCGCTTCCCGTAGGAAAAGTGACATCGCAGAAGATATACTAGTCCAAAAAGTCAAACTTTAGATCCCAGAAAGTCAGAATTTGTCTAACTCCCTGACCTAGCAAAAATTCGAGTAGAATTTCCTTCAGAGAGGAAGGCTTCCCCGATCCATACTAAGTCGGAATTGACCTTAGACATAAAGTCTAAGCTCTGTCAGATAGAATCTCAACCAACTCCTTAGATTTGTAGAAACTTCGGCAGCGCTTCCCGTAGAGAAAGTGTTAGTCCAAGATTTATACAAAGCTAAGTTTGGAATATGAAAATGACTTTGATTCTTCAGGGCCCAATTTTGGCTAACTCCCTAAATTAACAAAAAATTGGGCAGCACTTCCTTTAGGAAAGGAGGCTCCCCAGATTCTTACTAAGCCAAACAGTCATCAAGACCAGATCCTGAATAAGTCAAAGTTCTGACTAACTCCTTGATTTTGTAGAAAATTCGGCAGCGCTTCCCGTAGGAAAAGTGGCTTACCACGATTTATACAATACCAAGTATGAAAAGATCCCAGAAGAAATGCAGAAATCGACCTAAGTAAAAGGAAGCGAGCCCGGAAAAATGCAGGAAACGACTCTAACTCCTATGGCTCTAGTACGTGGCGAGCAACTACAGCAACTACCTATCAAATCCAAACTTAGACTAAGAAGTGACATCACTCAATCACACGCAGGTCAAACCACAGACATGCACTCTCTCACCATCCCCAAGTTACCTTAGCAAACAATAGTTCGTAGCTCTTCAACGAGTTGTCCCTTATACCTAGCTTACATAGGGCATAAGGCTAGACCACCCAAACTTATGGAACATGTCTAGCCCAACCAAGAAGTATACAGAAACACAGGGCACAACAACTTTTCTCTTCTTTGGGCACGTAACTAGGCCACCCTAGTCGCCCTGAACTATTTAAGTATCCAAGGTTTATATAATTGTTCGTACTTAGTCTTTTGAGGTAGCATATAGCTGAGCCGATCATTTTCAGCTCAAGACTCAGCCTGCCCCTTCGTACCACATTTATTCTTAGTTAAGTACTCTCTTCAATTTGTGATAAGCTATAGTCAGGCCACCCAAACTTATGGAACCCTGCCTGACTAGCCTGTTCATAGATAGTCTAATAGTAAAGTATATCAAGGTTATAGCCTTCCGGTTTCAGCATGTGCGAGGCGTTGGACCAAGACCACCCAAACTTATGGAACATGTCTTGGTCCTCAGCCTGGTCTATTTCTCTTAGACCAAAGCAGGAAGAGGTAGAGTCACCCAAACTTATGGGACATATTCACCTCCTCGTTTAGAAACCAAAGGAACTGTCAAAATTCCCAAGTAAACAAGGTCGCTAGACTACCCAAACTTATGGATTTGATTGGCGCCTGAAGAAGCAATCACATTCAGCCCTCACAAGTCAGAGCAACCAGACCACCCAAACTTATGGATTTGTCTGGTTCTCAAGGCAATACAAAATAAAACACAGCACTGGGTCTTCCCAAACTTATGGAACTGACCCAGCCTTTGGTTGACCCAGTCAAACTTCATGCAATACTGTCTTTCTCCCACCCTTCCCCCAGATGCAATCCCACAATCTGCGTTCACTCAGGTAAAACAAAGAAGTAAAACTGACATTGTACACGCATTCCTTTACTTTGTCTGGTTATGTCCCGAAATAGAAAGCGAGAATCATAAGGACAAGCAGACATACATCAAACAAGCTATAGGGGGAAGTAGGCAATCATGGGTGTAGTGGGTTATACAGATAGAAAGGAATATACCTGATGGTTCCCTGCCTCCAGAACCTCGCCTAGGTTCCGGCAAAGCTCCCGCAATCGGTGGGATGACTCCCCACAGAGTCTTGGCGCGGACCTACGGGTTGCAATCCCGCCTGCCGCCTTCCCCTCGTAACCAATAGACTATACTAAGAGTAAGAAAGGCAGGTAGAGAAAGTTTAGAGTCCCTCAGAGGGGTGCACTCAGACTCGCGTGAGGGGGCCTTGTTATCTTGGTTCGCCTGAGGGCCCCGCAATGGCGGCCAACTGACAGCTTGATCAGCGAACTCACACAGTCGAAATGACCCCACCTAATGAGCCTTCACCTCGCGCCGCCAAGCCCCCTTTTCTAAGGCCAACTACCCTTCTAAGTCCAACTGCAGCCGCCCAACACCCTGTACCAGTTTTCCAATGCGCACTTGCAGTAGTGCTCACCTGCGGCCAGCCGTAATAGCAGCGATCCTCGACAGCCACCAGCAACCTGCAACAGTGCACGGCGCTGGCCAGCAGCCAGGCAGCCACCTGCAGCAGTCTCCAACGACCACAGCAACAGTCCAGCAACGGCCGCTGCCCCCAGTGGCAGTCTATGCACAGTCCGTCGTAGTTAGTAGCATGTCGCGGTAACCAACAGCACCTCACAGCGGCAGCCAGAAGCCACAGGCTGCGCCAAGTACGTCGTGCACAGTCACCAGCCTCAGCAGCAGCAGCCGTAGTCTGGGCAACGCCTATCAGCCCCGCAGTAGCACGCAGCGATCAATAGTGCCCAGCATGCAGTAGCGGACTGTGTACAATACACAGTAGCAGATCCTCCCTGGTTGCAGCCATCGGCAGCAACATACTGTCACCTGCAACAACAGTAGTCCCGACAATAGGCGATAATTCGCACGTGGTACACAGCGGTATGTACCAATCCGCGGTAGGCAGCAGCAGATCCTAGTGGTGGCCAGCAGCCAGACAACCGCTAACAGTAGCCACAGTCCACACACACCCAACAGCAGCCCGTTGCGATAACCAGTGCCCAGCCCACAGAAACAATGGCCACAGTCCGCACTGATCCGACAGCAGCCCCTCACGGTAGCCGGTGCACAGTCTGCTACAGACAGCAGCAGCAGCAGCTTGCGTCTGGATAGCACAATCACAGATGCTGCAGCCCTTCGCGGCAGCCGGTTAATCCCGGGTCAATTACCCGGCTTTATCCTCCATCAAATTCACAACGCCATACCCACTGACTAGACAGGCTGCCCCCCTGCCAAGGTACACAGTAACCTTCCCAACGATGCCATGCGCGAGGCACCTAGGCAACTCGGAGTACGACAACCATTAGCTTGAGCAGCCGCAATCGAAGATAGCCCTGCAGCAAGCTCCCCGTAGTAACGGTCACGAGTGGTGCAGCTAGCGGCAGGCCCGTAGTGGTCCGTAACCAGCTGTAGCTGACTGTAGCAGCCGGATCGCGTATCAGAGCTGGCCACGATACCGCGGCTCAAGCTTCAACCGCCCACCACTTCTGCCTCCAAGCAGGCATATGTTTTGACTCCCTCGGTGGGCAGTTCTCCTTCACCCACTCAATCCGGCAATGTTCGTGCGAGTACCTACTGGCAGGTCCGATCGCAGTAGTAAGCAAGGCTACAGCTGCCGTCAGAGGAGAGTTTCCTTCCATGTGGCCTCCCCCTCCCGCTGTTCCCGACCTTCTACTTCCCACAGTCTGTACCTGGCCACAGCGGTTAAGAGTGCAATCTTAAGTCTGCTGTCCAATAACAGTCCGCCGTTCATAGTCCATAGTCCACAGTTTGCAGTAGCTTGACTTACGGTTCATCCCTCGTCACCTGCTTTGCCTCGCAGGCCAGTCACATCGGCCTGGTGCGGGCATACCACGCAGTTCTACTCCGCCCGCCGCATCTGCCCACTTTGTTAGCTGCGGGCAGCTGCAAACAACCCGCCCCCTCTTCTCGGCTGCTAACGGCCTACTCACTCCACGGGTTATTAACAGCCTGCCCCCTCTCGATTGACTGCACGCAACATGTTCTCTCTCTCAACTGCTGGGGCAAGCATCACACCGACCGATAGGTAGATTTCCAACCCGCTCCAGTTGCCTTACGCAAGCTTTCATAGAAGCTGCGAGTAGAATCGAGCGAACTTTCCGTCGGGACAGGGCCAAATACATCCGCCAAGTAATCTGGTTCTCAGCGCCCCTTTTGTCTTTGACTCTCCCGTCGGCCCCCCAATCTGCACGACTAGCTGCCCACCCCCTCTACGATAGGATGAGCAAAATCGAATGAATCTTTCACTAGAACGGCGTTAGATACATGCCGGTTGAGTACTCACCCTTCCTCCCGCAGCTCCGCGCAGACTCTTCTTCTCAGCCCTCTAACCTGCTTCATTATCCCCGAAACTAACCCCATAAACGAACTCGCCCATGTCGACGACCCCGGTTTACCATCTTTTCACGCCCGTTCCCGTTCAGCAACGGGCATCCCAACATTTTTCTTGTCCGCCTCGTCCTCCCCTTCACCATATTCCTGCGCACACTTCTTCTCTTTCAACTTCTATTTTTACTAATTTTACCCTCGGATTTGGGTTCGCCCAACATTGAAACCCCAAAAACGACCCTTACCTCACCCGTTTTCACTCAGACACGAGTGGGCACGACTTTCTTCACTCTCGTTTCTCTTCTCTCCCCGCCATAGCTTCGCAAATCTCACTGCTCTACTAACTCTAATTCTATTGATCTATCACAAAATCTAATCTCACCATCATGTTCGCCTTATGTCAAAACCCCCAAACAACATCTCTCCTCGCCCGTTCTTCATCGGGGAGTGGGCAAAATCGACTATCTCTATCTGCCATAGCTCTCCTCCCTCTGAATGCGCCTGGCGCTATGCCCCGTCCAGGTTCATTCAGCCTGCTTCCTGTTTTCACTGTTTGCGTCCTGTCTCTTAGCGCCTTCCTCGTCCCCTCTGTCTCCAGCCCGCAATCGAGTGCTCCGCTGCCTGCCCCTCTGTCTCCAGCCCGCAATCGAGTGCTCCGCTGCCTGCCCCTCTGTCCTCTATCACTCCGCCCAACATTTGCTGTCGGCTGGCCTCGCGGTGCTGCCTTAGTGCGCCTATGGCTGCTAGCGCAGCGCCCGATACTCACTACGGCCTATCCTGCCTACCGTTGCTAGCGCAACGCTCAGCGTCCCAGCCTCCTGATGCTGCTCGCCCCTCTTCCTGACTGCGTTGCCTCCCAACGGCGTTCTCGCATAGCTTCCGCAGGTCATGAATGAACGACTACCCGCTACTTCCTGACTTATACCTCTGCGGCTCGCTGGTCTGCCTTCGAGCCCAGGCCCCAGCGCACCCAGTCCCGCGTAGTACTTGCTGGCTGGGCGTAAGGGTCGCGACTGGGTACCGCTGACTCTGCTCGGGTGGGCCCGACTACCAGCCCTCTGGCCTTGGCCCAGCCGTGGTTCTGGGCGGCCTTCGGCCTTTCAACCATCATGTTAGCTACGACCTTGACCGCGACCCTCCGTGCGCCGGCGCAATGACTTGACCCCGACCCCTCATCTGTGGTGGTCACACCCTATGCCGTCGGCCACTCACCTAGCCCCAGCGGAAAGGTCCAATCACGAACGGGTACGACACAGAACCAAAAAACAAAAAAAGAAAAAGGAAGACGAAAAGAAAAGCCCCAAAATAAACTGGTTAACTCACGACAAGGCCCGCAATCGGGACTCCCCTCGACAAAATTGTCATTCCGAGGGACCCTCTACCCCGCAGTATCTTTCGCACTCCACTGCTCCTGTCCCGCCTGTTGCCCACAGGCCTCAAACACCATACTTACACCATGACAATCTAATATCATAACCTATAGGGCTAAGCCCAAGCCTAGAACTGATGCGCGCGATACCTTATATGAACGAGTGTCGCTCAGCACCCAGGCCTAGGAGTAAGCCCCGACCCTCTTCTTTCTACTAACTAAACATGCGGTCACCGGGCCTCCGCGTCGGCTTGCCTACTCAGTGCCGCGGTCGCCCCACCCCCCACACCGTACGTTAGGCTAAGGTCGTCTATTCCGAGTAAGAACAAACCTCTTATTCCTCGTAACAATATTTCCGGCCGGCCAACCAAGCCGGCCGCTTAATCAAACAAAAATATCACACGCGCGCCTCAGACCGCTCGCCCACTCATACTCTACTCTGGTTAACCATTCCACCTATGTACTCGAACAGACCTAGGCGTGTCTCGCGTAGTACACTTTAGACCTCTACTCGTACTTCCGAACGCTTGCAAAAACAAGGGCAGATACCCTTGTCAGGGTATTCGCGCCGACAGCGAGGGGCAGGGTTACATACAGTGTCATGCACAACAAGGAACAACACAGCCGGGCTGAACAGTAATCAAGGCATATGACTATAACACAGACCATCAACCCCAACAACCCAACACCTCAGCGTGCACAGTACACAAAGTGTTAACAGCAACAGAGCATGGCATGCAGCGGGGAACAGGAAACAAACACAACCTGAGCCCCGTTGTAAAACACAGTCTGAGCCTTGACAGATGACTAATACGGCAAACGGGTAAGTATCCTCTCCTTCTACGTGTCAGCCTCGATAAACAATGTCGTTGCTGGGAACACGAGTGCCACCATGAAGGGTACTGAAGACATGTGCGAGCACGATAATCACAA
>BFEA01000305.1:829218-841714 GCA_003427395.1 Chara braunii | reverse complement strand
GAGAGAGAGAGAGAGAGAGAGAGAGAGAGAGAGAGAGAGAGAGAGAGAGAGAGAGAGAGAGAGAGAGAGAGGACAAGCGGTGGGAGGAAGGAGCAGCGCACAAACGTAGGGGCACAATTAAAAGGAGTGTACAAGGAGAGGGAGAGACAAGAAGAAGGGGTGCGTACCTGGTTTCTTTTTCGAAGAAAGGTTCACTCCCGATTTGCACATTGCTGAGAAAGGGGAGAAAGAAGTGGGAAGGGCGTACGTACCTCGATGCGACCTGGAGTGTGTGCCTTCCCATGTTCTAGTTGATGATCCATCCTCATCCTTGCACGCTAGCGGGCGTAGCAGCAAGTGGCTCAAGACGTGATGTACTCTCCCGTATTTGAGCGGGAGTTTCAATCACTTTTCCGCACAATGGGTAGTTGGGCTATGTAGGATGTAGCGGCCTCTGTTCAAGTGGAAGATTCATTCTCATTTTTCAATACTCAGTGAGTAGCGGGGGACGGTTGAGGTTGCACACCCCAGTTCGTCTTTGTAGAGCAGGTCGTCATGATGTTCTCTGTCATGGTTTTCACGCAAGCTACTTCTGAGATCCTTGTTGCATCGAGACGCTGATTCTATCACTGGTTTTCATTCCGATGCTCGTCATCATCGCCATGGCGCTGACCGAGGTTATGTTCATCATCGCACTTACTCGTTCTGCCCGCCATACTTCATGGTCACGACCTTTGTGATCTATGCTCGAAGTGTGATTGTTGCTCTGCATTGTCGCCACCACCCTTGCTACCTCGAGCTTCGGGGTCAGATCCCCTTTCTTGAGTACGTTGCGGATCGGCTTTGTGACTGAGATTGCCACCATTGTCAGAAGATGTACTTTTATCCGCTCCCGATCTACTCGTACTTAGTTGGAGAGGGAAAAGAGAAAGGGAGTAGTAAGGATAGAAAAGTGCTTACCTTGTTGCAGGCTGGAACTGTAGCCAATCTACTGTGGCAGCTGCGGGAGGATGATGTTGCTGCTGTGGATTCGGGCCACCTTTGCTGTCGAATGTTGTTATTTTAGTATTTTCAAAAGTGGTGGGTTGTTGGGATACATCCGATGTTGTTGAAGTTTGTTCACAAAATGGGGCTACTATTTTAGAAAATTGCTAGTTCGCCGTTGTGTTTTCGTTTAGAACAGTTGTCTTCGTTGCTTGGCGTTGAACTGTTTACTGTTGTGTTCTTGCAACCTTTGTCGAGCTACTGTGTTTTTGTTGTGCCTGTCGTATGTGGCCGCAGGGCTTACTCAGCCTTACTATATACAAACCGTTTTTTTTTTTGTACGTCCTTCCATCTGCTGTTGGGCTTGGTAGTACGTTACTGCGCACGTAGCATTCTGTTGCGCCCTTTGCTAAAGCATATAGTAAATTTGTCAAGATCTGCTTACTTTTCAAAATAAGAGCACGGGAGGGGGGCCGTGCTCTATGTGAATGTGGTGTATCTAAGCTGCATCCCTGCGTTTTAGTCAAAGGTAGAGGAAGTAGAGCCGGTGAACGGAAGGGGAGCGGGTGAGTGTTGTGTTGCAACAAAATGGAGTGATCGAATACACAACGAGTTGTGTTGAATTGTGTGGAATGCTCACACCTTGCTGTTGAAAACTCATCAGGGTCCGGACACAGAAAGGATGGGCAGATTGAGAGCTCTTCCATTACTCTGTGGACAGAGATCCGTAGCTACGGCCGACTGGCGTTTTCGGCTTGAGGTGGCTGGTTCCCTGAAGGTGTTGAGCTTCCTGGGCATACTGTCGGGTTTTCCCTTGCACATGCTGAACACAATGTTGAGCACTCGATGCGTTTTACTGTGCTAGTTGTGCATTTAGTTGTATCTCGGGCTGTGTATTATTGGGTGCAGCGTTGTGGCATTTTCGTTCTGTGTTGAGCGCTGCCACGGTTCCTCGTTGTTGCGCACAGGTGCTGTGCGCGCATTGTTAGTTGAGTTTGCTGTATTTAGTCTGGATTTCGAATAGAACACAAAATGTGTGTTGTACTTTAGAATACGTTAGAGGCGGTTTGGTCAAGGGGAACGACATTGAGGACCTCAAGGGGTAGTCAAAGTTTACAAGGGGAGTTACTGCTGCAACTTGAGAGATTGTCAGGAGGCTGCTGCTTGCGTCTTGATCGTGGTTCGACCTGCTTCACTTCATTCTTTTTTGCCACCATTGCAGGGCCCTCAGGCGATTGAAGATTAAAAGTACTCTCACATGAGTTGAGTTGGCCCTCTCTTGGATCTCGAGAGTCTGACTTATCTACCTTTGTCCTTGTTACTCTTAAGTCTAGTCTGAGGTTACGAGAGGAAGGCGGAAGGCGGGATTGCAACCCGTAGGACCGCACCAAGACCTTGTCGGAGGTCCATCCACCGATTGCAGGAGCTCTGTCGGAGCCCAGGCAGGGTTTTGCAGCCAGGGAACACTCAGGCAAATCCTCGTTTTACATGTGTGATCTCATCCCCTAAAACTATATTATCCTTTGTGATTGGGTGCCTATAAGTATGACTGAGAAAACTAATTGTTTTGTTTGTTGAATTCATGACATGATATGAAAGGATAAATTAACAAGTATGTATGATAGACCATTTGTGTGCATTCAGATAGAATGAATTGGGGGAAGGTGGGATGAAGGTGTCTTGTTTGGATTTGACCGGGTCACCCTAAGGCTGAATCCCTCTACGTTGAGTGAGTTCAGTGTTATGTTTTATTTTTGTCTGCTAGGTTGAATGTATGACTTTTGAGCGTTGGGCCTATCCTAAGTTTGACGGTCCAGCCACTTGTTTTCTCTTGGGGTTTCTGAACAGGAGGACGAACGCCCTAAGTTGGGAAGACTCAAATTCCTGATGTTTCTTTTGGTTTGCTGAAAACAGGACTGGGGATATTCTAAGTTGCATAGACCCAGTTTTGTGTGTGTTTTCTTCAGAGGGGGACAACGACATGAGACTAGGCGTACCCCTAAGTAGGGGTGGCCTAGCCATAAGCCATGAATTTAAAAAACAATCCAAAGTATAAAAACTGATATATATATATGTATATATTATACGCATCTGACAAGCAGGCACCCTAAGTTGGGAGGTCCAGTCAATAAGCCAGGTATGAACAAAAAAAGAAGGAAAACAAGTGAAGAATATAATGTGAAGGTAACCTCGACAGGTTGAACGTACCCCTAAGTTGGGGCGGTTTAGTCCTATGTCCATGATAACATAAAAAGGCAAACAGTTAGTATAAAACTTCTTTATTTTTTCTTATAAACACAAGGCAGGGTTGGATGTCTCCCTAAGTTGGGTAGGTTTGACTATCTGCCTAAGAAGAAAGAAAGTTATAAAGTTTGTGCAAAGTATTTATGGTTGTTTGAACTGTTGTCACGGAGGCTAAGTATACCCCTAAGTTGGGGCGGCTTAGTTATACGTCGTCTGTAACTTGTTTAGGCAGATCATGTGTACCCTTAAGTTAGGGCAGTCTGGTCGTATTGCCTTATGTATCTTAAACTATTTAGGCTAATTAGGCGTACCCCTAAGTTGGGGTGGTTTAGCGATATGCCCTTTGTCGTTGATGTTATGTAGGTTGGACGTACCCTTAAGTTAGGGCGGTCCGACCATTCATAGTTTGTGTTTGTTTAGGCAGGTTAGGCATACCCCTAAGTTAGGGCAGTCTAATCCCATGCCCTACGTAAACTCCTTTTAAGGCTGGCTAGGCATACCCCTAAGTTGGGGCAGTTTAGTCTTATGCTTCATGTCGTCAGTTAAGCAGAAGCCAGACGTACCCCTAAGTTGGGGCGGTCTGGTCATATGCTTTATGTTCACAGTTTATGTTGGGTTGGGCATACCCCTAAGTTGGGGCAGTCTGGACATACGTTTCAGTCATGTGGGTTGGGCATACCCCTTAATTGGGGCAGTCTTGTTGTGTGTATCCTAGTCACTTGCTTAGGTAGGTCAGGCGTACCCCTAAGTTGAGGTGGGCTGATCCTATGTCGTAGGAAAGGGGGTCATAAAGGGGTAAAGGAATTGAGAGATTAACGAACTACTTGGATCAAACTGATGTGGGATTGAGAGGGATGTTTGTTTACGCATGTTTGCGGGCTCTCGTTTGGGGCATTTCTTGGTAGCTTTAGTTGTTTAGATGCTCGCCGAGTGCTGGAGCCATAGATAGACTAGAATGGATGGTGAGAAGAGAAGCTTGGGATATGATAGGACTGGCCTTACTAGCAGTTAGGACTAGTGGTAGCTCACGATACCATCTTCAAAAGAGGATCGTGTAAACTATCACCGACTCTAACTATCAAGTGAGTGTTAGAAGTTAGTCTCAAGTATAGTTGTACTTTGTTTTTGCATTTTCAGCTTTGTATAAATCTTGGCAGCCTCATGTTCCTACGGGAAGTGCTGTCGGAATTTTTACAAATCTGAAAGAGTTAGTCATTTTTTGACATCTGGAAATTCTGAAAAGACGTTTTTCCTATGGGAAGCGCTGCCGAATTTTTGTGAAATTTAGAGAGTTAGATTATTTTCTGCTAGGGAAAACTTTGGTCAGGAGATGTTAAAGCTCTCAATGACTTCTTAGGAAAGTAAGGTAAACGTTAGTAAAGGAGATAGGCTATGGAGTGGTGTTGACCCTTCATCTGTCTTGAATGAATTACTTGGTCTGCTTTGACCTAAATTGTGGTGCATGTCAACGAATTCGATTGAAGGTTTGATTCGTTCGGCCTGATCCTACGAAGGATCATTCTTTTGTTATCCCTTAATAACTGGTCAGTTTCCGGCTCAACTCTAATTCATTCTCGCAACTCAACCTAAAGACCTTATTGAATGGTCATTTAAAAAGGACTGAGTGTTTTATTTGGAAGGTTGGACAAAGGTTGGGGTTTGTGTGGATAAGGCAAAAGGGTGTGAGTGCAGAGAGTGGTTGAAGTTGACCTCGTGTAGTGTGTGCTCTTTCGATGTGGATCTTTGATGTGATTGCAGGTATGTTCAGTGAATTGAAATCCAGACTTGGTTTTGCCTATGATTATATATATATGTTTTTGAAGGAAGTCACCCCGTGATTGTGAGAGTGATCATCTCTCATAACTTTTATATCATGTTTTTTGTGGCCACACGACCCATTGAGGCCGTGCGTAGTGATTAAATAAGTTTTGCATTGACAGAAAAGGGAGATTTCCTCTTACCTTTTGCTTTTTAGAATTATTATAGTTGGACGATGAAGTTCGTGACAGCCGTCAAAGTCAAACGCTTTGACTTCTCTCCAGGCCCTGGATGATGGAGCTTGCCTCCTAGGCCACGAGAGATGACTGTCACCACAGGCCGGAACCTGTGTACCACCCATTGCAGAAGAGGGTGTGGTGACCAACCGCCTCGGCGGTTGTCTAGCGCCGAGAGATTAACCCCTCAAGGCGCGTGTCAATAGACACTTGAGTGTCGAAACGTGACCCCCGAGATTATCGAGGGTCGCATGATTTTTGGTACCACATAGTACTTCATCGTTGCGACTGCGTGCGTATGCTTGCATTGCTAGTCGGTATGTGAGAGCCCTAGCGCTCGCTCGTTTTTATGATGAGTCTCGCGCGCGACGTCTAACCGATTGTCGTGCAAAAAGGTTATGGGTTGAACACTGAAGGGACTAGGAAAAGTTTATTTTTTTTGTATGTGTATTTTTAATTTTTGAGTGGTTTAACACGTGGTGAGTGGAATGCGCCCTAGTCGACCGACGACGAGTCGTGCTTGGGACCTCAACCCCCCAATGCGTCGATTCGTGTGCAGGTCCAATTGAGGGGCATTGACCACGTGTACCCCCTATGCTACAACGAACGAGAACCGCCCTCGGTCGGGCCACCTCTGCGATTGCATACGAAAAACTTCCGCACGTGGTTCGGTAGCTCGGCGGGGATACGCCCACCCAAGGGATGGTGACAGCTCCCGCGGGTGGAGGTAAGACGTGTCTCGCGTGACCCTGTCCTGTCGTAGGGACCCGCGAGAGGTACGGCTGGCGCACTCAGTCGGAGCGGCGAATGCTCTACGCGACAAGTCCTGCAAAATCCTACGTGACGCGGCCGGGAAGGTCCCTGTGCGGGACCGATGCGCTCGACAACGTCGACGCTTCCTAGTGTCGCTCGTGACTTCTACCCTAGACCAAAACATGGTGAACCTAAGGGCTCACGTATTCCACACAACATGAACCCTACTCCTGTGTCAGGTAAGTCAACGTCTGTGATGACTAAATCATAACTTTGACCATCGAATGTCAGTCTAAAATGTGAACACACTCCACGTGCGCAGTTTTGACTATATCGCAACCTTTCCCTAGTTTCACTGCTCAGGCGCCGGTATTACATTATATAACCAGATGTTTCGCCTAGAAACCATGTGTGTCCTCAAAGTGCACGCCCACGCACTCTCTAATCAGATAAGAAGCGCGTGTCATTCTCAACTCTTGAGAGTTGGTTATGGATATGCAAAAATGGTACACTGTCTCAAATATCATAAAAAACGCATCCTCTTGAGACGCAAAAATATGCATAAATTTGGACCGACAGTTTTTTCGGACCCTATTAAGCGACGTCCTTGTCGTATCGGGCAATCAAAACTATAAGCATAACAAAATCAAATTTGCTGACGAGGAAGTAACCAATCCGATTCACCTGTCTTACTTCGTTCGGGGTATCTTCTCAACCTGCACCCGTGACGGTGTTTCACTGTCAGGGTTCTAACCTGGGTTTCCCATATCCGGGCCTCAAAATTAGGGGATACTTTGTTCCGTACTACAGCGTAATATCCGTTCTCAGGTAGCAAGTTGATAGTCCTCTCCCTTCGTCCTAGACGTTGTCGGTTTCTCGTTGGGTGTCCGCAGTCTCGATCTCTTGAACGAGTTCGTGAATGAGTTCACGACTTTGGACGCGGACCCTAACCGAGACCTCTCTCAAAATACAGGGGCCCCTTAGTCCTCGGTGGTAATTTAACCACACAAACATTCATCATAATGAACTACTCATCCTGGAGTTTAGTACAGGTGGGTTAGGTCTCCATCTTGGCCCATTGCAGATTGGTTGATCATGCCGAGTTTACGGCCCATCGCGTTGTTATATAGCAATGGTGCCCTCGTTGGTTGCGCAACGATAAACAGTTTTTCCTATCTTAGTATCCCGAAGGATTCCGACTCTAGACTTAATCAATCCCAATGACTTTCCATCGAGCTAGGTCTCTCCGAGTGGACGACCCTTCAAGACCTAACCCTTGGTGAGTCATGGGTCCGCTGCCAGGTTGCGCCGATCAGCGGCCGACGCTGAGAGTTACGTCCCAGTGATGCTAAGAGTAGCCCCTTAGCTCGGCCTTCCAAATGTGTTCCTAAGACTGACTTTATAGTGGTCAAATATTCTTATCACCAAAATTCCTCAAGATTTTCCAAGTAAATAAAGGATCACGTACCAACTGTCCACGGGCCTACGTGGAGGGATAGTGCCTTCTCTAAAAATTCAACAAAAGTCATCATCAATCCACAGGGTCGTGACCCTTTCTACTTTGATCATAGTAGGTTGGGTCACACACCTTAGGAACATCTCACAAAATTCTAACAAAATTTCATCAAAAATGTCACAATATTCTATAAAAATTCTCACAAGAATTTTGGTTCCTCCTCGTCAGACTTTCATTTGTATCATTTTTACAAGTCATATAACTGTCCATCATCATAGCCCTTTTTTTGGGTACTTTCACAATATCGCTCATATTTCTAAGGGTTAGCTGCTAACCTTCGGGCACCCCCTCTTTTCTCATGGAACCATACCAAAGACACAAACATAATATCTTTTTCAAATCACATTGCGACATTCTTTTATCAAACACAAAATACATCCTCCTCCTCTGTTCTTAAATCTTCATCTGTCATCATGACAGGTCTGACTAAGTACAATGGAAGGTTCGGCAGCTCGAATCATCTCCCAACATGAATATATCACAAAACTTATTCGCATTAGGATAAACTCACAAAACTGATAGTGATTGTGACAATACGGTCTTAAATTCACACATGTATGTGAAATTTGACTTTGTAGACAAACAAAAACTTTTGTCTATAAGAATCTGAATATCGTACAACGTAAAAGAATGTCAAAATGTCCTCAGATCAAATATCAAAAAGTAACTGTCACACTGCTCACACAAAAATCTAATACTCCAAACTCTACTGACGAAAATATATACAAGGAGCATCTAAACACTTCGCACCACACAAAAAAATAAACAAAAATTAGTGATCATCACTCTCAGGGTATCTGATGTATATACCTAAAACTGAAAATTCCCTATGACTTGTTTACTCAAATCGTTGATGTACATGAGTCTGATCCAATCCTTTATGTGTCCTCTTATATACAACTATTCATCAGGATTGAGTTCCAAGTCTTCTACTTCTCTAAGACTTAAAGCTTGACCTTTCAGGACCCTATTTTTAAATCATAGTCAATCAATACCTCGCCTAAGTATTTGTACAATTGTGCCCTACCACCATCTCATGACCTCTCAACCAGGTTACCATTCCTATCTCTCCAAATTTTAGTTAAAACTTTGGTAACAAAACCCTTTGCCTCATCCTCATGAAACTTGGGGCAATCATCAAAGACGTGTTTGCCCTTCTGCAGTAGAAACACTTCCCGGACTTCTTCTATACTACTTCTGTCCTAATCTCCTTTGAGGGTAGTGCAGATGAGGGGGTGCCTGTAGCTTGGTTGGTGATATCCTCCTTAATAATCTCTGAAGTTTTAGGGCAAACTTCTTTGTCACCCTCCTGTACCACGTGTCCATTGCCCTGTCTCCCTGGATCAGAGCCTGAGGCCCAAGACCCCATAGCATCCCTAAAGTTAGTGAGCAGAGATATGTGTTCTGACGTTGTCAATCTTTGAGATTCCCCCATTCTGCTCTTCTTGACTTTTTCTGCTCTTCTTGACTTATTCCATCACCACTGTCCCTTGAGGAACCTATGACTGCTCTCTCTGCAGGTCTGAGTATGACTCTCAGGAGCAATCGCAGGGGTCTCAACTTGAACAGTTTCCTCAAACTGTCGACCAGTTGTAGGCAAAGGTACATGTTGGGTAGCCAAGGACGTAGGTGACTGCCATTCAATTTTCCCAGGTTTAGATTCCTTCCTCCTCAATACCTCCTCTGGTTCCAGCATGACTTTGTCAAGCAAAGGGACACTCACATTTGCCTGTTGCTCTGCCCCTGCCTCCTTCTTTTGATGCTTGAAGAGGTCCTCAACTGATTGTCCCTTGATACCAAAGCTTTGGACCTCAGTCCAATCCACCATTGTTGTACTAGGCACTTGTTGAGCACATTTGATCTCAATATCCCTCAGCCTCTTTTCCCATTCAACCTACTTCACTTGGAAGGAGGTTTGCTGTGTCTGGAGTTGCCACCTCAGAACATCGTTGACCTTATTAAGGGTCTGGTTGACCAACTTGAGGGTCCCATTCTCAACCCTGATGTCCACGATCTTAGTCTTCATAACGTCCACCTTCTTTCCTTGTCTTTCCACCTCTTTCTTCAAATTTTCAATCTCTCTTTCCCAATCCACCCTCTGACCATGAGATGCTTGTGCCACCTTTGTCAGTCTCCTCCCCATCTTCTCATCAGAGACCTTTGTTGCTGCAAAACCTTCCTTCATAAGACTTTTCAGACTAAGTAAGTATGTGGAGACTAACTCAACCCCCGTCTCTTGATGCCTCTCCGTGGGTCTGTCTCCAACCTCCATCAACCTGTCAAAACTCTCCCAGGCTTCTAGGAGTAGAAGAGGGTCATCCTTCTCAGTTGTCTTCTTGGCTTTCACTTCTACCGGTCGACTCCCTTGTTGCATCTTGACCTTCATTTCTACCAAGTTTTTGAGTATGAGGTGAATCCTGATCTCCTTTTCTCGTGCAACTTTCTCCATCTTACCCACCCCTCTTTCCTTGGCAGATTCCCCCTTCTGCTGATCTCGCCTTGCTGACTCATGAGGTAGACCAGGCTTTCTTCCGGGCTCAAGACACTCATCAGGCATCTGAGCATATTCTGGAGGTGGTCCTGGATCACCTGAGCCTCTTCCCCTTCATGCTCCCTTAGTCGTTTGTCCTTCCTTCTTCTCATGCCTGTGAGTTGTGTACCCCTTCCTTTTTTTTCTCCTATCCTCGTGTTCCATGGGGTGCATCATGTTCCACTGCTTGCCCCTGTACTCCTTCTGGTTCTCTCCTTTTTTTTTTCCATCCCTCTCTTGTTGTCTGCTTGGCGCTTAGGAGTATAATAGTCCCTCAATAGACACTTGCAATCTCCCCAGTTTGTGGTTCTCTCCACAATAGTCCTGACAAAAGACCTGATGGTCTTCCTCACAAACTGAATGAACCCTCCAACTTTGGATTCGGGCAAAATGTTATGTTCGTCTGCAAACAGATCATAGGCGCATAGGAACTCTTCCAAATTGGAAGAGTCGAAGCGAATGGGCAATCCGTCTCTTCCCAAAGGTGATGGGTGCAACCCCTCCATCTTTCTCTCAAACTCCTACTAAGTGAGTGACTCTCTTCCCCTTCGTGCTCCCTCAGTCGTTTGTCCTCCTTTCTTCTCATGCCTGTGAGTTGTGTACCCCTTCCTTTTTTTCTCCTTTCTTCGTGTTCCATGGGTTGCATCATGTCCCACTGCTTGCCCCTGTGCTCCTTGTTCTTTTTTTTTTTTTTTCCATCCCTCTCTTGTTGTCTGCTTGGCACTTAGGAGTATAGTAGTCCCTCAATAGACACTTGCAATCTCCCCAGTTTGTGGCTCTCTCCACAATAGTCCTGACAAAAGACCTGATGGTCTTCCTCACAAACTGAATGAACCCTCCAACTTTGGATTCGGGCGAAATGTTATGTTCGTCCGCAAACAGATCATAGACCCATAGGAACTCTTCCAAATTGGAGGAGTCGAAGCGAATGGGCAATCCGTCTCTTCCCATAGGTGATGGGTGCAACCCCTCCATCTTTCTCTCAAACTCCTGCTAAGTGAGTGACTCTCTTGCGAAATTGGCAATAGGCTCAACCCACTCACCACTGCCTCACACCTCTGCTAACATTCTGGAGTAATGTTCTCCACGAAAAAGACAACTCTTAAAAAATTCGGCCACTGATTAGACCTGCCATCAGTCCATTTTGCAAAAAGGTTCATAATGGTACTATGTCCTCTTTCTACGGGTGCGTTAGCCTGAGGGTGTGTTGCAGTCATGTACTCGGCGATCGCACCATATTTTTTCAAGAGCGTCTTCACTTTTGCACAAGTAAATTTTGATCCCTATCCATTACGAACCTTGAGATGAAAGAATATCGAAGGTAATATTATTCAATGCACCGAGTTAATACTTCTCCAGTCTTCGTGCGAATAGTTGTGCCATCCACAAATCCTGAAAGATCGTCTCGTGCATCGAATATATAATTATGTCCTCCTATTCCCAAAGGCATCGCCAATAGATCCAGATGAACGATTGCTCCAACTTCACGTATATATCTTGGGTGAAGTTGTTCCCTAAGTCTAAGGGAAAATCGTTCCTGACACGGTACACAAGACTTACAATAATTGTTAATCATGTGCCCCATGCCATCCCAATAATATAAATCGTGTAGTACTTCTATGACCATCTATTGTCCCATCATGTAGGGCAACCATAACATCAATCTGTTGAGTGACGTCATAGATCACCTTTCTAGGATTCCTTCCTTTACTCCTCATGAACAGATGATTGTCCCTTAGTAAGAAATTTGGCCGCATCTTAAGGACTTTTTCACTGACATCTCTTTCCATGATTTCACATGAAAGAAGTAACCCTCGTTCCAGATATACTCCATCACATTCCTCTGTGGGAAAGACTTTTTTTATCTCACCTTCCTCAAACTCATTGTCGGATGTTGTTCAGACAAGTCTGAACAACATCCGACAGGTGGTGCGTCTGTCGGGAGGGCCCTCGCTCACACGGGGGCCGATGCGCTCGACAGGTGGCGTCGTTGCCGGGGATAACGGCAAACTACCGTTGTCACTAGCGGAACTTGTCGAGCGCATCAGCCCCCGCGTGAGCGAGGGCCCTCCCGGCTATGTCACGCAGGAGTAAAAATGTTACGGACTTCGCCAGGGCTCGATCCCTGGTCTATCTTTTGTTGTTTTGGCTGCATCCCGTTCTCGGCCTGGCACCATTTTTCCAAACCCCCCCTTTGGTACCATAGGATTTTGGACAACTGGCGCCATGCTGCAATTTGGGCGCCACTTTCAAATACTGCATTTTTCAGTTCTGCCCTCGGGGCCTTTGCAGAAATGCCCCTGGTACCGTACGTGTCACCGGTACTTATACCGTCTCCGCGTACGGTACGGGGGGCAGTCTCATACCAGTTCTCTGCTGTTGTACTCGTATTCAGTGTGACTTGTTGTTTCGGCATTCGGAATCCAAGACTTCGACTTTGTGCCTTGCCACTGTGTTTGCGTCCGATCCTCAGTCCGAGTCCGTCGTGTCGAGTGA
>BFEA01000305.1:810286-825554 GCA_003427395.1 Chara braunii | reverse complement strand
CTCGCCTAAACCCCGACTCCGCCTACTACTGTCTTGTCCTTGATCGCGAAAGTCCCAAGGACTTACTCCCGACGGACAAACCCGATCAAGCCCCGTCCTCCAACCCCGCCATCACTTCAATCCTTGACGAGTTCAGGGACGTCTTTCCCGAGTCCTTACYCGYCRGACTACCKBYGGATCGTGGCGTATCGCATACCATCGATTTGGAACCCGGACATTCTCCACCTTGCCGCCCTCCATACCAACTCTCTGTCCCCGAAGCCGAAGAAATGAAACGGCAACTCGATGAACTCCTTGAAAAATGGTTCATTAAGCCAAGTTCATCCCCCTTCGGAACCAGCTGTCTTTTCGTCAAGAAAGGTGGAACTTCGGAACTCCGCATGTGCACAGACTACCATGCCTTGAACCGGATCACGATCAAGAACAAGTACCCCCTACCTCRGATTTCCGAGCTCCTTGATCGTCTCCGTGGAGCCAAGTACTTTACCAAGATCGGCCTTCGTAGTGGCTTCCACCACATCCGTATCCGTGAGGAGGACACTCACAAGACCGCCTTCCGCTCTCGGTTCGGGCACTACGAGTTCCTCGTGATGCCATTCGGACTCACCAATGCCCCCGCTACCTTCCAATCCACCATGAACCACATCTTCCGCAACCTCCTCGAAGTCAGTGTCGTCATCTACCTTGATGACATCCTTGTCTTCAGCCCCACCTTCGAGTCCCACCTTCAGCATCTCCGTCAAGTCCTCGCGATCCTCCGAGAGCAAAAATTCTACGCCAAGCTCAGCAAATGTACGTTTGCCGCTTCGAGCGTCGAATACCTCGGCCATATTGTCTCCGCTGAAGGCATCCGTATGGACCCCTCATAGGTCACAGCCCTCGTCGAGTACCCCCCACCCAAGACCCTCCTCCAACTCCGTTCCTTCCTTGGCCTTGCCAATTATTACCGCCCGTTCATTCGCAACTTTTCCGAGATCTCGTACCCTCTCCACGAACTCACCCGCAAGGACGAGCCTTTCCATTGGAACGATCGCCGCCAACAAGCTTTCGACTTACTCAAGCAAACCATCACCACGGCCCCTGTCCTCAAGATCGTCGACCCCACTCGCCATTTCTATGTCACCACTGACGCCTCCGACTTCGCCATCGGAGCCGTACTGTCCCAACATTTCCCCCGGGACACCGCCGAGACCCCCCCCATCTAGGACTCGCCCACTCACCCCGAGGCTCCACCTGGCGAATACCCTACCGCCTTCGCAAGCAAGAAGCTCCTTCCCGCGGAGATGAATTACCCCTCCAACGAGAAGGAACTCCTCGCCGTGATTCACGCCCTCACAGTCTGGCGCCCGTACCTCGACGGGCAATACTTCACCATCCGCACTGACAACACCATCGTCTCCTCCATCCTCTCCAAGAAAKATATCACTCCACGCCAAGCCCGCTGGCTAGACTTCCTTGCCCAGTTCAYATTCRYYATTTGCCATACCCCCGRCAAAAGCAACCGCGTTGCYGATGCCCTCTCGCGATGACCCGACCACAAGCCCCCCGAGAAAGTCTACGCCACCATGACTCATATTCAACTCCTTCCATCGCTTCATCATCGATACACCTAAGGCTATCTCTCCTGCTCAGACTTCGCCACCATTTACAACAAACTCCGTGATCTTGACTCAGTTCCCGACTACTCCCTTCACAACAATCTCTTCTACATCGATACCAAAGGCACTCGCCGACTTTGCATCCCCGACGCACGAGGCCTCCGTACTCAGCTGTTGGCCGAGCACCACGACGCCAAGACCGCAGGACATCTCGGTTTCCAGAAGACCTTCGACACCATGTCCCGCTACTTCTACTGGCCTTCCCTACTCGCCGACGTTAAGGCATACATTCGCTCGTGCCCCACGTGTCAAACTGTCAACCCCTCGAACCGGGCCAAACCCGGCAAACTCCAATCATTGCCCATCCCAACTCACCGGTGGCAGTCCATCTCCATGGACTTCGTGTGCGGCCTCCCCAAGACCGACCGTGGGCATGATTGCATCTACGTCATTGTCTGCCGCTTGACCAAACGTGCCCACTTCATCCCTTGCACGACCTCGCACAGTGCCAAAGACGTCGCCACACTCTTCTTCAACCATGTTGCTCGCCATCACGGCCTCCCCGAGAACATCATCAGTGACCGTGATCCTCGTTTCCTCTCACAATTCTGGAAACACCTCTTCATGGCCTACGGAACCACGCTCAAGTATAGCACTGCATTCCACCCACAGACCGATGGACAAACAGAGAAGATGAACGATACACTCCAAAGAATCCTGCGAAAGTATTGTCATCCACACCAACACGATTGGGATCAGTTGCTCACAGCCGCCGAAATTGCCTACAACAATGTTGTATGCCCCTCCACTGGCATGTCCCCTTTCTACCTCGACCTTGGCTACCATCCCCGCTTGCCCTCTGATTTCTTGCTTCCCTCACAGCTCAGCCCCTCCACCCCTTGCCCCTCTCTCAATGAATGGATAGGAACAATGAACAGACTCCTCAGAAAAGCAACCGAAGCCCTTGAAAGAACACAAGAACAACAAGCCAACAAGACTAACAAACACAGACGTGACGTGTCATTCAAAGTAGGGGACAAAGTCTGGCTTTCTGCCAAACGCTTTGAACCCGAACAAGGCTTGTCCAAGAAACTCTCGAACAAGTGGCTCGGTCCCTTCCCCATCATTGAACAAACCTCCCCCGTCAACAACAAACTCCAACTCCCCCCTGACATGAGTCGTGTCCACCCAGTCTTCCATGTCGAGTACCTAAAAGAATACCATGAATCCCCGCTCTAGTTCGCCGACTGCCCATATCCTAGACCTCCACCAATCATGCTACCCACAGACCCTGAATTCGTTGTCGAAACCATCATCGGCCGACGAACCACTCATGTATCTGATCATCCGGAACCAATCACTGAATACAAAGTCAAATGGACCGGATACCCCGACGAAGAATCTACATGGGAACCTCTCTCTAATCTTAAGAACGCCATGACACTTGTCCGCGCCTATGATCGTGCTAATCCTACGTCCTAGATACATATATCACTATGGCATAAACCCCCGCAAAAAAACCCTTGCAACCCTGCTCTTCACACATCCTTGAACCCAGTCCACCCTTCCCTTGATCCACATTCCTGATGTCTGATCTGCCCTTGCCCTCGCCTAGCCTTGTCTCATCTGTCCTCTCCACTACCTTGTCTCTCTTGTCCAATGCTTGTGAACTTGCGTGACATCGGCGATAAAGGATCTAATGGCAAGCGCACGAGGACGATGGCCTGCTGCTCATGGAGATTATGCAGCTGGTTTGGCCACCGTGCTCTTTCATTGGCCGGCATCCCGACTCGCGGACTGATTGGAGCAGCAACTTGTGACATGGATCTTTGCATCAGTCTGCGACTTCCTTGCTTCCCAGATCAGACCTCATTGCAGTTCGTGTACCGAACGCACCCTAGCACTTGGACCTTGACACTTGAACTACTACTACGCTTCTTGGACTTCTACCTATCGCAGCTGCTGAAGACCGCTGCAGACCCCCTTTCAAGACATTTGGACACTTTGTTCCTACATGAGATTCTGCTTCCGACTCCTTCGGACACACCAGCCTTCGCATCCTGAACAAACATTTTCATTTTTATTTTTCCTGACTTTGACAACCCTGTAGAACATCATTAGCAGATCCCTGTTTCCCTAACCATTGTACTTTGACAACCCTGTAGAACATCATTAGCAGATCCCTGTTTCCCTAACCATTGTCCCCCGTACCCACTAGAACATCAATAGAAAYACCYTGTTTTYCTGAACACCGTTTCCCTTACCCAGTAGAACATCAATAGAAATACCTTGTTTTCCTGAACACCATTTCCCTTACCCAGTAGAACATCAATAGAAGTTCCCTGTTCCCTGAACTCTGTTCCCCCCTTAACCTATAGCGAACCATGCAGTCCCCTTAGTTCATCAGTAGGACCACCCTGCTCCCTATCTTTCCTTTAGTTCATTTGTAGGACTACCCTGTTCCTTCCAACCCCCCCTAGTTCATCAGTAGGACAACTCTGTTCACCGGTACCAAACCCTGTTCCCTCTTACTCCCGCAACCCATGCCACCCACATTATACCCCTCTTCCCTTTCGACTTGTTAACCAGTGATCGGCCCCGTCCCGTCCTTCACAGATTTCAGCATTGCTTCATGATTTTTGGCAGCCGGGACGTTGCCTTCTAGAGGGAGGGGATAGTGTTACGGACTTCGCCAGGGCTCGATCCCTGGTCTATCTTTTGCTGTTTTGGTTGCATCCAGTTCTCGGCCTGGCACCCTTTTTCCAAACCCCCCCTTTGGTACCATAGGGTTTTGGACAACTGGCGCCATGCTGCAATTTGGGCGCCACTTTCAAATACTGCATTTTTCAGTTCTGCCCTCGGGGCCTTTGCAGAAATGCCCCTGGTACCGTACGTGTCACCGGTACTTATACCGKCTCCGCGTACGGTACGGGGGGCAGTCTCRTACCAGTTCTCTGCTGYTGTACTCGTAYTCAGTGTGACTTGTTGTTTCGGCATTCGGAATCCAAGACTTCGACTTTGTGCCTTGCCACTGTGTCTGCGTCCGATCCTCAGTCCGAGTCCGTCGTGTCGAGTGAGTGAGTGTGTGTGTGTGCTCTCACTCTCTCCCTCTCTCTCCTCTCCCTCGGCTCACCCTCAGCCTCACGCTCGTTACAAAAAGCCAAACAAAATCAGAGACAACTTGGGAACGATGCATAACTAATCCCGCGAACCGCCGATACGGACGCGGTTGCATTGCCCCTTTGCCGCTCTAGCCGGGTGCGCCAACTGTACATCCCACGGTCCCCTACGACAGGATAGGTTCTCCCGGGGCACATCTTACCTTCCTTAAGGGGCTGTCACCACCCTCATGGGCGTATCCCTACCGAGCTACTGACCCACATGCGAAAGTTTTTACATGCAATTGCAGAGGTAGATCAGCCGAGGGCGTTTGCTCGCTCGCTAGAGTATAGGTACGCTTGGTTAACGCCAAGTGGACCCAAACGTTGTCCGTTCCCTAAGGCGCTGATCTCCTAGGTACGAACGAACGTCGGTCGACTAGGACGGTCTCAACCAAACGTGAAACCCACAATATTATCCTAGTCCTTTTATAATTCTCATATCATCTCATCAAGTCAAAATCAAGTCTTGTGTGATTGGATATAAAGTGTATTGATTTTATTTATTTATCTTGTGGTCAGAGAATTATAAAACGACTAGGATAATATTGTGGGTTTCACGTTTGGTTGAGGCTGTCCTAGTCGACCGACGTTCGTTCGTACCTAGGAGATCAGCGCCCTAGGGAACGGACAACGTTCGGGTCCACTTGGCATTAACCAAGCGTACCTATACTCCAACAAGCTAGTAAACGCCATCGACTGACCTACCTCTGCAATTGCATGTAAAAGCTTTCACATGTGGGTCAGTAGCTCGATAGGGATACGCCCCTGAGGGTAGTGACAACCCCTTAGGGAAGGTAAGATGTGCCCCGCGAGAACCTATCCTGTCGTAGGGGACCGAGGGATGTACAGTTGGCGCACCCGGCTAGAGCGGCGAAGGGGCAATGCAACCGCGT
Organism: Chara braunii; assembly: GCA_003427395.1. Lineage (NCBI taxonomy): Eukaryota > Viridiplantae > Streptophyta > Charophyceae > Charales > Characeae > Chara > Chara braunii. The sequence goes on along the minus strand of BFEA01000305.1, from coordinate 819,902 downwards.
CCGTATCGGCGGTTCGCGGGATTAATTATGCATCGTTCCCAAGTTGTCTCTGATTTTGTTTGGTTTTTACTCCTGCGTGACATAGTCGGGAGGGGGCCGATGCGCTCGACATCATTATCTTCTCCTTCGTGGACCACATTCTCTTCTCCATTTTGTCTTTCTCTATCAATTCTAGCAACTTCATCATGCAACAGAGAGTTCACCAGAACATACATTTCACCTACCAATCTCTCATGCATTTTCACATGTTGAGGTTCATTCTCGATTGTGACCAAGTTCTCGTGCAACTGACACTTCTCTGCCAGGGCCAGATCCACCATTCATTCCACCTCTGATATTCCCCAAGAATCTTCCTCAATATCTGGTTTGCGGACTATGTCTGGCCATCCCACATGGCCCAGAGGCGCGAGCCATACAAGTTGCCCAGAAGTAACATGCTTACCTAGGGCTAGCGACCAGCAGTTAATATGGAGCCTCACGTCTTCCTCTTTATCCAAAAATTCGTCGACTGGTGGAGTGTCATCAACTACTCCTTTATTGCCCTTATCTCAGTCGACGCGACTTAACCCATTGGCTCTATTTTTATTTTCTTAAATACGCTGTATTTCGAAATCAAACATCAAGATGTATGTTAACCATCTGACAATTGTTGGATCCGAAGGAGCGTGGTTCTTAAGAGAACCAGCCAGAGCAGTTAGGTCAACCCTTAGCACAAACTGTCTGCCAAAGAGGTATATTATAAAAATTCTCAAACAATGAAGAACTGTCAATGCCTCGTGCTTGAACTGGGAGTAATTTCTCTCAGTTGTGTTAAGCATTCAACTTTCAAATCTCAAGGGTCGTTTTTATCCTTTGCAATCCTTCTGAATCAAAACACCTCCTAGGGCAGTTGGTCCAGCATGAGTCTCCACAATAAAATGCCTTGTTCGTGTAGCGGCATGGTCAGACACGCCCAACACTAAACCTCCATCTTCAAATTATTTCTTCAGACTTTTATTATGAACTCTTGCTTGTTTCCCCATTCTCAATCTTTCCCTTGGCGCACAATCTTTGGTAGTTGCTCCGTCTTCGTCGCAAACCCCTTAATAAACACTCTTCAAAACTCACACATTCCCAGGAAGCTCCTTACTTTCGTGATTGTCTCGAACGACGTTGGTCACTCGAGAATCTTGTTCGTCTTCTTAGTGTCTGACCTACGACCCATTTTGTCACACACAAACCCTAAGATCGTTGCTCCACGCATGCGGTGCCTGGATTTCGATTCACTTGCAGTAAGATTATGCTTTTTTAATAAGTCTAGAACCTTGCATAGATCTTGTACATGATCTCATATAAATTGTTTAACCCTTGGCATTACCTCCTCCACACTCTTCTCCTTTGACCATTTTACAACCAAATCATCAATGTATGGTTGTGTAATATGAGGACTCACCGACTGCATTCGTCCACCTTTGTGGTGCAACATTCATATGGATCAGACCCTGAGGAGTATGCATTGTCGTCATAGGTATGTCTGATGGGTAGACAGGAAACTGGTCATAACCAGAATACAGATCTATAAGTGATATTACAGATCGTCCGGCGCAGGCTTTCGAAAGTGCATCAGCATTCGGCAGACCACCTGCGTCTCTTATAGTCACAACATTTAGTCGCTGCAAATCCTGTACCCATCGCAAAGTCTCATTTGGTTTGACAAAGCAAAGCCAAGGGGATGCATACGGTCCACTCAAGTACTCTGACACATGTGTGTGAATCTTCCCATCAAGATATTTCACCACCTTTTCCTCATCAGCCGGATTGGGATACCTCGCACCTCGCAAGTTTCACGGTTCATGTGGCACAATGTATCTGAATCATCGGAATCTTGTCAACATCAAGGCGGCCATGTTCGTCATCACTGAAGGCATAGGCAATATGTTTTTCTCTTATGGTTTCCACCACCAACCGCTTCTCTTGCGCTGTAAGAAAATCAGACTCTCTTATTATCAGCGATTCTTCTGTTTCCTGATTGATACGACAGGGTCTATTTTCTGTGCTTTCGCGCATTTGTTGTATCAACTCTCGTTCCCGCTTGTAATAAATTTCTTGCTCCTCAGTCACGAGCGCAGGAACTGAACGACAATTTTGATCTATCATTTTGTACCTCCTTTGTGAACCTTGCTTGAGCCTACCCCTAAAAAAGGTCGAGTTGCGGTTTGGGGTTGGGCTCTTGCCGATCCTCGTATTCTCCCAGACACACCAACTTCGCTTCTCCTTCTCCCATCTGTTCCACCAACTTTTTTCTTAAGGCCTCTACAACCTATGGATCCGCCATTCCATAGGTAGACATTATGTCCATAGCATCTCCTATACTGGCTAGGCTAAGAGTCAAGGCTTCTGGTTGTTCCTCTGTTTCAAACGTTTCATTTCCTGACCTCCTTCTCTCCTCTTCTGACTCTTCAATTATAAAAGAGTTAGGATTAGGCCGGTTCCTTATACTTCACGACCTTGTATTCTTGCATGTAACAATCTCATAGTTGTCACACACTGGGTCGCACAAAACGAGGAACATCGTTTCATCATGCTTGTTAAGTATGAGGGTCTTTGTCCTGCTCAGGAAAGATCGGCCGAACAGAATAGGATGATAAAGATCAGGCATTATGAACAAGCAACTCCTCACTTTTACCTTGCCAATCTCCAAGACCACACCTGATGCGGTCCCCACAAATACAGACCTACTATTCGCTCCCATAAGGATGCCATTATCGGAGCAATTCAATTTTCATTCCCAAACGCAAACTATGCTCCTCCTTTATGAGGTTCATCTCTGCACCTGTATTCACCATTGGCGTGCACGTCTTTCCTTTTACTATCACATCCAGACACCCACATGCGACGAACTTCCGATCCATCTTTGTGCCTGTTTCTGCCCATTCCGCTTCCTTGGGGATTATGGCCCCTAGGCGCACGCTAGTCACCGTCTCTCTGGACAATTGAGCCTTGAGCTCGTCCCTAAGCCTAGGGGTTGCAGCAAGGACATCCTTCAGGTTCATAAGATGATCATGACCCTCAGGGATCCTATCCATCATTTCCTTCACATCATACCCTTCTTCCACTCGAACAATGTATTTCCTTTTCTTTCCTCCTGGGAATTTGTGCATGTCTGTCTTGACACCCCTCTTTTTTACTCTCTGTTCTGCTCTCTTATCCTCTGCTCTCCCCATCCTCTCATCCTCTTCATCCTCATCCTCTTGAACCTCGGTGATCTTCTTTTCCCCACTTGGCTCAGGAACATCTTTTGTTGGCTGATCAGAGCTTACTGACCCTTTAGCCCTTGTCCTGACTGCTTGTGGCGTCCTTCCTAATCTTGATGGTGGCCTAAATATCATTCCGGATCAAGGCGTCAAACCCAAAATCGTTACACCTGGTAGATTCACACGTTCTCCTTGTGTTCATGTACCCGACTCATAAAGATATACTAGTGGCGCATTTCTCTTTCATTTCTTGACCTCCTCACACATACTAGTCAACTTACTGTGATACCTCCCTATCTTTGCCTTGCTTCACAAGAAAGGTCCTTATACTGGATCTTTCATTCCTTGACCTCTTCACAAGCAAGGTCCTTCATTCTTTCCATCGTTCTTTTTGCCTCAATCCAGCAACCTTCCTCCTCTTCATCGTCTGATTCTACCACAATAGGATCCTCTCTCATGGTGTCAGTTCTCAACTTTTGTTCTACTTCTTCATTCTCTCTTATCTCTTCCACCCTTACATCATGGTGGATCTCCTCTTCTTGTCAAATCCGGAACATAGTTGGAGGAGCGGTGACATGCCGGCATTGGCTCGTCGCAGGGCCTCCTTTCTTGTCCCACCTGGAGTCTTTAGGTCAATATAGTACCCAAACTTATCATAGATATCCCCATCATAATTCGTGCTAATCAATCCTTCGTCCTCATCATTCCTGCGAACATGGCAAAACTTAACCATATGACCTTTTTGCCCACAATGCCGGCAAATCGCATTCCTTCAATCTACTCGTCCTCTACCAAATCCTCTCCCACCTTCTTCACCACCTTGACTTCCTGATGCATTTCAATCCCCATTTCCTCCTCCGTCGGAGTTACCACCTGCATTTCCTCTTCCGCCTCCTCTGCAAAATTTTGGGTACTTGCAACCTTGCCAACTTTCTTTTCTCTATGGCCTTGGCAATATCCACTGGCGTAGTTGTTGGGCCTCACTCAATTCCATCTGCATCCGTCATCTCCATACTCTTTCCAAAACCTGTTGGGAAATAAGAAAGGTAACTTATTAATAACCTATCAACCCTCTATACACTTTATCTCTGCCATAACCAATCATTTCTCAACTTTCTTGCTAGGTATGATTACATACTTTTTTCTACTGACGATTTCTACTTACACAGCGACACAGGTATATTCTCAGTCATATTTATAATCACATACTCTTATTGCATACTTAACCATTAATATTGTGACTTACGGACCACATACGTCTCTTTTCATTGGCCTAATCTGATAACACTATTATATCAGTTGATTTAAGCGCAAAGTTTTGTCGTTTTGCCTAGATCATCAGTCTGCACTTAACCTGGTTTCGTTCACTAAGGACCCCGGTAGGCAGCCGAGATCCCCGGCAACGGCGCCACCTGTCGAGCGCATGTCCCGAAAGGGGACCCTCTCGGCCGCGTCACGCAAAATTTTGCACGACTTCGTCATGGAGCGTTTTGCTGCTCCGGCCGAGTGCGCCAGTCATACCTCTCGTAAACCCCTACGACAGGATAGGGTTATGCGAGGTACAACTTACCTCCACCCACGGGAGCTGTTACCATCCCTTCGGTGGGCGTATCCCCGCTGAGCTACCGAACCACATGCGAAGGTTTTTCGTATGCAATCACAGAGGTGGCCTGACCGAGGGTGTTTCTCGTTCACTGTACCATAGGGGGTACGCGCGGTCAATGACCCTCAACCGGACCCGCACGCGAATCTACGCATTGGGGAACTGAGGTCCCAAGCATGACTCGTCGTCGGTCGACTATGACACATTCCACTCACCACGCGTTACACCACACTAAAATTAAAATACACACACAAAAACAAAACTCTCCTAGTCCCGTCAGTGTCCAACGCCTAACCTTTTCATATGGAGATCACTTAGGCGTCGTACCCGAAACTGAAGATAAAACCTGCGCGGATGCTAGGTCTTTCTTATATCGACCAGCAATGCAAGCATACGCACGCAGTCGCAACGATGTAGTACCTGTAATCACACGACCCTCGATAGTCTCGAGGGTCACTTCTCGACGTTCAAGTGTCGGCTGACACACGCCTTGAGGGGTTAATCTCTCGACGACAGACAACCATCAGGGCGGTTGATCACCACACCCTCTTCTGCACCCTACGGAGAGTGGGTGGTACACAGGTTCCGTCCTGCAGTGGCAGTCAGCTCCTGTGGCTTAGGAGACAAGCTCCATCATCGAGGACCTGAAGAGAAAACAAGGGGTTTGACTTTGACGGTTGCAACGGATTACAACGTCCAACCATAATAACTCAAAATAGCAAAAGGTGAAGGGGATCTCCCTTTTCTCTCAAGACATAGATTGTTTAACTTTCGCATGCGGTCACAGCAGACCGTATAGATACTGAATGTATACATATATATATATATGTAAGTTGGAATGCATACATATACGTATATGAGGGGTTGTGAAATATGAGGCTATGACTTCTAACAACCATTGTAGGATTCCCTTTATAATTATGTTAGGCAAGGGTAGTTCACATAGTCAAGTAGAAGTTTGTGTGGTATCATACTATCACTCTCACATCAGTTGTATGGCTTGTCCATCCCCATTCACATTATGCTCAGACTATTACCAACCTCAATTCAAAGATCTTATAAGCATACCCGCAATCACACACACTAAGGGAGTCAACTTTACTACTTTCTGCGACTCACAGCCTGCCTTATGCATACAAACCCTAACCAATTTTCACCATCCCTCAATAAAGGTACTCAGTCTTAGAAATAACCACTTAAAAAGAAATCTGGGTGAAAACCCCAAGAAACATAAAAACCCATAAGAGTCAAGGCCTTAGGTTAAGATGCAAAACCAGGGAAGTTGTTTCGTAAACCGACTTGTTATCAAAAGATAACAATTAAGTGACCCTTCGTAGGATCAGACTGAATGAATCAAGACTTCAATCGAATTCGTCGACATGCATTACAGTTCAGACTAAAAACGGACTAATACTATGAAACATGTTCAATGTCGTAGTCTAACTTCTCTATTAAGTTTCCCTCATCGTCTTCTAATGAGTTCCAGAAATTACTGAAAATCTTGATAGCATCTTCCTTAGTCAGGGTAGTTTGCCAAATTATTTCTAGCAGAAAATAATCTAACTCCTCAAATTTTACAAAATGTCGGCAGCGCTTCCCGTAGGAAAAATGCATTTTCAGAATTTTCAGGTGTTCAAAAATGACTAACTCTTTCAGATTTGTAAAACTTATGGCAGCGCTTCCTGTAGGAAAAGGAGACTGTGAAGATTTACACAAAGTTGAAAATGCAAAGACAAAGTAGAACTATACTTGAAAGTAACTTTTGTCACTCATTGGATAGTTAGAACTGGAGATAGTTTACACGATCCCCCTTTGAAGATGATATCGTGAGCTATCACTACTCCTAACTTCCAGTAAGGTCAGTCCTATCATATCCCAAGCTTCCCTCCCATCATCCATCTCACCTACTTATAGCTTCAACACTCAGCGAGCATCTAAAGCACCTAAGTTATCAAAGAGAATACCCCAGAGATAAACATTAAAAACATACACAGGTGAGCGCAACAACATCTCTCGTCAACCCTCAGGTTCCTTCCCAGATCATACAGTTCGTTCAAAATTCCTCGTTACTCCTTTTTACACTTCCTTACATAAGATATAGGATCAGTCAACCTAACTTATGAATGTGACTGACCTGTCAGTTTATATGACTAGGTCACACCAACTTATGGTGCCTTAGTCTGGTAGCACAAATAGATGTAAGGCATAGGACTAAGCCACACCAACTTATGGTGTGACCAGGCTTAGACGATCGACATAAGGCATATGATCGGGCCACACCAACTTATGGTGAGGCTAGTCGACCCGAACGTTTGACATACACAAAGAAACTGAACCTCCTCAACTTATGAGGGGTCAGCCTTTACCTGAACAAAGTGGAACACACCAGCTTATGATGTGCCCCGTCAGCCCAAACCGTGACATATAGTGTAGAACCAGGCTACTGAACTTATAAGTAGTCTAGCCTAGCCTAGACAAAATCACACACGCGATTGACCGAACAACCCTCAACTTATGCGTTCGCCCAGTTTTCCCAATGCAACAATTTTCAATTAATAAACATAAGGCATAGGACTTACCACACCAACTTACCGTGTGATTAGCCTCCTCCTAAACCCTTGACATCAGGTGTATGATCAGGCCGCACCAGCTTATCATGAGGTTAATCAGCCTAAACGGCATACACAATTAACTGAGTCACCTCAACTTATGAGAGGTTCAACCTCTGTCTGAACAAACAACGAAAGGCATATGACCAGGACACACCAACTTATGATGTGTCTAGCCAGCCCACACGATGACATATAGCGTAAAACTAGGCTACTCAGCTTATGAGTAGTCTCGCCCGCCTAAACAAGCAACAAGCGTGTATGACCGAACAACCCGCAACTTATGCGTTCGCCCAACCTCCGAAACACAACTACATTCAATAAGTAAGGTCATAAGTTCTTTCTGTTTTCAGACGAGTGGTCAGGTCACCTCAACTTATAAGGATCCTCATCCAAACATCAATTTATGTTTAGAAAGAAAAATAACCAAGTTTTATTCTCTCTCTGCCCTTTGTGTTATCAGGGGCATATGACCAACACCCAACTTATGGATGAGTCAGCCTGCCCAAAGTTACTTCTCAATTTTATGCTCTGAATCTTATTTTCTTTTTCTGCTTTGTCTGTTACCGGCTTATATGGCTAGATCTTCCAACTTATGGCGTCCAACCTGCCATTGATATACATAGTATATGTTTGTATCAGGTTGTATACTCAGGTTCCACTTATGTTCGCGGCTCATGACTTGGTCACACCAACTTATGGTGTGACTAACCTGGCAAAACAAGTAAACATAAGGCATAAGGTTGATCCACACCAACTTATGGTGTGGTCAGTTTCTTCCAAGAAAATCGACATAAGGCGTATGACCGGGCCGCACAAACTTACGGTGAGACTGACCAGCCTGAACATTTGACATACACAAAGAACTGAACCACCTCAACTTATGAGGGGTTCAGCCTTTGCTTGAATAAACGACAAGAGGCATATAGCTAGACCACACCAACTTATGGGGTGACTAGTCAGCCCAAACAATGCCATATAGCGTAAAACCAGACTACTCAACTTATGAGTAGCCTAGCTCCGCCTAAAACAAGCAACAGGTGCGTGCGACCGAACAACCCGCAGATTATGCATTCGCCCAACCTCCACAACACAACAACAAACAAGATCACGTTTTTCCTTCTGTCTGAATGCACAGAAGTAATTTAAGTTCTTATACACACTTGTTAATTTAGCCTCTTTTCAGATCATATCATAAAATGAACGCAATCAAAAGTAATGGTTTTCTCAGTCATACTTGCAGGCACACAATAACAAAGGGTAATATAGCTTAGGGGATGGAATCGCATGTCTAAATCGATCGTTATACTTTAGTGTTCCCTGCCTCCAGAACCCGCTTGGGCTCCAACAGAGCTCCCACAATCGGTGGGTGGACCTCCCACAAGGTCTTGCTGAGGTCCTACGGGTTGCAATCCCGCCTGCCGCCTTCCTCTTGTAACCTTAGATTAGACTTGGAGCAAGAAGGGCAGAGGTAGATATGTTAGACTCTCGAGATCCAAAAGAGAGACTGACTGGAGCGGTATCCCTCCGGCCCGGCAGTGAGGCCGGACCAGTTTCAGGCCGCCGGCCTGACCCTGGTCCGGTACCAGGTTATTTCGCTATTGGACCCAGGCCGGTATATCACTTCGGCCTAGGTCCAGGGCGGCAGGTTCATTCATTCAGTGGTTCGTTCGTTCATTGAGCCGGACTGGACCCTCATTCAGCTGCTGCTTCTCGTGTGTGTCCATCTCCTCTCTCCTCTCTCTCTCTCTCTCTCTCACCATCTCCGCACGTGCCCTCCGCACGTGCGTCACATTGGTATCGGAGCAGGTTCTCAAACCTCTGCTCCCTCCCTCCCTCCCCCTTTCTCGCTATCTGACTACTGCGAATAGCCAATCCCAAGCCCGTTTCTGCCGTGCATCTGGTCCGTTACTGCGACAGGATACGTTCGGCATCCAAGTTGACACCTTTCTGACGCTATCCTGCTGCTGTTGGTGCTACGGATCGACCTCCTGCTATCCGAGCACGTACCTGGTCTTGGCGATGGTCTCCAGGGTCGACATCTTCTGGTACTTTGGTCGCTGCTCCTGACGCCATGGATTGCACCGCAAAGTGCGACGCAGTCTTCCGTACATGAACCTGCAGAAGGATCATTGACACCTGGACGGGTGACCCCCTGCCACGTCAGCCCG
>BFEA01000305.1:770714-784963 GCA_003427395.1 Chara braunii | reverse complement strand
TTTTTTTTTTTTACTTTTTTTTTTTTTTTTTTCAAATGAAGATTGAGGCCAGGGTCCTCACAGTCTATCCGGAGTAACCGAAACCAAACATGCTGAGAACTGGGCTCAGCGTCCCTCATGTGATGATGATGGTGATGCTAGTGATGATGGACTGCTAGTGATTCTTAGAAAAGTGTAAGATAGTAATTCTGATGATGATGATGATGATGATGATGATGATGGTGATTAGTATATAAAGAGACTATGCTATATCAACGATTCTAAGCACCTCCTGAAGCCCACAATGGTTTTCCAAAAAACTCAAGTATCTAAGGGAGTTCCAACAGATCCTAACAAAGCTCACCGAAACTGACTTATTCTCTGACAAACTCAACCAGGCCTCACGCCCCCTAACTGCTAGGTTACAGAGCAGCGCGACTCMCTCCAGCTCCCGCCAGTGTCGTCCTGTGTCAGCAACCCCCAACTGTCCTTTAGGATACCCCCCGCATAGCATCCCCAGATCTCTCTGCAAGCCCTCATGCCCTCACCTTCGGCGAGCTACAGGGCTTTACCCCGACTCCGGCCAGCGTCGTTCTGGCATTGGACATCCACAAATCCTGAATATAACAGTCTAAATCCAGTGCAGCTTCGTACAACCCATCGGCAAACCCTCAGAGACCTGAGAAATTCTTCAAACTACCAGGCATAACAGGCATAACATAAGAAATCCGATCCAAGAAGCTTCCAGAAGTCACCGCACAGAGAAACTTCCCCCTGCCCACTGTCTCATGCTGCCACTGCCAAGGAAAACCTCCTCGGGCCCAACCTCGAACAGACCCCCTCCTCCCCCCCTTCCGCAAAGGCAGCCAATTCCCTCCTAGAGGATACCTTCGCCTTCCCCTTGTCCCTATCTGGCCSCCCCGGGGTTGAAGGCGACCAACCCACCCCRTCCCCAGACAAGGACAAACCACAAATCTGCCCCARCCCCGACAGGGCAGCCACCTCCCACCTTGCATCGCCCCTGTAGAGTAAGGCTCCCCAATACCACCCCCACCCTTCCCCCAAGAGTCCCAACTGTGACCGCAGAAGCCCTATCCCGACTGAAGCACATCCATCACATCGAATCCCTAAAATATATGGTAGAACTGGAAATTTCTAAAAATTATGATGGAGAGAGAGGTAGATGAGAGTTCTTTTTTTTTTGGATTTGCAAATGGTGATAAACATCATCCTGAAGATGATGATGATGACGACCAAACTCACCTGCTGATGTGAAAGACAAACAAGACCTTGAACCACAACACCTAATGATGACAAATGATGATGATGATAGTAATGACGGAATGATGATGCTGATCGTACTGAAGAACAGTACCAACAGCACCCTATGATTGCAAATTGATGATGCTGATGATGATAATGATGATGTTGATGATGTTGATGATGTCGATGATGATGATAATGATGCTGCTGCTGCTGCTGATGATGATGATGATGATGATGACAACGACGCCCAGCGCCCTGTGATGACAAAAGGATGATGATGGTGCAAATGACGAACACCTTGGATAATAACCTAGTGATGATGATGATAAGGGTAAGCAGCGCCCTATGACGAACAAGCTTCGCCAACAACGCCTTATGAAGGTAATGTATTGATGATGGCAATGATATTGACACTATGACAATGATGATGATGGTGACAAGCAACCTCAACGGCGCCCTATGAAGACAAGATGATGATGATCATCATCATGATAAGTACCGCCGATAATAACGTCACCCATACCTTGATGTTGGTGACGAGCGGCTTCCTGATGATGATGATGGTGATGACACGTGGCGATGGTGATGACGCCTGATGCTGACGACGAACCATTACCATGATGTTGCTGCCGAACCACGCCCTGTTGATGATGACGGCATAATGACGACGATGACGATTAGCACCCCGATGATGATGACGAATGATGATGGTGTCAAACCGCACCCTGATGATGATGATAGTGATGCCGCCTGATGATGTGATGACGCGTGATGCTGACGACAAACCCTTACTGTGATGATGCTGTCGAAACATGCCCTGTTGATGATGACGGTGATAATGACGATGATGACAAGCATCACTTTGATGATGATGACGAATGATGCCGGTGCCAAACCGCAACCTGTTGATGATGRTGCCGGTGATGATCAGCGCCCCGTTGTCGATGCCGAGCAGCGCCCTAATTTTGTTGACGCACCCACTTCCTTATGATTGCAGTCGTCACTGCACTCGCACTTCAGTTTACCAAGGGCTGACTCCACTGTACTCCATAGGCGTCGACATAGCCAACGCCTCTCAGGCCATATGCCACGGGCAAAAACGCAGCGGCAATGGAGCGGAACGTGGAACTCCCGGAAACAAAGAGCCAACGGGAGTTAGCCCACTCTGCCACATCAGCCTGTGACGTGGTGTGGACAAGCGCCTCCAGTCACCTGCGCATGCGCAAAGCGCCTGGTTGAGAGAGGAGATGGTCGCCATCGCTGCCCCGCACCTTCACCTTGGCCTATCCGTGCGGTGTCCCAAACCCTGGGCGGGGCACAACGCTCCCGGTAGCGCTGCGCCCCGTCGAGGTCTTCCCTCCTGAAACTCCATGCTCAAGGTTTGTCGGTGTTGGTTTTGTTATTGTGGACACACACTTTCCGCCTTATTCGTTGCTATTGTCGTTTAATGAGCTGATCGTCATCCCGTGGTCGGCAGTAGCTCCCCATTGGCCTAACACCCTGTGCAGCGATTGTCGGCGCTTCGAGCGTTACCAATCGAAGGGCTTTCACTACCGAGTACGAGAGGAAGATGAGCATAAGGAAAGAGTCACTCGGTTAAGGCCTTCCACGTCAGATTCCTAGCTGTGTAATGAGCGGCATCGGGACTTGACCCGGAAACGGGATACCAAGTATGTGCCCGCCCCCTTCCACGTGAAATGAAAAGCGACGACTTGATGGGAAGTTCACCGATACCTTTTGGATTGAATCTTCTCGCGTCGTGCGTCCCGCTCGCATCTTCTTCTCCCTCAAAACCCGCATAGTGACGGACCCTTCCCCTCCTTACTAAAGTAGGACCGGCACAGGGGATTTCGGTTCTGTCCGTGTCCCCACACTCAATTTTCCAAAAATCCTTGGCACACCTGTGTAACCGGTTGAACGCGCGGAACGCGCGTGCACGTTCAAACGCGCGCGTTCATACCCCCCGGGGCCGCATTCAATCGCGTTCAAACACGCTGCGCGCGACAGAGCACAAAAAAATTGAACGCGACCCCGGCGGGCATGCGCGCGCGTGGAGGACTACGGAAATTAAAAAAATGAAGTAAAAAAAAAAAAAAAAAAAAAAAAACCCACCCAAACATATACACACAAAATTTACAGTGCACACACACACATATGCTGATGATATGCACTCCTTTCTTTTTTTCACGGCCTAATCAGGCTATCTGAAGCCTGAAGGTCCTTTTTTTTTTTTTCGGGGGGTGGGGGAATCTCCCCCCCTCAAACAACCCATACAGGCCATCTGAAGGGTCCTCGCAGCCTTGTCGTGAAGACCCCCCCACCCACCAACGTCAACGTAGGCAGTGAATATACAGTACGAGCTGGCTGAATATATAATGAACATTCGAATTCAGGTTTGTGTTTCAGCAGTTATGGGTTGCTCACGTAGCTAGGCCGTAGCTACTAGTCTGTGCACGTGATTCAGAGGGCTTGGCTGCACTACTCACCAAATGTGCAAAACTAGAATGAATCTTCTGCAGAACATGGAATAATACGATGCCATATGTTTTGTCTTTTCTGCCTGTGATGAGTAGAGGCCCTTAGGGCCACTGCACGTATTCCTAAGAAAAGAAAAACGAGAAAAAGGAAAAAGAGAAAAAAGAAAAACGAAAAAAAGAAAACGAGAAAAAACAAAACATATGGCAGTGTATTATTCCATGTTCTGCAGAAGATTCATTCTAGTTTTGAACATTTGGTGAGCAGTGCAGCCAAGCCCTCACAATCACGTGCAGAGGTAGCTACGGTAGCTACGTGAGCAACCCATAACTGCTGAAACACAGACCTGAATTTAAATCTATAGTATATATTCGGCTAGCTCGTGCTCCATCCATATTCACTGCCTGCCTTGACGTTGGTGGGTGAGGGGCTCTGCGCGACAATGTTGTGAGGACCCTTCAGATAGCCCGTATGGGCCGTCTGAGCGAGGGAGATTCCCCCAACCCCCCATAAAAAAAAAGGAGGACCTATCACACACACACACACACACGTTCACACACACACAAACACACAAATTCGCACACACTGTTCTTCTGTTTAGTATGGGGCTTTGGCCCAGAGCGCCCCCCCAAGCACTGTCGAGGCACCACCGCCGCTCGCCACACTGCCCATATGCCCCCCCCACCCCGCCCACCCCCCTGCGCGAACGCGTCAAACGCGTTCAGGTGCGTTCAGTGAACGCGCGTTTACCGCGTTCATTTTCTGAACGCGAAACGCGCGTTCAATGAACGCGCGGTAACATAGTGGCACACCCCCATCTTGCTGCTTTTTAAGAGCCCCCTTCCGCCATTTTAAACACTTCGAACGGAAGGCAGCACGGGGCGTGAGGTTGGTATCGGAGCCGACACGTGTCGGTTCTGGCGATAGTAAGACGAGATGGAAAGAGGAAGATCAGTTAAACGATCTAACAGACTTAGTCCTCCCGTCACTCGGCAGAGGTCCACCGAAGCTCGACCAGAAATGCCCATGGCCGATGCTAATGGAACACCTCCCCGGGTGATGGTAAGTATCCGCGCTACCTTCCCGTTATATCCCAACTACACTCATCCCGAGGCGTGGCTCGAAGCCGTGCAAGCTCAGGGATATGGTGTCGAGGATCTTCCTCGCGTCGTTACCCTGCTACTACGAAACACTGCTCATGATTGGTTTAGAAGGCATAGATGGGTAGATTGGGATACGTTCAAGAGGGCGTTCCTAGCGAGGTTCGACGAATTCAGCGAAGATGCTGTGTGGTTCGTACTAAAAGTCCGACCGCAGAAACCCGGAGAGCTGCTACCCGACTTTGTGGATTGATTTAAGACCGCATTAGATAAATCAGGACGAGAGGAAAACGCTGCTCGAGATTTGTTCATCAATCATCTCTGCAATCCAGTGCTGAAAGCGAAGCTGCAGAAAAAAAGTTCCTCCGAAGACGAACCAGCTACCCGTTATCATAGCTAGAGCGCTTGAGCTAGATTTGCTGGATACGCGCAAGTATATCAGTCAGGGGGATGAAGACATCTCGGACACAATCCAAAATGTGGCCGCTAAACGACGTTCGTGGCTTAGAGCGGTGGGACGATTTTACCCTCACGACTATCAGGACGGACCCGCCCCGGATCTCTCTCCCTATCATCCCCTCCCCCACTCGAAACCTCCTCTTTCTCCAAAGATGGCACCTGTGAATACTGTAATGCCCCAGGATGTTGCATCCGTACCTATTACTAACATGCATCTGGACCAGAAGATTCATACCGCTACGGCTAAACAGTCTAAGTGAATGAATAATTTGATTTAGATGCAGGCTTCTCAGATGGATCGGTTGGCACAAATCATGACGAAGCTAATAAAAGCGAATCTCAATCCTTCCCGCCCCGTTCCTGCTTCGTACCCTCTGTTGACCGCCCCTCCTGTACCTGGAACAACTCCCCCTCATGCGGTCAATCCAGCAGGGAGGATTGAATGTTACAACTCTAAACAGCCTGGACACTTTGCACGTGAATGCCCCCAGCCAAAGCGTAACCAACCTCCGCCAGCAGCCACGCCTTTGGCCTTGAATCAAGGTCGGGTGGCCGCAGTGTTGGAAGCAACAAAGGATAGAGAAGCCTCCTCCTTCTCTACCGAACAACTGCCTTCGATCGACCCCATCGCGTCCACTTCGAGATCAACTTCCGAAGCAGCCGATGTCGTTGATCCTACACAAGAGGTTAACAATTTTTTTTCTGTGATGGGGTCGTAAGAAGTGGATTCTATAGATTGGTGTGAAGTCTTGTTAAAATAACTGTCTGGTTTTCTTATAAATGGGCCTGAAAAATGGGTGCTCGGTTAACCTGCTCTCCTGCTCGGTTAACCTGCTCTCTGATCCTACCGAGTATCTTCATTTGGCAGGACTGATCGAGGCAATCCGACCTGGCAAAGATGAGCTCAAATGGGTCGAGCGAGGATCAGAACCCAGACCGTAGTTTCAAACGAGAGAAATCGATGTCCTGCTGACGCTTAAGCAGTTGGACATCCGAGTTCATGTCCCAGTAGGACACTTGCTAACCATATTAGAGGCCGCAAACGATAAACTTTTGCAGCAATGTCAGAAGAATAAAAAACGCTTCACGTATCAGTGCGTTCAGCGTATGCTGAATAAGAAGAAGGATGACGAGGTTGAGGCAACCTCTCCCCCTGCGACCGCACCTGACGCACCTGAAACGGCGCGAATCGCTGTCATCTCTTTTGTAGAAAAAGATCATTTTGAGCGTGTTCGAGCGGTCATATGGAAAAATGCAGAATGTGATTGCGAAGTCTGGGGTAAACCGTTCAATGCTCTTATTGATACCGGATCATCGGTTGTAGCCATATCCCTATACACAGTCATAAAAACGGGCCGACTAAACTCGATCCTCCCATTACCTGGGAAGGACAACTACGTCTCGGCCGATGAAGAAGTCATGAACATAATAGGGATTATTGAGAACTTAGCTGTCAAAGTGGGTCGAGTGCATGTTCTCGTTAACGCACTAGTTATCGATCTGCACTCTTCTTCGGTACTGCTGGGACTGCCTTGGGCGATGGTCGTAGGTGCGCGAATACACTTCGACTCTAAACAACATGTCCTCACACGCACGAGAGGAAAGCCTCAAACGCTTCCGTTACGGGTTTCTACTCGATCACTGAAAAAATATCCCAGTATGATCCGGACAGGAATGGTCCAGGCCTTGAGCCCGAAAGATTCCCCCCCTGACTGGGACAAGGAACAACACCTTGCTGGTGATGGCGAGAACGACGGATGCGAATATGAGGAAGAGATGAACTACATGCCTAGCGAAAGAGAATGAGAACAATTAGTTGAAATATTCGGTCGCGAAACGAAAGAGGAATTCCGAATGATCCCAGCGACCACCCGAACATTTGATCTGAGCTCAGGAAGTGGCGAGCCTAGCCATATCCTATTGGCATTCCTTCCTGCATCAACAGAAAGCGGATTCCCGCCACGACATTTATAAGGGAACCAATCTTGCAGATTTCAGATATGGCTGATTTCTTGGAACCCCCTCACACCTTGTACGAGGGTGCGCTTTCACTCCGAGCTAGATATCAGCAAATGAATCAGTACCTGGATCTTTTTGTCTCTCCACCTAGATCGTTGCTCACCACAGGTGCTATGATCGCCCTAATCAAGCAAGAAGCAGAAGCCCCGATAGATTATGTTCCGGACCTTATGCAAGAAATGACTGAGTTAACAGGATTGGAAGTAGCAGAAAGCACCACTCATTCTGAAACCGATGCCGAAATTAAGAAAACTGAGATGATTAGTCCGACCGAATCACAGATGATTGCCACCGTCCTCTCGATCCGGACCAGTAGTTCCATATTATCTAGCGTGGACGGGAGACGATCTCGGAAGGTGGATCGATATGACACTTGACATCTCTGATCGCCCCATAATCACTTTACCCAATCATGTCCCCCGAGATATCCGAAGATCCTTGATTGATGTCTTCCATGGGTATGCTGAGGTGTTGAGTGTGCATGATAACGATATTGGATTATCCAACGTGATTGAACATACGATCCTCACGGGGGATCATCCACCGATTAGCTGCACTTTCTATCGGTATTCGCCGGCGCAAAGATCGACCGCATTCCAAAGGATAAAGGACTTTGAAGCTAATGGGTGGATCGAACCCGCCATCAGACCATGGTCATTTCCGGTGGTGATTGTGCCGAAAAAGGCAGGGGGAATTCGCATATGCATCGATTACCGAAAATTGAATGACGTCACGATTAAGGATGTGTATCCCCTTCCCCGAATCGATGAATTACTAGATGTTATTGGTAGTGCTCGATTTTTCAGCAAGTTTGATGTTCGCCATGAATTCCACCATCTCCTTGTTCGAAAAAGAGGATCACCCAAAAACGGCTTTCATTCTTTTCGAAGGGACTTGGCAATGGGTTCGATGCCCGATGGGGATTTGCAACGCCCCAGCCACGTTTCAGCGTGCGATGAACATGGCTTTTCAGAACTTCGTGCGAAAAAGGCGGCTGGCGCAGAGCATAATCAATTATTGTGTGATTGTCTACGTGGATGATATCCTTGTGTATTCAAGTTCCTATGAGGGGCACGTGCAACACATCGAATGGACCTTGCACGCACTTAAGGACGCTGGATTCAAGGTGGCTGTTGAAAATTGTAAAATTTTCCTCGCCGATATCTCCTTCCTTGGCCATGTGGTTACGGACCAAGGATTGCAGCCAGAGCCTTAGAAGGTAGCAGCCGTGAAAGACGCGCCAGTACCGACGTCCATGACACAGGTACGCGCCTTTTTGGGTTTGGCATCGTACTATCGAAGGTTCATCAAGGGGTTTGCAGCGATCGCGGGACCACTCACGAACTCGCTCAAGGGGTTTGCAGCAATCGCGGAACCACTTACGAACTTGCTGAAAAAAAATCATCCCCAAAACACCTTTTTTTTTTTTTTTTTGTGCTCACAAGACCCACCTCTTCCTACCTCATCTTTCTGATTCCTTAAAGTAACCTCCACTTCCTCATCTACGAGGGCACTTGTTTGACCCTCTCGAGTATATCGGACAGCGGTTGCAGACACCAGCGCTAGGCCAAGGCAAACCTCTCCCAGCCGTAGTTGAAGCACTATCGGGCGATCCTTATCGCACGAACACTTCGCTCGCCAAGCAGGATGGTTCTTTGTTATTTTTCCTATGAGCACCAACCCAAATTGGTGAGACAACGAATATTCCTCTTCCCTAGTCAATGTCTACTTGTTCTACCCTGATTACCATTGTAAGTAGATGAAATTTTCATTTTTACTTTCTTACCTTTTCGTTTTTCCCCCTTTTTCCTTCTTTGTTTTTTTTTTTGGGTTCGTGTTCTTTCGGAGCACGCGTTCTTACGACGTCTTTCATCAACTTCTCCTGCGACTCCTTTTCTTCTTTCTCCCGGACTACCTCCTCATGCACAACCTTGTTCTTCCCCTTTACAAGTTTTGTCTCCGTTTATAGCTTAGTGGTGACACTGTCAATTTTTAGTTATAGGTGTGCTAGGTAGGCCATCATGTTTTGCAAGACAAACGCCATATCAGTTTCTCATTCCGAAATCTGCAATTTCTATTTTATTTTTCTACCTTTCTTGCCTGTTGTTCTTGTTTCTTTTTTCTGCCTCTGGTATTCTTCTTTCTGTTTCAGTGTTGCGTCTAACGCAACTTGCAACCGTTTGATTGTATCGTCCATTATCTCCTCTGTGAATTCTGGGTATTGTCTCCTCTCACTTGCTTCTCCTTTCTCCTCTTCTTTGACCTCTGTACCAGCTATCTTCATCAACTGCTTAACGAACAAATTGATCGAGGGGCCAAGGGCCATTCATCCCCGGTCAATTATCTGTTGCACTCCCCCGCTGGTTTCCAGCATCTGAACGGCCAGCCCTTGAAAGTTCGTCCTTCGCAGCACACATCGAACTGGCTGCGAACATGCCGCTCAGCATCTGGCCCAGCGACTTGGAGTTCAGTGAACAGTTGGTTAAAACGGCCTAGCATCTGCTATCATCTTTCTTCTACTTGGCCACGGGTCCTAATCACCCCAGCTTCTTCATCAGTAAAGAAGGTGATCGAGATAAGAGAAGAAAAAATAGATGAATCTTGTCAAGATGGACGCGCCCCCAGAGGTAAGTCATTTTTCCCAGTGTGTCTGCCACACAATAAATTCCACGGGCTCACTTTAATCAAATTCCAATCTACATGGCAAGAAATAAGAATGAAATACATTACAAACTGTGTCCGAAAATCGATTCAACGCGGAACGATTTTCAACGCGCGTTCCGCGTTGAATCCACGTTGAATCCCCGTTGAAAAGACCGTTAGACGGGTTACAATGGGACCCGCGATGATTTCTTTTCGCAGGCTAAAAATAATAAAAAATAAAAATAAAAAACATAGGGTTGTAGATCTTTTTGAGCTCTACAACGTCATATTTTTATTTTTATTTTTTGAGTTTTTACTATATTTACAAAAAAATCAAAAACGTAAAGACAATAATAATAAAAATAACAGATGAAATGAGTTTTTTTTTTTTTGGTTACACTGTGATATTTTTAGGGCTAAAAAAAAAAAACAGGAAAACAAGCTAAAAATATAGGGTTATAGACATTTCAAAGATTTATGACAATATATCGTCAAATAGAATATATATATATATATATATATATATTTTTTTACTTCATGTATTTAAAAAAAAGACACATAAAAGCAAATAAAAAAAGGAAAAACATACACGCACGCACACACAGAGACACACAACACACACAAACACATACACACACACATATGCACACACACACACAGACACACACACACACGCCAACAATCGTGCACACACACACACGCACACACACACACACACACACACAAACACACACACACACACACACACACACACGTACAAACACAAACATACACAAACACACACACATGCATACATATTCATGCACAAACACACTCTCACACGCAGGCACACACATACACACATGCACGCACACACAGCACACCGGGGGCGAGGTCCCACTAGCAACGGGATAGGATAAAAACGAGTTTGTGGGGCAGTTGAGTGACCCAAATCCTGCCGTGCAGTACTTGTGATCCCACGGTCAGTATTTTACTTGTCTTACTCGAAAAAGTAAGAAGATCTTCGTTCCCCTCCTCCTCTCCTTAACACTGGGCAATGCCCGTTCACAGAAAGCTTCCCGCCAGAATCTTGGTGGCCAACCCCAAACAAGGGTGGGGTCGGCCTTAGGCCCACTGGATAGAAGAGTTTCAGTATTTTACTTGCTGTTGTCCAATTATCTCATTGGGTGGAGCCCTCCTTCAATCACGGAGTATATGGAGGGTGTCAGGATCAGTGCTGACAACAGTCAAGTTTATTCGAGAAAATGTGACAGTTACTTTGTTCACTGTCGTTGCAACCACCACCATCAGATCATTTGTGATCTGATGGCTGGGAAGCACTCTGCCGTGATTTCCGGTGGGAGGTCTCTGTTTCTTTTTTTTGTGTGTGTTTCTTATGTTTTCTCAGCCCAGAAATTCGTAATGAACCTGTCAGGCCGCTGCCACTCAGTGTCACACTGGATCGACCACACTCCTATCCGACTGCTAATAGGACCTCGCCCCTGCACACAAATAACTGGGGCCTTGGCGGTTGGGGGATGTCGGGGCGGATGGCTTAGAGGGCTTCCAGGTAGGTTTGGGGACTGGTGTCTGGGGGTTGGTGAGTGGTGGGTGGCAGGCCGGTCGGTGTTGGTCTAATTCGGTGGTATAAGAGGTGCTTCAGTTTTTTTTTTTTTTTTTTTTTTTTTTTTTTTTTTTTTTTTTTTTTTGCCTAGGGCCATGTGTTCCGGATCCCGCACATCAGTTCCGTTTTTCCGAAAAGCGCGGGAGCGGCCCGTTTTTGCGTTTAACGGGAATTCAACGGGATTCAACGGAAGTTTAATTCCCCCGTTCCCCATTAAAAAGACACACAGATTACAAATGGAAACAAAATCTTCTAACTTCTATGTTTATTTCTACTGATTACTTTTCTGATGATGTTCTTTCTGTAATCTGTGCACATGTTCCACAGCCACGGCCAGGATGATCAAGACAACAACACAACGATTGCAAACATCCACAGGACAGCCCACAACAGGTAAGTATCATCAACAGATCAACTCACAGCAATCAACAACGTGTTAGCTGATCTTCTTCTCGCTGTCCTCACGCAGATGTTTGTATGACCAGGCACAAGTTATGATGAGTGGCACTACACCATAATCTAGTGCTGTACCGCCCGTTAAACACACAAGTGCAAGTAGCTGTTCCCACCAATCTTCAGCAGATGGCAGCGCACATCAAATCTGCCTTGTGGCGCACTCCAGCCAAGCCAAAGTGACACATCATCAAGAGAGTTGCCAAGTCAGCATCAGTGGCCAATAGGCCGTCGTGAATGGAGATACTTTGTAGCCACGTAAGCAGGAAGAGACTGCCAATCCACATGTGATCACTCGAGTCCTCGAAATGCAGCGTCAACCTCGTGTGCTGCTGCTTCGTCGGAGATGCCACGTCAGTAAGGAAGTCCCAACACGGGTAAGTGCCACATCAGACCCTGTACGTGCTTCTTCTTCTTAGGTGCCACGTCGACACCTGATCGTCATGCCACATAAGCGGCGATTCTCCGATGCCTGGTAAGCAGCTCTCTCCCTTTCTCAATTTCGATGGTTACCCAGTGCCACGTCAGCACTATCTCGCCAACGCGTATCAGATCCACGTCATCATCATCATCATCATCATCATCATCAGATACATGCGTGCGCGACTCCGATCCAACGCGCGGATCAAACATGCGCGTACGACAATTGGCCGTCCGTAACCAAACAGGTGCACGAACAATCACGCAAAACTCAACCAGGTGCACACGCATGTACAACATGATATACCAAGCTGTGCGACCTCGCGGGTGCAATACCGCGGTCATCAGCAGACAGCGACGGATGGAGGATATCGCTCTGATACCAAATTGCAATGAACCCAGTCACGTGAAAAGCTCAAGACAAACGAAGTACAAAACGTCTCAGCGCAGTTACAATGTCACCGAAATCGTACAAGTGATCATGTAGTCCAATGTCAAGTCACCGGAGAAGAGGGTGATGGGAGGGAGATCAGACTTAAATGATGGAAGAAAAAGTGTCCATCAACATAGCAGATAGATCTCCCTCTCAAGCCCAATTCCTCTTCGGGCATCTCCCACTTGCCACGTCAGCAGACAGTCCTCTCTGACATACACGGACAATGAACAGATCTCATCATGGCGCCTACTCCGCGCAGACAACTCTTCTGAAGCCGATCATCAATGCGCAATGTCGACACACACACACAGACAGATAGTTTTCCTCTCATTCAACCAATCTCACAGACCTGATCCTCCTCCTCGTCGCCGGTATCCCATCAAATGTCGTAGACAGTGTGGCGAGAGCCACGTCAGCATAGACATATATCCAGCTGGTGCCACAGACAGAAGAAGGCGCCAGCATAGAGCAGTAGCAGTCTCGCGTCGTCGCCCAATATCTTAGCCGCAAGTGCAAGACTGAATGCCGGTCAGCAGGGGCTGGATCAATACATAGTGTTGACTTTGGTTGACCAGCCTCTGGTATGGTGGCCCAGATCATCTCGCAGCCAATGGCCTGGATCCATGCAGTTACAGATTCCCTCTTGGACTTGATCCTTGACGGATACCTGCAAACAACCAAGTGTGTGTGCTTGATCGGCGGCCTGGACTGGGTCCACGTTGACTTTGACTCGTGAGCTTGAATTTCCGAGCTGCTGTTTACCTTTGACTTTCCACGGTCAACTGTCGCACGTTGGGCCTCTGAAGGGCAGTTCTAGGCCTGGCTTCGGGTACCCCACAATACCAGGCCTTCGTTCTGGCGGTATGCATGACCTGGGCGTGGCCGTTTATCCCTATGTTGGCCTTAAGACCAAAATGACGACCTTTAGCCCACGACTGATGCATGTTTTTGAGCTGAGTTATTGCACACATGGGGATGTGGGCAGGTGCCACTCAACCACCATCAACGTGGGCAGCCTTGTACTTGCTGCTAGCGTGGGTGAACACAGGTCAAAACAGTTCTATTATGTTCATGTTGCTTGCTAAAGAGGTTAAGTTCTTTAAACCACCAGTACCTCGCCCAACCAAAAATTTCCGACGTGGCCGTTAACGCGCCGCATCGGACGGGGGTCGGGGAGTGGCCGACCGGTAGGATAGTGAAATAAGACGGAAAAAAAAAAACGAAGAAAAGGAAAAAACTTCAAAAAAGCAATCATTTTCAGAAATGTAAAATCGAATAAAAAGCAAAACAACGGGCCCGGCAGGGCGGGGGCTGAAAGAAAGAGAAAAAAAACACAGACACACGCACACACACACACACACACACAGAGAGAGAGAGAGAGAGAGAGAGAGAGAGA
>BFEA01000305.1:750027-762193 GCA_003427395.1 Chara braunii | reverse complement strand
TTCAATTACCTGTCAAATCTGGACAGGACGGCCTTTCAGGCCTTTTTTTATTGTCATTATAGTATTACGGGGAACCCCGTAGCAGCCACATCCGTGCTCAAGCCTCCAGCGAGGGAACATGCGGGAGCTGCACCCACCAGCAGGTGCGATACCTGCTACAGCAGGTGGGCGATACCAGCCAGGGGTCAGCCGGTAGCATCAGGACCGAGCTTCTTCGATGGGCCAGTCACTGTGCCTCTCCTCCGGTATGTTTTTTTTGTCTTTTTTTCTTCTTTTTTTTTTTTCCGTGATGTGCTACCAGTTTTCCGAGGCTCGGCAATAAAGTCCGAGGCTCGGGAATGATCGGGCTACCGGTAGTCCGAGCCTCGGACTTGATAGCTGGGCGAGGTACTGGTGGTTTAAGAAACGAAGGGGTCTGGGAGGTACAAACGGCCAACACCCGCTTGAAAAAAAACAAACAAAAAGACATGCACCTCTTCACGTCCATCTGAATGGGCTTCCTATGTGCTTGAAATCTAACATGAGAGATGACGCGTCATGGCAAGTAACATCGCGTCACAGAGGCACGAGGGGGGCGGGGAGGGGGGACAAAAGTTGTTGACAGGCACACTTGAGCTTGATGCCTGTGTGCCGGAGCAAAAAACATCGCCGGACAGAGGCAAGGGAACAAAGGAAGAGAAAGGCCTAGAACTGCACGAAAAGAGGGTTTCTAACGGCTGCTTCCCTTCGGAGCGTGCTAGCTGTGTACTTGCATTCAAATGTTATGAACTTGGTTGTCTGACGATTTTCACCGCCACTCACACACAGACACTCTCATACACGCCCATGCATGCATAAGACGAGGGGGAGAGGGGACAGAGTCCAAACGGCACACGGATCAAAGTAAGCAGCGAAACACAACCATGCACAGATGGGGAGAGACACACAGTATTTCTCACTCTCTGACAATACTCCCAACAACCAATCACAAGGAGACACTTGCGAGGATAACAATAGGATTTACACTGATGATGAGCCAACTCGAACCAATTATCGTTACAGAGTTTGTTTCAGTATCTCGCCACCCAGTTAACTCCACACTCCACTCTCTACCCTACACCCAGTTAGTAGCGCAACACTGAGAAGGCCTCCCAGAGGCCAGCGCCAACCGCCCAGATGAAGAACAGGTCCCGGGATGAAGTCTTCAGTGCCGATGAACAACTCTGACGAGGAAACAGGCAGCTATGGCTGCCGCACCACTGACATAGCCCTGATATCTCCAGATGCGAGATGGGTGACAGTGGTCCACCCACGAATACCCAGTGAAGAGCCTCAATCTATCCCAGCCAGACGCAGATACCCCCAGGGGTAGATGCGCTGAGGATGCCCCAGCTATGGCAACCTCCAGCAGGCTGGCTATGGCTGCCGTCCACGGCGAGCGTCTCAGGATGCCGCCTGTAGACAATCACCACCACCAACTTGCTTGGCTCCGAACGCTGCATCGCAAAAATGAAAAGCCAAAAGTCCCTAAACCACAGGCTCAGTCCTATTAATAGACTAGCCTACTCTAGACCTAGACCTACTGGACCGGTACCGCATCAGTTTGGCCTGCTCGGCCTGGGCCCTACCCAGCTATACGGCGTCTAGACCGTCTCTACAGCCCAAGGCCCAGATGGGCCTGCTGTCCTAGTGATAGCCCGGGTCTGCTAAGGGCCGTAACGGCTAAGGGAACTCCGGGCCTGCAATTTTCGTGTAATTGCAGATATGTCCCTTACGAATTTCCCTCAGGAGTGGACCGGTGGTTAGTCCCTGACACAAACAAAATTACAAATCTGTCCCTAAGACACGACTATACAACCTCCCAGTCAGATCTCGGCAGCAGAAATCTGCAAGTCATTGCACAAACATAAGGAGAAGCGCACGAGAAACGACGCATCGTGGTGCAAAGTGGTGCGCAAAAAAAAAAAACACAGAAACAAATGGCTACCAAACAACATGCTGCAGGGAACTTCGTGACATCTCCCTTTCTGATGCGGACGTCAGCCGCAGTCGACGTTTCCGAACTCCTCGACTGACCTAGAAAACAACAAAAAAACAAAAACGAATCGAGGCCGGGGGCTCCTACACCGTGCCTGGGGCCCAGAAATCACAAGGGCAAGCCCTGCCACCATCTAGGAACAGACTCTGCACAAAACAGCAGAACAGCTTCAAAAAGCACAGCAGATCATGATAGAAAAAGGAAAATCAGCATAGAAGAATGCCCCCGTTCCAGGTTAGCAACTCGGCATCGGTTAAGTCATCAGAGTTCAATAAAGAGGAAACATATCACGGAAACCCATGCCTCGGTATTACGGACAATGGAATCTGATTAGGTACTGTAGGGGATGATCTCGATGGTCCCACATATGTGATTCATGTTCCTCCCCATCTTCACACGTAACCCTGTATTTCATGCATCCAAAAGGTAAACCTTTCCAGAAAAGTGATGAGTTACCTTCTCGGCAGTGAACGCTGATGCCGTCAATGACGGTCAAGTTGATATTGATCGAATTGTGGAGCATTGCTATCTCCTGTTACCGGAGCCAACAGCCAGAGGGAGACCATCAAAGCCAGAACTGCAGCTCGGAGTTCACTTCATGGATCCCAGTGAAGATCAGTGATTTACTACTTCAGAAGAGTTAATGAAGTCCGCACCACAGGATGTTTTGCATTACGAGAGGGCTCCCACAGGGAAGAACCGGCAAGAATGAGGGTATCTCAGAGGGCTTTCGAACCAGAGGGGGTACGAACGTGAGGCCCTAAGGCCTGTGCAGCCGGGTAGACAGGTCGGGGCGCAGGTAGCGAGGCCTCAAATCAGGGGCCCAGACAGGGCCAGCTACCGTTAGGTAGGGAGCAGGCCGGTAGCCAATCCCTACAGAGTGGCCAAAACCCAGGCCTGCCTAGTAAAAAGTAGAGGCCAAGGCAGGGCAGGGGCACTTGTTGGCTGGAGCACTTGCTTGCAGCGGAGCGCAGCAAAGCAGCCCGGCGTGTTGACAGTCAGTGCGACCGGTGTGCTGAGTGCGTGTGAGGGAGAAGAGTGGCGGGGTTATGGGGAGGTCCTTGGGAGGTCAGGAAAGGGTGAGAGGCCGGCGGAGACTTACCTGGTCACATCCACTCGGGGATCCAAGGGAGTTGTTCCTTCAGGCTGTGTAGAGTAAAACCTGCGCAGGCTAAGCAGATACCTAGACCCCTTCCCGTTTACTGGCGAAGTAGCCAGTGCTTTCATGTTACCGGGTCTCTTTCGAGTTAGGCAGGTACTATGGGTCCTCTGACTTCCAGTAAAAAAAACAATCGACTGAATGTCGTTCACTAGTAAAGCTTCAATGTGGGTCAAACTCTTCGGCCATCACCACCACAAGCAGGGTAGAGCTTAGCGGATGAGCAGATGATACGATAGATCAGGAAGGAGTGTAGGCAAGCATATCTGCGTTTAGGGCTACTACTCCGTTGTCGTATTTATTGATTGGAAGCAAGAAGTGAAACGGTTTTCACCTTTTAGCAGTAGCGGATGCAGTACCCAGGGTTCGATCCCTAGACCTCACCCTACCCATGTGTTTGAGAACGAGTCTGATTGCAGAAGAGGGCTTTCCTTACCAACGTTGTGTGTGTCCTGCGTTGGTCGATCTCAGCATCGTCAACTCTGCTGTTGGTTTGCGCAACTCACGCTTGCTATTGAATGAGCTCTCGTGTTGTTCAGAGATTTTGCCTCCTCCCATGTCTGTGGCCACCGTTGGAGCTGAGCTGTTGTACCATTCTTCAGTACTAGGTAGTCGGTAGCCATCGGATTCATCCTAGCCTTATCCCACAAAACATGAGGCAGAAAGAGACACAGTCAAGGAGAGAAACGATCGGGTGCTATGGTAGGGGTGGAGGGGAAAGAGAACATACCTCAACCCAACCATTCTTGTGGAAGCCAAATCTGGTCAGTGCTGTGAGTGGCTCTTTGGAAAGCTCCAAATCCACATGTAGTTTATGTGCAGAGCATGTTCCAATCAACACTAACATAGCAACCAGGAGTACGGCCCACTGATGACCACCCGCTGAAGAACTGTGTGCTCGGCACTCCCACATTGAAGACATATTGTGACCGCTTAAGAAGAGGGGGGGAAATCTGGAACAAGCGACCACAAATAACCCCCCTTGATCACCCTCTCCTTCCTGAATTCCACCTTGATGTCCGCTGCGCAATCAACTGTTTCCCCACAGCAAAAACAATATCCGGTCAGTTACTTGATGCCCAGTCTTAGACAGCCCCAACTATGCGGCCTCCTTCACCCTAGCTCACATGCGCTCATGAATCTGTTGCCTTCAAGAGCAGGCACAGCCCAGAACAAGAGTGACAAGGTGAGAAGACGAGTCAGAAGGCTCCAATGCACTAGTCACAGCAACACACAAAGACAGCAACTACAAAAGGAGGTAACAAATAGCATTAAAAAAATAAATTTCTCATAAAATCTGTCACTATTCACGACCTTTGTTGCTAGCCACAGAGGGACTGACTTTTGTGCTCTTCAGCAAACCAGATACCGATCCTGTTCCACTACTGACTGGATTCCAGTTTGGAGAGAGAGCTCTTTCTGCTAGGACAATTTTGTGGCTTCCCTTCTTTT
Organism: Chara braunii; assembly: GCA_003427395.1. Classification (NCBI taxonomy): domain Eukaryota; kingdom Viridiplantae; phylum Streptophyta; class Charophyceae; order Charales; family Characeae; genus Chara; species Chara braunii. The sequence continues at coordinate 757,565 of BFEA01000305.1, read as the reverse complement.
TCTTTTTTTTTTAACCCCTTCTCATTTGCATTCTGCATCAAGTTGAACAAGCAAAAGAAAATGAAAGAATGTGAAGGAAAAAAAAAGGGAACGTCCAAACATGATAAAAAATCATAAAATGGATTCAAGGCTGTGCCTCCTATTGTGGAGAGCAAGTACTGTGAGTTCCCTCTGCCATGACAAGAAAGGAATCCACTTCTGGCAACGGTAACCAACTCCGACGTAGAGGGTTCGCACAGGAGAAACCGTACAGACTGCCTGCACGCAGCAAATACGTCAGGTTACACATTCATGAATTTCATGCAGATATATACAATTACAAATTTACATTCAAAATGATTCAATAAAAATACAGTCGAATCTTTTTTTTTTTTTTTTTTTTTTTTTTTTTTAACAGGTCCTGATGGCCCTGGCTCCATTTCCATTCTGGGGAGCATCAGTCCGGTTCCTATTCCACCGGCAAGTCAGGAAAAATAATTACATCATCGAACACCCTCACGCTTCCTTCCGTTTGGCCAACGGAACCCTGATCAGCATTGATTACTCCAACATCGTGGAGGATTGACTGTCAGCTTGCCCTGCTTCCATCTTTCCTCTCAGGACTACTAAAGAAGCCTGTCAGATAAAACATGAATAGCAAGAAAGGTCTGAGAAGCTGCAGCTGCTGCCGACTCAGTCTAAACCCTAAGCCCCGCTGCTGAGCCTCGTGAAATTCCTAGCATTCTAACCCCTGCTTGTCTTGTTTCTGTCAAAAAACCCTCAACCCTGAACCCTAGACCCTAAGCAAGATTGATCTTTTGCATCTGTTCCATGTGAGAGACATCAGGCTGCCGCCTGTCGCGTAAATCTTGGATGCTCTTCTGGGTCCAAATTGGAGTACCTCCTTCCGCCTGTTGTCGACCCCTGAGATATTCTGCGATGTGTTCCATGTGAAACATCGGCTGCCGCCTGTCTCGCGTGTATCTTGGATGCTCTTCTAGGCCCAAATTGGAGTTGGTTCTTCATGTACCTGGGTACTCTGCTGAGAGACAGATTTGCAAGAATTATGCCACTCTTTCCATCTATTTAATTTAAACTTTGAAGTAAATTAAAGACTTCCCATCTAGCTTTTTTCCATCCCGGTGCCCGGGGTACCCCACCATGCCCTCTCGTGCCCGGGCAGAAAAAGCCACAATTTTTTTTTTGCATCACCGGCGATTCACCGCCCTATTTCCAACGTGCCAATTTTTTTTTCAGCGGTCGGTGCATTTTTTTGGGGGGGTCCGGTTGGCCCCATTTTGTAGCGTTTTTTTTGTGTTTGGATTCTGGCTGCCGATCTGCGTCAATCGACGGCGCGCGCTGCTCCAGGCTTCGAATTGGAATCCTGCCGTGCCAGTACCCCGCCCGGCTCCGCCCTCCAGCCCACGCCACTCGTCACTATGACCATCAACGTCGCCACCGACACCCCACCATAGCTGCTGCCTGATGACGCCAGTGCCCCACCTGTCGCCGCCTGCATCCGCACCATCACTCCTTCCTCTTCAAGGCTCCCGTGACGCCATCCCAAAAAAAGTCCGAGGTAAGTTCTTTTAACTTGTTCTTCTTCTTCTTTGTTTCTCTTCTTTCTTCCTTCCGTCCTTTTTTTTTCTCTCTGAACCTCTTCGTCTTAGAAGTTAGAAAACTTTTCCTGAAAATTCTTCTTCTTGAACTTCTCCGTCTTCTTCATTTCACCTTTTTCTTTTTCTCTCTCTGCATTTCTTCTTTTTCTTTTCTTCTTCTTCTCCTCACTCCACCCTCCTCTAATGTGGGGCTCCTTCCTCCTCGCGCCCTCTCCATCACCTCACCCCCTCACTCCTCACTCCTCCCTTCTCCCTCCTCCCTCCCTCCTCTGACGTGGCACTCGGTCCAGCACAGGCGGCACACAGCAGCTGCTGTATCCCCCACCCCACATATGGGCAGTCCATAATCCACCCCCCTCCTGCACCCCTTCCCCCCCCACAACACACAAATGCACATGCATGAAAATACAAAAAGAGGCCGGATTTGGGCACTACTCCCAAAAGCGCAGCAAAGGTCTGGCAGACTGAGTGTTTTTTTTGCATGCCTGGAGTACCCTGGGTGGGGTGCCCCGGGAAACCTAGCTTCCATATACATGAGGTGCACTGCGCAGTGTGGTGCGCTGATCGCAGATGCACGGGGGAAAAAAGAAAAGAAAAGCAACCGTGATGCGTGTATACACTGTATACACCCTGGAGAGAGAGAGAGAGAGAGAGAGAGAGAGAGAGCCCTTTGGCCTGAAAGTATTCACACTGCAGACACCCAGTCCCGGTCCCAAGGTTCCAACAAGTCCCAAGTCCCAGGGCCGTCCCATAGGGTAGGCCGTAGGGTCTAGAGGCCGAAGCGTCGTAGCTCGGTTGGAGTCCGTCCGGTACCTGTCAAGAAAAGTCCAGAAGCGTCCGGTCCAGTCCGACAGTCCCAAGTTCAATTTTTTTGCAGCATGTCCCAGGAAAGTCCGGAAGCTACCGGACCGACAAAATGTTTGCAGTAGACAGGCCGCGGCCGACCGGTACCAGTCTGAAGCAGGCCAAGCCAAGCCAAGACCAGCGAAGCCAAGTCCTATATTTAGCTGCTACAGTGCAGCGGCTCATCACTTGTTCAGTTGCGAGATGCGAAGTGCAACTTGGGCACTGCGCGCCCGAAGAAGAAGAGGGCGCTTGAGAGGTACTCTATAGCTAGGCTAGCGGTAGAGCAGGAGGACGGCGGCCATAGCCGCCAAGGTGTAAGCTACCTGAGTGGGTGTATCCAGGGTTGTCCAGGGTAGAGAGAGATAGAGAAGAGAGCGAGTGAGGCAGAGCGAGTCAAGTCAGAGAGAGAGAGAAAAGAGGGGAGAAGCCATTGTGCGTGTGTGTGCGGCAGAGCCGCAGGAGACCAACATTCTTGTATATTGACAATAATATTGGAGACGACATCTTCAAGCGTTGATTGTATCTCAATTCGGCTTCTCACGTGTGAACTCTCATGGGACTGTTCATTGATGTATGCGAGGTTGAACTTGACGGGGTACTTGGCTCATTTCAGAAATCCCCTGCCCACTCTTCAAAAATTCCCTGCCTACTTAGCAAGGATCTCGTCAGCAGGAGAAGGATAGTCGCTGGGCTCGTAGTAACGAGGGAACAGGCCAGCTATATATCGTGTAGCTTCAAATTCAGGTCCGTGTTTCAGCAGTTATGGGTTACGGACTTATCAACTCGGCATGTGATTTTCAGGGCTTCACTCCACTACTCACCAAACGTGCAAAACTAGAATGAATCTTCTCCTAGAAACTGGAACCATACAAGACATATGTTTTTCTTTTCTTTTGTGAATGAGTGGAGGTCCTTTGGGCCACTGCACGTAAGAAGAGGAAAAACAAAAAAACGAGACAGCTACTGTAGTGTTTGTTTGTAACCCATAACTCTTGGAACACAGACCTGAATCCGAATCCAGAATATATTGCTGGCCTGCTCATAATCCTCCAGCAGTTCGATGAACGTCCTTCCAAATGCGTGGGCTCCCTGCTAATTCTTTGCAGGGGACCCTTTGGAAAAGAGACTAGAACACAATGAAGAGTACAATGTGGTGCCATTTTATTTTATTTTTGCACTTACAATTTTCAAAAGGGAGGCACACATTTGGTTGCCACAGCCTGCCCTTTTGATTTTTTTTTTTTTTTTGTAATTGTGCCGCATCACGTCCGCGCGAGTGTGCATGTGCGCTATGCAGCGCACGTGCACAACTTGCCCGCACGTTATGTGCCACATGTATGCTAGCTTCCCATTAAATAATAACCAAATCGCCCCCTAAGTATGGAAGGCCGAAGGCACAAGAGCGCTCTTTGTTTGGTTGAGAGAATTCTTGCGTAAAGTGTCTGAGGATCCCAAACAACTCTGCGGTCACTGGCTACGGCGAGCGGACATACTTTTTTGTGATTCCCTCTGCTTGAATGTGTAACCAGACGTATCTGCTGCGTGCAGTCGGTCTGTAAGCTTTCTCCTGTGCGAGCCCTCTACGTCGGAGTTGGTTACCGTCGACAGAAGTGGATTGTTTTTATGACATGGCGGAGGCAACTCACAGTAGGTGCTCCCCCACAATAGGAGGCACAGCCTTGGATCCATTTTATCATGCTGATTGTCCGCTCGACGCTCTTGTGACTGTTGCTGAGTCCAACAAATTACAGCAAGGAAACACTTCCTTTACAAACTCTTCATGAAAAAACAATCTCACAGAATCATCACACCTCTGTTTCTGTCTGCAGAACTGGATTGGTTACGATATTGGCATTTCGGGATCCATGCGTTTCACTGTGGACCACATAGCTTAAAGCACCAGTACATGCCAGCTATCAGCTGCGGGCCCCTTTCGGAGGCCACCCGGCGCCGATTCCTTTTATCTACGGCGCTCGGCCTCCTATATTTCCGGAGAGGCTCAAAACAGGTTCTCCAGTTGCCTGGGGCCATGCATGTAGTGGTTGGTGGTTGAAGCCTTTTCTTCCCTTTCCTCTATGATGTTGACCACACAGCTCAAGCCTTTCTGCTCTTTCCTATATGATGTGGTCCCCATGGAGCGCTTCGGTTCCATTTATACCAGGTCGCAAAAGTAACTGGAAGTTTGAACCACCAGTATGTTAACACGAGATCAGGTCAACCCCTGTGGAAACAAATTAAAGAAGAGTGTCCACATCTCATCATCATTAATTCAATGGACCTCCTAGTAACCAAAGAGAGGCTGTATTCGGTAGTGGCGGCTTAAGTTTTCCGTATGTCCTGCATTGGGACCAATGGACTCGTCGTCACCAACTGAACTGATCAAGGAGCTGTTATCTGCAAAATGTTCCTGACTGATGCCCTCAGCAGAGAGAAGAGACTGTTGGCACAACATACCCATGCACTACGGAGGTTACAACGAAAGCCTGGCCTGCCCAGCCTGACCGGTGCCGCACTTGGCCAGTTTGCCCGATTGTACAGCCTAGCTGCACCATGACCCCCTTGTACACCATCATCATGGTGATGGTTGAAACAGGGCTGAAAACTCGATTCATTTGTTCGAAACATGAACTGGAAGAACAAAGGAAAATTGGAGATGAATTCGATTTTGGTGTAGAAAATGTAGAAGTGTTTGGTGAACCAAAAATGATTTTGCCTATGCTCTCATCCCGAAATGGGATTCTAACTGTCACGTTGGACAAGAACGCAGATTGCGCTTCAGGTGTTGCTGCCACTTCATGGCCTGGTTCCCACTCTTCAAGCCGTGGTATGTGCGCTCTTATTCAACGCAATTCATAGAAAAATGATGTCTCTTTCCTGACCGAACGCGTCAAGTTCCTTATCCTACCCGCACCTCACGTTCACGAACCCATTCAACTGTGTCTCGTTGACATGGTTGGGGGTTGACCAAGGGTTGGTCCTTCCCAGTGACCCCCTTTCACGACAGGCGGTGGTCCCCATCTTGAGTTTGTCAATTTGGGTGTCTCCAACCACGCGGTTGGATAAATAAAATAAGTCGTGTCCATCTCGCTGCGGACTACTGCAGTGTCTCCTTCGCTATCACGCCTGAGAGAACAAACAGTGAAAAGGAGCAATTCTTTTGGTAGTGTCGCGATCGCCCATAAAATTAAGAAAGCCATCATTAAGGCAAATAAAGCAATAGCTTCAATTAAAGCAAAACCTAAAATGGGTAGGGGTCAGAGGCGAGTCTCTGCCCTCCGAACCGTACATGACAGTTTTGCGTCATACAGCTCCCCATCAGCGTTCCATCTCGAACGCATAACACTCCCACACGGGCCAACACAGCGTGCCTCCTGGATGTTTCCGTCGGGCCAGCGGCACAGGTTGCGTGCCGCCCCTGATCACCAAATGAAATTAAATAGGCCAGCGGGAAACCTTGGGTTTGAAGTCTTTTGATGTATTTAGCAGTATCCGCAAAGACAGTCAAATTCTTATGCGCTTTCACGCCTTCGTGGGATTCAGAAGTGTCTGCTCTTCGAGCCATAAGGTTGCTACCAAGGAAAGATGTTGCCAAGGAAAGCTATTCTCCAATTATCGAGTTGAATTGAACTGAATTGAATTGAATTGATTGAAAGGTTTGTTTTGATATAGATAGGAACATTAATTACAACAAGTGGACCCGCCGCAGGGAAGGGGAATGAAAACAAAAATTGTGAAACAGGAAGGGAATTTGCACATGCAGTTGACAGGGACAGGGGCATAACAGGAACATGTCAGCCCAAAGGATATTGGACTGTGGCGAGATGACATATGCCTCAACACATGTACGTATTTGGAAGATTATCTTCTCTCTCTCTCTCTCTCTCTCTCTCTCTACATATATATTGTCACAGAACTATTCACTAAGACCACAAGTATGTGAAGTAGAAGGAGAAATAAGATGAGAAAAGAAAGGAAAATGAAAGGATAGACAGGCAAAGAGACAGACAAACCAGAATGACACAGAACAATGTCCTCTTATTCTTCGTTTCACTGTATCCTGAAGAAAGGATAAAAATCAAAAACAAAAGCACATTGAAATCATTCAGTTTCTCAGTCTTCTTAACGCCTCCTCCACCGTCCCTCTAACTTACAAGGCTCGCCACGTTGATGAAGTTGAGCGCGAGCTGCCCCCATCCCCGTATGCCATAACAGCCCACTTGCACGCTATGGGAAAGAGGCAGAGTGAAGGAAGAGGTGTTAAACACAAGGAAGAGAGGAGCAGACAGGGTAACCAGCAGGCAGAGGGAGAAAAAACAAAAATAAAAATAAAAAACGTTGACACAAACATCTTCTTTCTTTTACTGCATTCTTCTTTCTTGCAGTTTTGGTGAAGAGTCTACCACGTTCGGTTTTCAGCGCACCTGCACTTCCTTCTTCATTTTACAATCTCATTTTCACCCTTTGGACTTTTATTTTTAGGGTGTTTGGGTCCAGGGTACAAACAAAGTAAAATGACACAGACTTATATATTCTTCTTTTACTGCAATATTCTTCACTGTTTTGCAGTTCTAGTGAAGGGTTTCCCACTTTAGCACATTCTTGTACACTCTTTTCAGCGCACCTGCACATTTTTGTCAAGGTGCAAGGTACGTCTAAGTAAGACCCTCACGACAAATAGGACAACTGTCACAAGGATGCGGGCGATGGTAGCAGTTCTCCCGCTGATCCATAGGACGAAAACCATTCAGGTAAGCAACTTCGTCACAGCAGGAGCCAGGGCGGCTAGCATTAACCATACCTCTGAAGCATGCACGATAGAGGGCATGCCGGTTGCAGGCCATGACGATTGTGGGGCGTTCACCATCACAGTTAAGTGCACATTCACTATAGCGCCCGCAGGCACAGATGGGACATACTGCATCTGGATGTAGAGGATGTTCACAATCCGGATACAGGTGGCATCCCTGCCGACAGCGGGCCCGAACAATTATATGGTTGTAGTGATGTCGACAAAGTCGATGTTTTCCACAACCAAGTGTCATTGTGTCAGTGATCATATATATAATATATATATATCGTCACAAATAGAACTGC
>BFEA01000305.1:730366-748212 GCA_003427395.1 Chara braunii | reverse complement strand
GCCTCCTCATCCTATCGATGGAAGGAACGGGCCAATCGAGATGGGTCTCTCTCTCTCTCTCTCTCTCTCTCTCTCTCTCTCTCTCTCTCTCTCTCTCTCTCTCTCTCTCTCTCTCTCTCATACAGAGGAGGGGGGATTGGCGCGAAGGGTCAGGATGAGTGGAGCCCAATGTCGTCCAACGGGGCAATAGGGAGGAGGTGGGGAATCAGGATGAGCGGACTCGGGATCAGCCCGAGAGACACAGAGAGAGAAAAAGAGAGAGAGAGAGAGAGAGAAAGAGAGAGAGAGAGAGACAAAGAGAGAGAGAGAGAAAGTGGGGTGAGGACGGAGAAGGTGTAAAGCGGGCAATGCGCACCTTGGACAGTCGTGGCGCTGAGCCATGCTGGCGGTCATCGTCGTCGTCGTCTCTCTCTCTCTCTCTCTCTCTCTCTCTCTCTCTCTCTCTCTCTCTCTCTCTCTCTCTCTCTCTCTCTCTCGATGCACCATTTCATTTCGCACCGCTGCTACCCCCGCCTCATCCCATTGCACCTGTCTTGCAGTGCTCCCTGCAGTGCTCCCGTTTCGCACCGGTCCGACCCTCTCACGCCCCTTGCTGCCCGTTCCCCCCTCGCCCCGCCTTCTCCCCTGCATCCTGCCGTTTCGCACCGCCTGCGCAGTGTCGCACCGTTCTGGCCCTCTCGTGAACTGTTGGCCCGTTCCCCCCTGCGTCGTGCCATTTCGGCCCGCCCCGCCCGCCTTGCACCGTTTCGTTGGCACCCCGCCGACCTCTCACCGTTTCGTTGGCGTCTGCTCGACCGCTCCCCGCTAGGCCCGTGGGCCCGTTCTGGCCTTTCCCAACACCGTGCTCGGGGGCTCACGTGGGACACTCACGCGAGACCCTTGATCTCCTTTAGAGTATTAGAGATTACATTACAAGAGAAAAGGGATTCAAACCCTTCACCTTGGAATGTAAATGGACGAGCGCAACGTTGACTGTTACTGCCGCAAAGCAGCGGCCTACTTAATTTCATTTGGTGATCACGGGGGGCACGCAACCCGTGCTGCTGACCCCGCGGAAACATGGATGCACACAATGTTGGCCTTCTGGGAGTGTTATGCGTTTGAGACGGAACGCTGATGGAGAGTTGTATGACGGGAAACTGTCACGTACGGTTTGGAGGGCAAAGACTCCCCTCTGAGAATAAAGTGAAACTTTCACATCCTTGGTGATTACTGGAGTCCTCTCTGAACCATACAAGATAGTCTCCTATCATACGGCTCTCCAAACAACTTACGATTAGGCTAGATAGATATTTCTAGATATAAGCCCCTTTCTCCATGAAGTGAGCGATGTTCAGTAGCGCCTTATTATCAGACATTTTCTTAGGAGGAAGGCCTCGGTTGAAATGGTGTTCGAAGTTCATTTCAACTAACACAAAAGTGTTGGATCTTCTCTTACATTCTTGCGAATGCCTCTACTATGTAACATTACGTTACATCAATTGGACAAATACATATATGAGACCCTAAGGGGACCGACTCATCGGCGCTTTGGTTCTGTTGATTTCATGCGGATTAGTACAAAGACGCATGTGCCAAGCAATTACACCAAAGATTAGATATAAAGTACCTATATCTTTGTGGTTCGTGGAAAACAGCCATCTCTATTAAAAGATAGGATAAACTGTCGTGTTTCTATCAGAAGAAAAATCTAGTTGTCATACAGATACAGAAGCTTTAACATTTTTTGACTTCATTAGGTGTACCTTTCCATTCTCGAGGTTCACTTTCAACACAAGAAAAATGACCTTATTCTCTCTATTTTTTTTGCATTGATACCACTCTTTCATCTAAGGGTGTCTAACTGCCAAAACAATTGGTTTGGTAGAACCTTGCATGGTGGGTAGTTTATATGGGTCGGATGCCTTATCTGGGTTGCTTACACAATAATGTTAAATATCTTGATTCCAGTTGGCACCACTATAATCATTTAAAATAAGCTCGGGTCAATTCAACCACTACCGTCCTCCCCCGAACACAGCGCACCCTCATCTCGACTATATCGGGCCGGAAACATGCCTTGCATACGTTCATTTTCAGGGTGCGTTATGTTCGGGGGAAGATGGTAGTTTCCTAATGGCATCGGACTATATCTTCAACCAGAGAGATAAAATGGTTGTTGGGCATATAGCCTCTGAGGATCCTAGTCGTAATCAACGATTCCAAATATTCAATGTCATGACAATTGAATTGTAATTTTGGTTTCCTACTGATTGCCCCGAATCTTGGATTGTTCCTCAGTGTGAGAATTCGGATGACCAAGATTCATAGGGGTTCCCAGCAAATAGCCCAGTGGTAAGAGACAACTTTACAGCTCCCCCTGACTCCTAAGAATCTACGTCTAGACCTACAATGAACATGTGATGCCTTTCTCCATGAATATATCCATGGTATGGACAATATCTTCAACTTTCCTGTCAGCTTACTCTACAGTGCTTGCCATGCCATTTGCGCAGCACTAAGAGGCGGCAAAAGTTGCTTCGCTTGTAGTCTCCGAGGCTCCTCTTCGATCAAACTATGGCGAGCCTGCTGATTGACCAATGAATTTGGAACTTCCAACTCAAAGAGCTTTCCAGCATATAGCGAAGTGATTGAACTCTCGGGTTGCCATGAGAGGGACCCATCTTGAGCCCACACAATAAATCCAAGAACTCCAACACTTATCATAGATACGGGTCGGGAGTTGTGTTTTCCCGCCCTCCGAACCGCACATGATAGTTTCCCATCATACGGCTCTCCGCCACGAACCATCGTTCGGTAGTGCTGGGTAGTTTATCTGGGGCGGATGCCTTATCTCGGGCGCTTACACAGTAATGTTAAAGGCAAATCTGGCTATATGTTGAAACCTCCACCGAGCATCCAATAAGGAATGCGTCCGTGCGGACAATCAGCAGGGAAGGAAGTCTAAGACCGTAAAGCCTCAACTTCGTGCCTCCAGGCTCGTGCCTCCAGACATCCCATATATATAAGATGGAATGATGATACAGTCTTTAACTCCCAAGCGACTTGAAGCTCAAGCGTTTTGCTTGGGTTCTAATCAGCACTTTGTGCCTCCAGGCTCGTTCTTGATTTATCGAAGTGTAGGTACTTGACCTATCAATTTTCATTTCCAGAAGTCTAAGACCGTAAAGCCTCAAGGACTGCACGCCAGACATCCCATATATATAAGATGGGATGATGATACAGTCTTTGCTTGGGATCTAATCAGCACTTCGTGCCTCCAGGCTCGTTCTTGATTTATCGAAGTGTAGGTACTTGACCTATCAATTTTAATTTCCAAGCGGGATTAGATTAACACAAATGCCTAAAGAGTGATCCAGTCAGCCTTTATTAGTTCCCTTCTTCCTGTTTGCTTCTCTCCGTTGTCGGGATTGCGGGACTCGAAACCTGCAACCTGCCCAACTTTTTGCTGTATTTGAAGTGTCTGTTTTTGTTCTTGTCAGGATTTGAACCTGAAGCCAAACAAAGGAAGCACAGTTGTTTTGTTTTTCCCCGAGAATGACGAGTTGGGCCAAACCCCTCATTCAGAATTCACTTGTTCTATTTTTGCTGCTTGGTGAGACTACACGTGTGTGTGTGTGTGTGTGTGTGTGTGTGTGTGTGTGTGTGTGTGTGAGAGAGAGAGAGAGAGAGAGAGCAGCGGCGGCAGCCATCGCCAGTGATAGCTTGCTATTCACTGGACTGTTTCATTGAGCCATGTTGCTCAGGGAGGCAGGGCACTCGATTCTACACAGCCTTTTTTCTGGTTCACGGACTGTTTTGAGAGTGGTTCCTCAATTCCATTTTTCTGTGGAGTTTGAAATCAAGTGTGATCTCATCTCAATCAAGTGTACAAGTGATATGATGGATGGAAGTACTTGACATTCTTGAAATGCGTAACAGTGGCATCAAGGAGCTTGACTCTGAATCGAGCTTCGACAGCTGCCATGTCAGCAAGATCGCTACATCATCAAATGGCACAGCTGCACAGTATCTCGCCACCTAACAACAAGCTATCTGATGTTATACCTCATTTTATGCTGTTTTCCAGAAGAAGTGACACAGTGTGTGAGCGCATGGGAGCAAGGTCCACATTGGTCTTTTTTTTCTTAGAGGACCGCTACCTTTATCACTGTGACGATAAGTCGCAAGTTGAGCCTCATCCGAAAAAATCACCGCCGGGCGGTCGTCGAGAGTTTTCATCGGCGGTGCCTGGCCTCCGAATTTGAATTCAGAGGCCCACGGCCCCGTATACGAGAATGGTGGTGGTCGTTTAAAGAAGTGACATGGTCACAAGCTACGGAAAGGAAGTCTGTGCAGACAGGTACTACAAATTTGGGCGCCGCCAAATATGAATTCAGACGCCCGCGGCCCCACATTTGAGAAAGGTAGTGGTGACTTAAAGAACTGACAAGAAGCTATGGACTATCCATACACGCCGCCGCCAAGGAAAAGGAAGTCTGTGTGGTCAGGTACTACAATTTCGGGCGCCGACCAATTTTTATTCAGAGGCCCGCGGCCCCATATGCAAGAAAGGTAGTGGTGGTTTAAAGAAGTGACACGGTCACAAGCGACAGACGGTCACAAGCTACCAACAATCCATACACGCCGCCTCCAAGGAAAAGGGAGTCTGTGCGGTCAGGTACTATTTGATTTCAGAGGCCTGCGGCCCCGTTTACGAGAAAGGTAGTGGTTTAAAAAAGTGACACAGTCACAAGCTACAGACGGTCACAAGCTTCGGACAATCCATACATGTCACCTCCAAGGGAAAGGGACCGCAGTCAGGTACTACAATTTCGACTCCACCACAGCTTATGGTCGCTGAGCTGCCGAAGCAGAAGGATAACTCAGTAGTGAGGCAAGCTGATCTGAATGCTCGAATGAGAAGTCGGAGAAGAAAAACATCTCGCTGCGTCTAAAAAGGTTGTGGAGGACAAGAACACAGACATTGGGGACAGGGCAACCACATTCACAGTCCTCCGTCCTGTGCGCTTGGATAGGATGGAGACATTGACGACATCATCTCCGGATACTTGATACAACAGCTTGCTCCATTGGCAGACTCAGTGAAGGCCATACAGGACTCCGTGAAGGAGTTGCAGGCTTCTCCTTTGGTGACAACGAACTTTGACAAGGCCTTCCTCGGCACATGAAGGAGAAAATCAGCAGACCCATCATCGAGAGGCAAAAAGATTAGATCCCCAAAATCTTCCACGTTGGTCTGATCGCATTGTGCACTCCGTGGGGCCAACTGGTCGGGGCTTCGTTTAGTTGTTTCCCATAGATCAACAGCCAGGTCTACAACACGACAGAGGAGTGTATTAACCAAGTTGCCATGAGGGGAGGGCCAAACCCTCCCCGCCACCCAAAGGTGGACCTACACCGGGCATACTGTTCTTCACCAAAAGGTGGACCTCTACTGGAAGGAAGGTACTGCCCAACTGTGAAGTACAAGAGCAGATGTTATAATCATGTCAACGCAATACATAGGAAAACGCTCTCTTTCCTGACCGAACGTGTCTAGTTCCTCGTCCTACCCACACCACCCAAAGGTGGACCTACACTGGGGCATATTGTTCTTCACCAAAAGGTGGACCTCTACTGGGAGGAAGGTACTGCCCAACTGTGAAGTACAACAGCAGATGTTATAATCATGTCAATGCAATACATAGGAAAACGCTGTCTCTTTCCTGACCGAACGTGTCTAGTTCCTCATCCTACCCACACCACCCAAAGGTGGACCTACACTGGGGCATACTGTTCTTCACCAAAAGGTGGACCTCTACTGGGAGGAACGTACTGCCCAACTGTGAAGTACATCAGCAGATGTTATAAATTTATAATCATGTCAACGCAATACATAGGAAAACCCTGTCTCTTTGCTGACCGAATGCGTCTACTTCCTAATCCTATCCTACCCACACCTAAAATTCACGAACCCGTCCAAGTGTGTCTCGTAGACATGGTTGGGGGTTGACCGGCCATACTGGTCTTCACCTAAAGGTGGACTTGTACTGAACGCATGCTGTTCTTGGCCAGCCAGGAAGACAGACCAGGGCTGGGTTCCAGGTTATGCACCGTGCAGCCCCTTCTTGCATTATCCCAAGGGACCCATGAGTCGTCCACGAAGTAAGAGCTAGAAGGTGACCCAGGTGGTCCAGGCCATCGTCATATATGCATCTGCCTAACTGCCCATCCGGCCATCCGGCAAATGACTTGGCAAGGTCGGCCCAAGTTGCAGCTGCCTGCCTAAGGACCTCGATGTGTGTGAGGATCTGTGTTGTCATGTTCAGTAAACACAAACTTCACAGAAAGGTATGACTGTGATAGACGGGACTTTCACAAACTATGACTGTGATAGACGGGACTTTCACAAACTGAAGGTGCTTCTCTAATCTTGAAATTCGTGGTTTTCAGTGAGTAATGCTGGAAATCCAGTATGAACTTTGTAGGCGAACCGACAGTCCATTCAAGGATACATATGCAGCCGAGCAAATTGTTCTGCTTTGCTGTGACATATTCGCTCTCGGTCAATAGTTGTTTGTGTGACAATGTAAACGGTTGTCATGATCTTGCTTCGTTTCTTTTTCTCTTTCCTTTTTTCCTTTTTCCCCCCCCTTTTTATCGTCATCCTTGTGCAGGGACGATGCTAACTCTTCTTCTCCGTATTGTTCCAATTGTCACGGAGTCCCAAACGGCATGACCGTACTCCTTTGTGCATGCCTCTGAGTTTTTTTCCCCCCGCTAATGTTGCTCTATGGATTTCCATAAATTGTCAAACGGTGTTTCTCCCATGCCCTAAAAGGCACCATCAGCAGTCCCGCTTTCCAATCGACCCTGCCCTCGCACTCATCGTAAACCTTAGGCATTAGTGGGAGGTCACACACACACACACACACACACACACACACACACACACACACACACACAAAACACACACAAAACACACACAAAACTCACACACAATAAACACACGGACAACACACACACACACACACACACACACACAAAACACACACAAAACACACAAAAAACGCACACACAATAAACACACGGACAAAACACACACACACACACACACACACACACACACACACACACACAAACGAACAAACGGACGAGAAAAAGAATAACCATTGAAATTTTAGTAGCTGAACAAGAAACGAATGTCGTGGGGCACCGCCGAAATAATGAGATTGCTAACCCTAAGAGCCATCCGGACTTAACGAATGTCGTAGTTCTTGCTGTGGCCAGTTCGAGTTGAGTGCAGACAGCTGAGGTCCGATCGGCATGAGAACGCAAACAAGTTAACCCCCAATATCACTCGTTACCAGCCATTCCTGGAAAGTAAATTAATGAAGAAAGGTTTACTACAGCACCACAAAATGTTAAATTAATGAAGAAAGGTTTACTACAGCACCACGAAATGAAGAAAGGTTTACTACATCACCACGAAATGTTATTTATTCATTCGAGATGGCTGGAACTCGAAGGAAGGGGCCAGGGTCTTCACAAGCAGTGGAAGACGTGGTTGCATAAAGAAAGGGAAAAGGGCATAATCGGCCCGCGCACGTTTAGAAATGCAAAAACTATCCCCGTCAGAATGCACCTGGCTGTGAAGATCTCTAGGTGCATGACCTGCACTTAGTTGTGTAGACGCTCTGGTGAATTCTGACCGGCCTATCTTCATCTCCTTGCCAATGAACGTGGGCTATTCGTGTCCTCAACCCTGGGAGGGGGGGGACTACAAAAAAGTGGGTCCTGGTCGATTTCCCTAAAATTTCCATCGACTGCCAGAAGAACAGTATGAAGAGCTTTCAGCTGCGCTAAAGCCTCCACACACAAATAAAGGAAACTTCAAACAATGAAATCGGCCATTCTCTTACCACACACAAAAAAAAGAAAGTTGAGATATTTAAATCGGCCGTCCTCTTACTTCGAATGTTCCCCTAATATGGTGACTGGGGTTTTAAAGCCCGCGCAAGGAGTAGGACTGTAGTGGCCCGCAGGCAAAACATCTGCCTCCAGAGGAGCCGCAAGAGGGAAGACGGGCTGCCCACATCCGTCACATATGGTCACGGCCATGAAAGCCTCTTACAGCCTCTCTCGGTGGCACGTGGAATGCTGTGACTACGTGCGAGAGTCCGTAAAACGAGTGTGCATATGTGTGTGTGTGTGCGTGTGTGTGTGTGTGTGTGTGCGTGTGTGTGTGTGTGTGTGCGCCGGGTAGGAGGCGGGAGCGAGGACCGAGAGAGAGAGAAGGAGACAGAGAGAGAGAGAGGAAGGGAGTCAGAGAGAGCGAGAAAGAGAGAGAGGGAGAGAGCGCCAGCAGTTGGGAAGGCGCCTGACAAGGCCATCGACAAGTCAGCCATGGTCAGTTCCCCATGGTCGTGATCATCATCATCATCATCATCATTCTCTTCTTTCTTTCCCTCTTCCTCCCACCAACTCCTCCCCTACTTTTTTCAACCTATTATGCTGCGCGCCACGTACCCTCCGCTGTCGACGATTCGCCCCCCGCCGTGCTGTCACTTAACCCGATCACGCGGCGTAATGTAAACAGAGTCCTAAAATCACCATCGTCATGATGACGATGATCATCATCATCATCATCATCATCATCATCATCATCATCGCCGTCGTCGTCGTTTCCTGGCTATTGGTGCCCATCATCTATCCCTTTGCGTATCTTCCTTTTGCATCTTGTCGCTCTTCTTCGTCTTCTTCTTCTTCTTTTTCTTCTTCTTCTTCTTATCTTCCTTTTGCATCTTGTCGCTCTTCTTCTTCTTCTTCTTTTTCTTCTTCTTCTTCTTCTTCTTCTTCTTCTTCTTTCTTCTTCTATTTTCTTCTCCTTCTGCTTCTGCTTCTTCGTCTTCCTCTTCTCCTTCTTCTGGCTACTCCTCGTCCTCTTCCTCCTCATGTCCTACTGCTGCTCATGCTCAGTCTCTTGTTTAATCGGATCCTTCCCGGGCTCTCGATCCATTTCTTATGCCTACTTTGTTTAGGGGAAAGTGTTTTCGGACAGGAACAAGTCAGCACATCACTCCTCCTGGTTTCAAGACATTTCTGTACAGAATAAAAAAAAAGTGGACATTCATCTCCTCCGCCTGTGCTTCGCCGCCTCCTTCCTCCCGTCCTCTTTTCCACAGGCGGGGTCGATAACCACCAAGCTGAAAAAAATGCTTTCGGCGTGTCTGGCCCGCCAGATTTGACAGCGTTCTTCTTATTGCACCGGATACTCGAGTACTACCTCCTCGTTATCACACCATCACCATCATCAGCGGCAGCAAAACCATCCTCATCTTCGTCCTCTCTCCTCCTTTTCTCGCCTCCTCCTTTCGAGGCACCTCGCTACGTCCACCACACACATTTCGGCGCCACCATGCTTCCACGTGGCACGTTTTCGTGGTGGATCATGCAACATGGCGGCCGAGCACTCATCACCCCCATCCGTTATCGCCATCATCCCACCGTGTGCTAGGACTGCGACGAGTATAACGCGACGAAGAAGGACAAGGAGGAGGACAGGACAAATAAGCAGCACCAAGAAGAACATGACTATGATGCCGACGACGACCAAAATTATGTTTTTCCCGTATGATGGTGAAAGAAAGATAATACTCCTTCGAGACATCCATGACAATTGGAACGATACATAGAATTTTTTTTATATCATTTTTTTATTTTATTTTTTTGATACATAGAAGATTAGAATGGGCCCTAAGCTATGATGGCACGCATAATAAATTGAGAAATGGTCCTGATGGTCCAAATCTTTAACAGGATTGCCAGCACGACTACGAAGTAGAGTCTGTCCTTCCGAAACATAATCTCGACGAAACGAAAACAAGAGAACAAATAACTTTCTTGTAATACTGATTAACGCCCAGGACATAATCACACGAGGACTTTTTCACACAAAGCTCTGGACGTGATTGCAGTCAGGTGCATCCTGGTTCGACTGTAATCGCAGTCAGGTGCATCCTGGTTCGGCTGTAATTGCAGTCCTATGCATTCTGGAAAGTGCTACCCGTAGTGTGAGTATGCCCTCATTGTGATGATGCTGATAAGAGTGTGCCATAAAAGTGCCACCACATGATGCGCGCATCGACAACGGAGGACTGCCAAGGCAGGTAGGGTGACCTGTTCCTGACATGGCGCCCATGGCAGACAGAAGCATAAACCAGACAGGGACACAACAGCCCGGCTGACAATGTCCGAAAAAAGGGCGGCGCGCGCAGCACTCAGAAACAGTCTGTGAAGTGCGACTTGGGAAACGATCTGCACGAGCGATGCGGTAAAGTGATGAGGCTAATTACCTTACACCAGCTTCGAACAGGTCGACCGATGCTCCAAAGCTTTGAAGCCGATCGAGCAATGAAGAAGCGTGTTGTGGGGGGGGCTCGCTTCTGCTTCCCCTCGACAGGAAACCGGACGTCCTTCCGCAATCCCACAAATCACAAGTCACATCATACCATCATACCCGTCCGGATATCGGTATCATACCATACCCGTCCGGATATCGGTACGTTGGAAAGTCCCAGGGCTACCAAGGCAAAAAAAATCCTGGCGAATAGTCCCAGGGCTAACCTTCCCAACTTTCACAGCGAGACCCGCTTAGAGGCACCGGTGCCGAACCTTCCAGTGTCAAGCTCCGACCCTCCAAGGTACTGGTCGTGCTAATAGCCCGCCGAGGACGCTGGGCAATTCGACTTCCGCTGGCACCGCAGCTGACGACCGCTGGCTCCACTGACAGGGTTGGCTATCCTCCTACCTACGTAGCATAGGGTTGAGGCTGGCATAGCAGTTCCTTAGTGCGGGATGTCGGGGGTGTCATGGCCGGAACGGGCTCCAGGGACATACGAGGGAACGGAGGATACCCAGCTCTCTATCATCACCACACAACTAAGCTAGATGGGAGTCACCGTGCACCCTCATGAAGACCTGTAGTAGCATGTTCAAACCTAGCTCCCGAAGTCCCCGTGCAATCAGGCTTGCATGGTGTCTGCTTCAACCAGGGCTGAGCAGGTAGTAGCATGTTCAAACCTAGCTCCGGAAGTCCCCGTGCAGTCAGGCTTGCATGGTGTCTGCTTCAACCAGGGCTGAGCAGGGGGTAGGCATCTCCGCTTAGCCCCGGTACCTGCAACCGCTGGTTTGTCAGGCCACCCCACCAAGATGGCAATGGTGATGGTCTTGGGTGGGGGTGCACCAGGGTAAAAAGATAAGAGGAAGGGTGGGTGGGGTCTTCAGAGGGGTTCATCTGGACAACTGAGTGGCCGAGTACTGCGGGTGACTGCCATCCGTCTAGTATCCCACCTCTACAACCACTAGTACCTTTGCCGCGTGGGAAAATAGCGGGCCTCGGGTGGGCCTCCGACCTTTTCGGAGGTGGAAACGAAACGACCGCCGCCGATCAGATTTATCAAGTGCAGCCGTCGTCGGGCCCGGCCTCCGACATTTTAGGGGTTTGGGAAAACGTCCACTTTTCCCTATTTTCCCAACACTGGCAACAAAAAAAAGAATCTCTTGTTTGGCACCTGGGGCACGGCTCCATTCCACTACAAAACAAGTAAGAAAAATTACATCTGTACCCAGTCCCATACTCGGACCCCTTTGCATAGTACCCACTTTTCCTCTGTGCAAAATTGTAGGCATACCCACTCCTGCAGGCTCTCGGATCCGCACCACAAAATTATGCTCATGCCCAGAAACCGGGCTGGCAAAATTGTGGGTGTGCCCACACCCAGTGGGCCTTCAATGGCCAACAACAAAATTATGCTCATGCACACCAAGAGGACGATTGTGGCCCAATGGCTGCGGGCTATGAGCATAATTTCATCCATCTGGAAGCAGGGTATATGAATAAGTTGACCAGTCCATCTCAGTCCCAGGAATGCCCTTTTTTCCCTGTTTTTTTTCCCAAGGGGTACCGGCCTTGGGATATGTTCATTGATAGAACCGGGCCTCGGTTATCTCATACATAAGGTCACACAGGATTTGAACTCAGGTCTGTATTTCAACAGTTACATTAGTGCACCAACTGTGCAGTGGGCCTCTATCTGCCCTGGCGTACAGCCAGCGCCTACTCGGCTATTTTGCCTGTTCGACCTGTGGGACCAGGCCGTGGCCTGATCCCACAGGCCGTGTGCTGTATCAGTCCAGTCCAGTCCAGTCAGTCCGCTGGGGGTATMCCCCCGCCACAGTCTGTTTTGTGCCTCATTCTTCATCTGCACATTTTGGAGTACATGCGTGTTGAGTCTGAGTCGGAGTTGCGCTGTCCCTTCCAGCTCCATCTCCATCTCCGTCATCCTCACCCCTTCGTCCTGATGGACCGCCATCCCGGCGGTCCGCCACACTGGTATCGGAGCAGGAACCATACCCACCGACCTCCCCCCCCTTCACCCCTTCGTCTTTGTCCTGACGGACCGCCATCACGGCGGTCCGCCACACAGGTATCAGAGCGGGAACCATCCCCGCCGACCTCCGCCCCCTTACTTTTTGCCCTCCCCCCCCCTACTGATAGTCGGGTTGGCATTGCCGTTTTGCCCCCGCACCCCCCCTCCTCCACTGTCGGGCGGGTTGGCGCTGTCATTTTGCCCCCACCCCCCCACCCCCCACGGAGGGGCGGCTCTGCGCTGCCGTTTCGGGCCCCCCACGGAAGGGAGTCGTGCTTGCAATCCCGAGAGTGGGATTTTGGGGTCTTTTCCACCACAAAGTAAAGAAAGGGTGCAGTGACCTCGGGGTGACACGTGGTGGAAAAAGTAATGTGTCGTGCGCCCACGCTCACTGCCCCGCCTTGCCCCGCTCCCGGATTAGAAATATCAAGACCTGGGATGCATGTTGTTGTCAGGATTTGAATTTGGGCATGGACCAACCATGTGAGTGCGTAGGCAGTGCGTTAACACACTGACCAAATTATGTTCATCTTTGTAGTGCGGCATGTAGAGTTAAAGAGTGTCACGCCAGCTATTTACCACCAGTGCCACACCAACTATTTACCACCAGTGCCACACCAACTATTTACCACCCTCGGTGTCGACGAGCGACGAGCGGTGGCCAACACGACAGCAGCGGGTGGGTTGTTATTTGCCCCCCACCCCCAGCGTCGTGCCTGTCGCTGCCTGCACACGTGGTTATCTGCAGTGTCACGTGGTAGCTTGATGAAGATCTCGAAGACCCCCCTAGCTAGGGGGCTGCTCGACTGTGAGATCTGGGTGGCTGATCAAGATCTCAGCACACCCAGATGATGATGATGATGGTGATGATGATGATGATTATGGTGATTATTATTTTTTCTACTGCTGCAACGACAGTTTGCGCGGCAATGAAGACCCCCTCTGGCTAGGGGGTTGTGCGACAGTGCAATCAGGGTGGCTGATCAAGATCTCAACTAACCCTGTATAATTTTTTTTCATATTTTTCTGTTGCAGCAGCAGGCTACCAACACCTTGAAGGCCAAAATCCCGTGAATAAAAAAAAAAAAAAAAAAAAAAAAAAAAAAAAAAAAAAAGCTAACCAAGAGTTTGGTATCACCTCTCTTTCACTAACATACTCTTCCACTACCCCTCTCTCTCTCTCCCCTACACCATCTCATCATTTTTTCTGACTCTACCACTACTTTCTTCTCCTACCTCCCTCTTCACTCCTCTTCCACCAATTTTTTATTTCCTCTCCTTCCCACTCACCATCTTCTGTTAATCTCTTTTACTCCTCTTCACCTTTTTCATATCTCTCTCCCATTCTACCACCCTCCTCTCCCCCTCCCTCCCCCCACTACAACCCCATCATCTCCCCTATCTCCCACTTCACTCATTTTTTCTTTTTCATCTATTTCTCTCTTTCTTCATTACTTTTTCATCAGCCCCCCCCCCCTTCAATTTTTTCTGGTTTTCTTCCTTGTTTTTTTTCTTTGATTTTTTTTTTTTTTTTTCCTCCAAAAGTTCAAATCATCTTATTCCCTACTTAAAATATATATATATATATATTATTATTTTTATTATTTTTTTCTTTTTTTCTGTGGTACCTCTATCATGATATCTTGTTAGGATTTAGTTATTTCAGTTATCGGTACAAATTTTGACCATTTAGGGGTAACGAAGTGCTGCCGAAATTTTTTCTTTTCTCCCTACTCTCTTTTTTCAACACTTTTTGACCCCTTGGGAGTGACGAAGTGCTTACAAAAGTTTTCCATTTTACTTAGTCATTTTTTTGACGACACACTTTAACCCCATGCGGGTAACGAAATGCAGCCAAAATTTAAAAAAAATCTAAAACTTAGTTTTTTTTCACTCTCCTCCTTATTCTCATTTATTTATCTATTTATTATTATTTTTTTAATGAAATTTTTTATTTGCCGTAATTTGAAAGTTAATGTGTTCCTCTTGCTCTTTTCTTTCTTTCATGTAGTGTGGAGAAAACTGTCAAAAATTCAAAAAAAATAAATACTATCTCTCTCCTCAATCTTTATATTTTATTTATTTATTTATTTATATATTTTATTTTTATCTCAAAATTTAACTATTTATTTATTTTTCTTTCCCCTCCACTCCATGTTTTTTTTTTTTTTTTCTTGATTAGGTCGTTGGTAGTCTACCCTAACCCCTAAACTCCGGTAAGGGTTTTCTTAGTTTTTTTTTATGATTTAGGGTTCTTCTGACCCCCCTTCTCTCCTGCCTCCTCCCGTTGGGTACCCTGGACCCGAACGAATCGTCTCCCCTCGACCGGCTTCGCGCCACCCTCTCACGCACGACCCGCTGGTCACGGAGCGCACCGACTCACGACTACCCACTCCGCTCCTGCGGTCCCCTCGCTCTCACTGGTGGGCCTCTTTCTCCACACACCAGCCCATATCTTTCCCCACCTCCTTCTCCACATCCCGCCTTGTTTACTCCCATCCATCCACCACACATGGACGAGAGTACATTTGAGGAGATCGCCACAACGCCGTCTACCTTCAAGGTCTGCGTTCAGTTGGCGGCTCAGGGTCAGGCCCAAGCGCACACCATGAACATGCACACCGTCCTTGTGGCCATCCAAGCGCAACTCAGTACGCTTGGACCGCTGCAAGAGCAAATCAATGTGCTTACCCTTGATGTTCACTGCCTTAAGGGTTCTTCCCATCACACCCCTTTCCATTCTCATACTCCATCTCCCACCAGCTCACCAGCCGGTTCTCCACGACTCCAGCGACACGGACGTGGTGGTTCTTCCTCTCCGTCGGCTCAAGACCAACACTCTCTCTCAGTAGTGGTGAGTGTCGCTGCCGCTCAACCAAACTCGTTTGTTGCGACACCTCTCTAGGTCTCCGCCGCCCCTACCGTGTCTATCGTCGCCATAGGTATTCGGTACAGATACCACCACCCGGTCCGACAGTTTCATTTAAACATCCTGGTGCTGCCTCCCAGCTTCCCGCACCGGTTGCGACATTATGGTTCTGCCTACTTCTTTCCACCTTCATCCCCTTACCGCCACAGCAGGGCACCCCCCAGTCTGGGATTCCTCCTCTCGTTGGGATGGCCCATCCACCTCCTCCACCCCCGACCCCGTGCACCCAGCGAGTGGTCACTTTACATGCCAATGATGGCACCATTGCACAGGCTCGGACGGAGATCTTGGCCCTAAGACAACCTCACACTTCACAGGTTGCTCACTCGTCTTCTTCCTCTACCACCTCTTCGGTCTCCATCAACGTTTCCCTCGACCTTCTCTTCAACCTCTCCCCTTTTACATAACCATTCTGGGACAGATGTCTGCAGTCGCTGCCTCCACATCTGTTGGTTAATCTGCCAGTTTCCACAGGCCACAACCTTCCCCCACCTTTGCTCCTGCCTCGCCCCCGACTTTCGCTAAGGCATTGCGGGCGCCTCGGTCTGTCTCCCCCGACCATCAGCACATTGGACACCCTACTTTGCGCAACTCGGATATTCCTGAGTATGATGACATATCCCGCGTCTCTCGCTGGTTGCAGATAGCAACACGCATACTCTCGCTGACGACCACCCGTAAGGAGTTGTGGTGCGATGTGCTCGCAACCAAATTGCGAGACAACCAACAAAAAAAATACAGCCTTAAAATTACTAAGTTTATCATAGGGGTTTATGTATATCTAGTGTTTATTTCATTTATTTGTCTGTTTGTATAGGGGTTCTTATGTGGTTGTAGGACATCTGATGGAAGTTAACATTGGTAGATATAGATATGTGAGCCTTATGTTTGTTACATGTTGATAATATGTTGGTAATATGTTGATCATCTGTTGGGAATTAAATATTTGATGCTAACCATCTGTATATTTTGTGTTTGTAAATAAAAATGGAAGAACAAAGAAAAACAAAATTCTTGACATAACAGTGGTTGTAAATATAGATTCAAGATATTGCATCGTCGTCATTTTACATTATAGCGGTGTGTGTGTGTGTGTGTGTGTGTGTGCGTGTGTATGAGTATATTTGTGTGTTTGTGTGTGTGTGTGTGTGTGTGTGTGTGTGTGTGTGTGTGTGTGTGTGTCAGTGTAAGAGAAAGAGAGCGCGCAAAGGTACATAGTGTTTTTACCCTTAATAAACCAATTGTGACTCAACGTACTACGTACCTTATCTTTCTACATAATAAATTTTTCCTTTTGATAAAGAGTTTGCATTTATTTTTTTTTCTTCCAGTGGATGGTATTGTCACTTTTGATCATTTGGAAAATCATAAGAGCAGAGATAGAGAGAGAGAGAGCACCAATGGTTAACGGGGACCCCCATTTCCAGGTCCTCACAAACACACCGATAAACTAAAATTAAAGTTTAAGGGTCAAATGTTATGTTTTTTTTTTTTTTTTGCCTTTTTTTTTTTTCAAGGCTTCGGTGTACCAAATTTGGTTTTATTTGGATCATTGGAATTTCCTCTGCTGAGATTTCGGACATTTCTCAAGATTTATGAACCTGAATGTTGGCAAAATTTACATGAATGCGTACTTTTGCCTCACTGTTTTATAGATATTTTTTATTGTTATGTTTTTGTAATCAATTAGTATGGTCTATACTGTGTGAATTGCTAGTAAGTTTGGATAAAATGACTATTGGGTTTTGTTATGTATATATATATATATATAAAAAAAGCAAGAGCGAGGGAGAGACACACACGCACAACCAAAGGTACGTTGTATTTTTACTGTTAACACATTACTTCTGACTTAAAGTACTACGTACCTTGTCTTTCTACAAAATATTTTTTGTCTAAGGATTTTATGGTTGTTCGTTTTCAATGGATATTGTTGTCAGTTTTGATCATCTAGAGACTGATGTGAGATATATATATATATATATATATATATATATATATATATATATATATATATATATATATATATATAGAGAGAGAGAGAGAGAGAGAAAGAAAGAATGCAAATGTAAGAAATGTTTTTAACCTTAAAACATCAGTTATGACTCAAAGTACTATGTACCTTGTCTTTCTACATAATAATTATTTTTATTTCTTAGGATTTTGTGATTGTTCGATTGCAGTCGATAATGTTATCAATTTTGATCATTTGGAGACCAGAGAGAGAGAGAGAGAGAGAGAGAGAGAGAGTGCAAATGTAAATAATATTTTTGCCATTAATACATCAGTTATGACTCAAAGTACTACGTACCTTGCCTTTCTACATAACAATTATTTTCTTTTCTTAAAATTTTATGATTGTGCGATTGCAGTCGATACTGTTGTCAATTTTTATCATTTGGAGACCGGTAGGAACAAGAGAGAGAGAGAGAGAGAGAGAGAGAGAGAGAGAGAGAGAGAGAGAGAGAGAGAGAGAGAGAGAGAGAGAGAGAGAGAGAGAGAGA
>BFEA01000305.1:687268-721422 GCA_003427395.1 Chara braunii | reverse complement strand
AAAAAAAAAAAAAAAAAAAAAAAAAAAGGCACGGGAAAGGTAAAAGACAGCGGAGAAAGAAAAAATACGGAAACAGGTAATCCACAAAAAACAAGGGATGAGGGGAAAGAAAATAGAAGGTAGACAGGATAAGAGAAAGCATACAACTTATATTATTGCAAACTATGGAAACGAGGAAGGGAACATACGAGGGAATGAGCTGTCAAGCGAGGTGTGTGTGTGAGAAGTGAAACAAGACGGGACAAGAGGGAAGACAAAAGAAACAAGGAGTAAGGAAAACCATAATACTAAAGTGATCACAAAGATCCTAACCTCGAAAGCTGATAGCAAGGACTATGATTGTGAGGCAATGACGACATGATTCCAAATTTTCGCTCCCTCATGATCCTGCTGCTCGATAGCTCCGCGCAGCCCATCACCTTCGTAGCGCCCAAACCAACAATCCACCGGCCAAACTAACGATCCCATTCAACTCGCAACGGCCAAAACCCCCCAGTTAGCATGTTTCCTCGCCCGATTCTGTTGAGAATCGAGCGAGATATTGTTTTTTCTACCTTTCTTCTCCTTTGTTCTCCGCCATCTCCGCGCACCACTTTTCTCCACTAACTCTTTCTACACTAACTCTCTGACCAAACTAACCCTACCATTGCATTCGCCCTATGCCAAAACCCCAACCTACTGTCTCTCCCCGCCTGATTCCATCAAGGAACGGGCGGGCTGTATAATTTTCACTCCCGCCATAGCTTCTTCCCCTCGTTGCTCCTTCTTCCTCGCCCCGCATGCACCCTGCGCCAGATCCCGTCCAGGTTCGTTCGCTCTGCCTAATGTCAAAATGTGGGCTAATCCAGATACCACAAAAGGTGCCGACCTATACAACCAGCAGAACGGTGATCACGAAAGTCGATCTCCGCTAAGGAATGAGTAACAGCCCACCTGCCGGCCGAAGTCCCCTGAAAAAACAGCACCGCAGGGCCCCAGGCAGCTCCAACGCTGCGGCGGGCTGAAGGGCGCAGACCCGCTGCTAAGCCAGCAGTGTGAGCTTGGGTGAAGCGGCTGAAGGGCGCAGACCTGCTGCTAAGCCAGCAGCGTGAGCCTGGGTGAAGCGGGTCCCGATGCAGATCTTGGTGGCAGCGACAAATATTCAAAAATGGAACTTTGAGGGTCAATGTGGAGGCGGTTCTGTGTGACCAGTGGGCCCCTATGGCCCCTGCCCCCCAGGTTGCAACAGCTTGGGCCGCACAACCAGCATCGCGGCAGCCCCCCTTTTTGGCTCGCTGTGCCAAAAGCATAGTTCTCCGTTGTCGAACCTCAACGGTCAGGCTCATACTACTCACACCTCTCATAGCATATGGCGGGTGGCGGACTGCACCCACAGCGAGCTCCGCCACCCCGGTTTCCCCTGCGTGTGGGCCAATCACCCACTGACCTTCACGCGCGTTGACCTTCTCAGTCCGAGTTTCAAGACGGGCTGATAGAGAAAAAATTGCCAGCATTCAGGACACACAGGAACTCGAGCAGGCCCTCCAAAGAGCCATGTGCTCAAGGTCCTCGACTGCCGTAACGGCCACCCGTGTCCGGCAAAGTAGCAGCCGAGCCAGGCCTATCGGTCCTGACATCGGCCTCGGAACAGATCACCAAGTCAAAGACAATGGTAAAAATAAAAGTAGAAATAATAATAATAATAATAATAATAATAATAATAATAATAATAATAATAATAATAATAAAATTAATAAAGGGGACGAGGGGCTCGGTACCGAGCCCGAACGTGACCCGAAATAGACCGAGCCCAAACATTTTTATGTTTTTATTTTTAATTTATTTTTTATATATATATAGGGGTCTATTTCAGCCCCTATATATATAAAAAATGTTTGGGCTCGGTACCCCACAAATTATATATAAAGGGGACGAGGGGCTCGGTACCCCACAAACACCCCACACCCCACACACACACGAGGACGAGCTCGGCAACCCTCTAATTTGCGCTCGGCCGAACATGTTCGGTTCGCGCTCGGCCGAGCGCCCGAACGCGTTCGGCTGCTCGGTGGGGCGCCGAACATGTTCGGTGTGCTACACAGGAAAACACGAGGGGCAGAAAAAAAAAAGTAAGGGGACGAGGGGCCGCACGTCCAGCTGGCCTGCAATGCCGCGCACACCCAGGCCCCACGAGGTTGCACCCCGTTGTCAACACACCGCACGCTCCGCTCTCTCGGGCAAGGACTCAACTCTACCCTCGAGTGCGCTGTCAACTTCGGGCGAGGTCACACTGGCGTGACAACGTAATACTACAGTGATGAGAAAGAAAGGCCTGGGGGGCCATCTCCTGTCCAAATTTGACAAGTACTTGAAATGGTTGGGCTATCAAAGAATTAGCCTTCAAAAAAAAAATGAAAAGATATCATCAATTTTTTATTTTTTAATTTGCCTTCTCCTCATCGGGGTACAACTGTATGCATATTTTGCTCTCCATTCCTAACTGCCTTTTGCCATGTCATGGAACATATCTTATTTATCTTTCACGATCGACGAGCACTACTCCTAAGCCTATACATGAGACCCCTGCAAGCATAGCTATCTACCTCTGGGGAAGGGCGGTTACCTCTCTCGGTGGAGGGAGGGAATTGCATGTCGCCCCTTGCCCTAATGCTTTAGATGGTGCAGGGTTGAGGCTGCCGGTGGGGGCCCGACTAACACAAGGACGGAGCTTTTGCCAACAACAGCGTCTCCCTTTTCATTGTCCTCCACCCCGATCCGAGTCCAGTAACCATAGTGTGTAGAGCCATCACTCTCACACACCACGCATAAGCCACTCACACTCGCAGTCACACCCGTGTTGGTTTAAGATCCCACTAATACCGACCACGAGGATCCAAACGACTATCTCAGTTCATTGGAAGCAAGAGTACCGCTAAATCACAAAAGCAGCCGCCAAATGTAGTCCTCTTAAAGGGAGGACAGGGTCTAGGGGCAATAGCAATTTTGTGATTTAGAGGGCCTACTGTGAGTATGCCCGAAAAGGGACGTTGAGCTGTGGATTTTTTTTTTTTTTTTTTTTTTTTTTTCAAGGAAGGGAACTTCTAAAACCACCAGTACCTCGGAAAATTGCGACTGATAACAAGGAGCGAAAAGGATAAACGAATGGGGCACTACGCGAGCGCCTTAAGTCATCCCATTAGAAACACTTCTAATAAATTCTTGTTGCGTGGCCGATATATGGGAAAGGCAGTACAATATGTGTGTCATCCTTTCGCAGGGGCGACACTTATCTTTCGTGTATCGTTCCATTGTCTACAAATGTCCCAAAGGGACTTAATCGTGAAAAATGATGAACAAGGGACCTAAAAATTCAACCTGGAAATAGTGAGAGCATTGCAAAACTTTACATTTTTTTTGCTTATACTTTTAGTTAATTACTTTCAAACTTGGAGGTACTAATATGAGAGTTGTCAAACAATGAAAATAAAATACAAGACATTTGTATCCGAATCTGTCCACCAAAGTATTGCCACAAGGTTTGAAATAAACGACCCAACCCTTGCATGAAAAAAAACTAGTATCTGACCCTGTGCACTCAAGTATTGCCACAAGGCTTGAAATACACAACCCCACCCTTGTATGAAAGAAGTGTTGACAACCGAAAGGGCAGGGGGCTGAGGTGCTTAGGCTAACCTCTCCAAAATGGTGTCCGTAATTAGTAAAAAAAACACACACGCTAGCACTATCCAATTTCGGCGCACGAGAGCGGCATCGGTTCGCCAAAAACTGTCGTGGGTGTGTTGGTGATACGCAACGCTAGCCTACAACTACCTTACTAGGCATAATCAGCACCCTGAGGCAAGGGGCGCAAATGAGCAATGCTCCCTTTCCTACTTCTGCTATTCAGTCAGCCCACTACCGCGCCCTTACGTACTGCTCTTGTTGCGAATTTGTTGTTATTGTTTTTTTAGTAATAAGGAACCCCTCCTCGACAAAAAAAACAAAACGGTAAAAACGAATAAAACAAAGAACCATGTATGCAAAATTTATATATCCTTGTTTGAATCCAACAGGGGTTCTATTGTTCACAGTTTACTACAAACACTCACACATACTTAGCACAGGGCGCTAGGAGCACATGTGGTGAAACACTACGGACATAAAAATATCTTAAATCGATAAGATCATTACAAACACAAACGTTGTTTTTCGTATGGGTATGAACATGTTTATTTTCTTAACATAATTATATTAATAAATTAATAAGTATATTTCTCACAATGGAGAAGGATGAACTGCATTTATTTTATTTTTGAAGTTTCATTATATTAAAAAAAAAACTAAAAAAAATAGGCTTCCGGTCGGGCCGCCCGGGTCACCTTGTTTTCCCGGGCAGCCTGGCCGTGCAAGGACTAAGGAAGTTCCCAGCAAAAAAAAACACCCGAAACAAAAACCCGAAAAAAATACTATGTGATACAGAAAAATCAACTAAACAAAATTTGCCTCCGGGTCATATCAAAATTTTTTACCAAATTGCCCGGTCGGCCAAGTGGTCCCCAACCACTCTGGTAGACTAGCAAAAAACATATATAAAAAAAAACAAAACAAAGAGAAAAATGAAATGAGTGGGTTTTCCTATTTTTCATATAGATTGTTTTTGTGGGCAAAAAAAAAGCAAAAAGACAAAACAAAAAAAATTGTTGATTTTTTGTTGATCTACAAACCCATTGTTTTACTGTTTTTGTTAACTTCATATGTATCTTTTAAAAAAAAAAAACATAAACGCACACACACACACACACACACACATAGACCCTCACACACAAACAAATACACACGCAGACACACGCACACACAATCAGAGGCAGTGGGGTCTGGGGGAGAGTATTTGGTGGGGGGGGGGGAGGGGGGTTGCACAAGTTGAAGTTGAGATGTTCCATCTTTATTTTTATTGCACGGAGGTACCGAGCAACGGAACCAAGGTCTGGAGGACCTTATCCGTTGAAAAAAAAAACGGCGGGAGGACCCTTGTCTTTTATTTAACGGGGGCCTGAGGAATTAAACGACTTTCAACGACCATTTAACTCCACACCCCCCTTTGAATTGCCTACTCAGAGGTTAAGGTACTCATTGGAGGTCGGTCGCTGCAACGCCAAAATCATTTGCATCGGCGAAGAAAAATGTCAATTGTTGCATAGAGTGACGCTTCAGCAAAGCATCTCCCCCCTTTCTTTTTCGTTGCGGCAGAAAGACACTCAGCGGTAGTCATGGTTGGGAGGGGGGAGGGGAGGGGAGGGAAGGGGGGGCGTCCACATGGTGCAAATGCAATAAAAATCCTTCCTATGCAACCAACCTTCACCGCCCATTATGACTCAAACACACTATTACAAATATCTGTATAGCATCGTGTTCGGGTTCGGTGACCGGACCCGAACGTTCGGGACCGAACGCGAACGAGCGTTGAAACTCTCCGAACGCGAACATAAAAATATATATATTTTTTAAATCTCGAAAAAATCTGAAAAAAAAATATTATGTAAAATAATAATACAAATAAATTTTGCCTTGGAGGTATGCTCAAATTCGTAACCAAACTCGAGTTAAAAATAAAAAACCAAAAAGTTTTTTTTTTTTTTTTTTTAATATATTCTGCCGAACATGTTCGGGTGCTATTCGGCCGAACACCCTAACATGTTCGGACGTTCAAAAAAGCTCCGAACATGTTCGGTGTGCTACACAGACAATATATTTCATTATGAGTATAGACAAGGTACATACATATTTTTGAAGAAACATATCGTTGCGCCACTAAGTACCACGTACCATTTTTTTTTTGTCCTTTCTCTCTCTCTTTCTCTCTCTCTTTTTCTCGCTCTCTCTCTCTCTCTCTCTTTTTTTTAGCAAGAATACACCATACATTTGTTAAAGACAAGTAGTTGTGTACTTTGATGTTAAAAGGTACGTAGTACTTCGAGGAAAATTATAATTTTTTTAGACGAAAGTACCACGTACCTTTTCAGCATCGTTCCTTCAACGAAATATATATTTTTCCTACACAAGTGCACCTTTCATGGTCATGTGAATTTAAAGTACACAATACCACATACTTATTAGGATTGTGTTGGGAATTGAGAACTTGGGAGTGTGTTGGGACTTGTTGGGAGTGTGTAGGGACTTGTTAGTATATGCCAATTAGTTGTGTCCAGCAAAAGCAATAGATACATATCAAAAATTAAATTTTTATAATTAAAAATAAAAATATATAAAAAAAATTTTTTTGTTGGCCCTTCCACTGCGTGGGACGACCATTATACCGAGCGCCTTCGCGTGGGTGATGTACCCAGTCTTGCAGACTTTGCAGTCTTCCTTCAGGACTGCTTTAATGCTCGTCACGACGCCACTGACGCCTTAGACCGCCTCCCTAAGACCCAATGGTCCGGATCCTCTATACCGTCCGACCTCGAGCGTCATATCCGGTTGTTTCAAGACGCCCGCCTTGTTTGTGATAAAATGTTCCTACCGGAGGTCACCCTCACCGACAAGTTCCTTGTCAGTCTTCCAACTGACTACCATTTGGAGTTATAGAGGCGGTCATGCTCTTTTGCTGAGCAACTATATGAGGATGCGCATCAGTACTACAAGATGTGAAGTTGTTTCTCCGTTGCCCCATCCTCTTTGCGATCAGCTGCTACCCCACAGTCTCGTGGTACCACCCGAGGTCGCTCCTCTTTTACTGGTCGTTTCCGCCACCCCGCTCAGACCAGAGTTCTTTTCTCTCGGCGCTACAATGCGCTCGAGTACGACGGCGACGCCCCGACCGAGTTTGACCCTACACTTGGGGACGCCTCCAAGGACCTCGAGCTTTGGGATGTCATCCAATACTACTTGAATAACGACATTATCCCGATAGCCGACCGCTTGCAGATGGTGATGCCCGCCATGGGTCGTGCTCGCAGTCAGCTTGCACAGGCAGACGCATGCACGTTCGTTGTTCCTAAGGTAGACCTCCCATAGGGTTTCCTCCCTCCTCGTGGCTCCTCGCGGAGCCCTATCCCCTGAGGAGCACACCGCTCACGAGGCCCATCGCGGTTGCCTTCGGTGCCTTCAGGATATACACACCTCCTCACGGTGTCTATACCATGCTGCCCTCGATTGGCACTATGTTGACGTTTCTCGTCAGCGCTGATCTCAATCCCCCCCCAACCCCGTCCAGTCAGTCCCACCCAGCTAGTCACGGTGCAAGTACCGTTGAGGCCCCGCACGCAACCGACTTCCCAACCATCGAGTCGCGGTTTTCCCTTTTGGCTACCACACCAGAGGATCCTCAGGACACGACAGATACAGTTTCCTCTGGCCCCGCCGTCTATCGACGTACCGTCAGCCCCACAACAGACCACCGCATTTAGTCCTTCTCCTCCGAGAATTCCTACGTGTCGCGCCATTCGCACAACTATCTGTAGCACTCAACTAACAACTTGCGATGGCGTCGTGTCATCTTTCCTGGATTTGAGCATTCTTCAGGATCGTTAGGAGCGACTCACAAGACATGTACACGTTCTGCATCGTCTTCTCACTCTGCTCTTTGACCTTCATCGCACCCTTTTCATTATTCATATCTGCACTGATATATCTATTAGGGTGTACCGTGGGGGATTTTGTTCACCCTTGCGTGGTTGATGAAGCTCGTCTAACTACCTTTGAGTCTTTCTCTCCTATCTCCGTCACTCTTGGAGATAATAAGACGCAACACTTCTTTGATCATACGGTTCCTAATCTTCACTTCCCTTACCCTACAGCTGGTGGATAGTACGCAGGCGTCTCGACACTACTACTCCTCTGCATACTTCGATGTGTTGGCACTTCCTAGTCTTGCAACTTGAAGTTTTGTGGCACTAGGACCGCATGGGCGACCAAGACACTCTTTCTCAAAACGAAGTGTGGTCAAACATATCGTGTCTCACTCATTTGCACCACGGACAACACCCTTTTCAACCTCCCTCCCTAGGATCCTCGCCCCTCTTGGTCCCACCCAGACATCGCCTTCACTTCTCCTCACTATTTTGCTCACTTCATACGTCAGAAGGACGTCACCTTTACTCGATGAATGATATGGCTCTTCTCCTGTCAGCTACTGCATGCCGATATAAACTACACTATCGATGAACGTGAGGTTCTCGCAGTAGTTTATGCTATCCGGTACTGGGGTCATTATCTGCACGAGGCTTACGACTCAGTCATGGAGGTTTTCCTCGCGAAGCCCAAACTTTTCCCCCGACAAGCACGCTGGTGACCTGATTTATCCGAGTTTAATTTCACCACTCAGTCTATCAAGGGTGCAATGAATTGCGTTGCCGATACCTTAAGCAGAAATCCATTCACCTTGATGCCATCTCGATCCCCAC
Organism: Chara braunii; assembly: GCA_003427395.1. Lineage (NCBI taxonomy): Eukaryota > Viridiplantae > Streptophyta > Charophyceae > Charales > Characeae > Chara > Chara braunii. Next base: position 713,041 of record BFEA01000305.1, on the reverse strand, counting down.
AGTTAATCAGTCGGTGATCGATGCGTACCGCACTGAGTACCACCACTGTCCGGATTATTGCGTTATCCAAGCGACATTCCAGAGTGGCAAGATCGTTCCTTCATACTCCCTTGGTGAGAATGATCTCGTGTACTGATATGATAGATCTTGTTAACTATAACCACATATCTGTGTTCCCTCCACTGGACAACTCCGTGTCCAGGCTGTAGCGGAGTTCCATGACCAGACAACTGCCTGTCAGATGGGCTTCCACAAGACGTTGACTCGTGTTTGCCGCCTATACGTCTGGCCGAACTCCAAGGACTTCGTAAGAACCTATCCATGAGTACCCTACCTGCCAGGAGGTGAACAGTGCGAACCACCTTTCGTATAGGTTACTTCAACCCCTACCCATACCTGCGGGTCATTGGCAGTGCATCTCGATAAATTCTGTTAGTCCCCTTCGCCCACTCACTGAGTGAGGTCATGATGCTATTGTGGTCATCATCGATCACTTCACGAAGCGTGCATATTTTGTCCCATGCCGCTATTGTATTAGCGCTTGTGAGGTGGCCGACATCGTTTTCGACCGAGTCGTGAGAGATCACGACTTACCTCAGAGCATCATCTTCGACCATGACCCGCATTTTACCATCACATTCTGGGGGTGTACGGACCCCAACTCCGCTTCTCATTGCGTTACCACCCTCAGACGAATGGTCAGACTGCGGTCACCAATAAGACTCTCGGTAATATCCTCCGAACATTTATTAGGGATGACCACCAGTGAGACTTACACTTAGGCCACACGGAGATTGTGTAAACTATGTCGTTTTGCCAACCAAGGGGATGTCGCTATTCTATTGCGTCCTCGACTACCATCCTCACATACCCGTGAATTTTCTACAACTGTCGTGGTTGCGCCCAAACACTGGTTGTCCTCCGCTTGACGACTGGATCGCCCACATGACAGTGATTATGATATGCACACATGAGAGTCTGACCGACTCCCCGACTCGCATGGTCGGACGAGCGAATCAATCACTAATGAATCATTCATTTAAAGTCAGTGCCGATGTGCTCGTCGATGCATGCCACTTGCAACTCGACGAGGATATACGCTTCGTAAATTCATGCGTCGCTTCTTCAGTCCACGCCACATCCTTCAGACTATCGGTTCTCATACTGCCGCTAGTTCGGCCACCTTCTGTGTGAAGCTACTTGATTACCTTCGACAAACTCGCATACATGATGTTTACCGAGTCTCCTTGCTGCATCCTTATCGGAGACCGTTCGAGTGCATGGACTCGATTCCTACTTCATCGACTTGGGGACATGATTCCAAAATTGATCGCCAACTTGGTTGATGGACGAGATAGTCCCACCCAAGTGGATCCGGGACACGATTCCAAAATTCAATCGATTACATAATCGATTGAATTTCGGAATCGTGTCCCGGAGTCAGCTAGGGGGGACTATCCCCATCAACCAAGAATGACGACAGGGAGAGGGTGGGGACTAGAGTGGGGGAGCGCCAAAGGGAAGAGGAGCGAATCAATCATCAATCAATCAATCAGTCAATCAGTCAATCAGTCAATCAGCCAACCAATCAACCAATCAATCAATCAATCAATCAATCAATCAATCAATCAATCAAGCAATCAATCAATCTTCCCTCTTCACCGCTCCTCCCGCCTTCGCCACTGCCCTCTCGCATCTTTTCTGTGGATTGATCGCCAACTTGGTTGATTGACGAGATAGTCCTGCCCAGGTGGCTCCGGGACATGATTCGTAATCGATTGAATTTCAAAATTGAGTCCCGGAGCCACCTGGGTGGGAATGCCCCATCAAATCCATAAGTCAAGGATGAGGGCGGAGGGAAGGGGAGGACCGACTGAGGGGAGCGCCAAAGGGGGGAGGAGCGGTGGATGGGGCAGGAGCAACAGAAGGGGAGGAGCAACAGATGGGGGAGGAGCGACGGAGTCGGTAGGAGCGGCGGACGGGGGAGGAAAGGTGGAATCAAGAGGAGCGACGGAGTCGGGAGGCGCACCAGACAGGGGAACAATGGCGAAATTGGAGGAGCGGCGGACGGGGGAGGTTCAACGAACAGGGGAATGTTATAATAACTAGTAACATTACAATCTACTTTTATGAAATCCTAAGTGAGAGAAGAAATACATTTTCGTCCTCATCATCATCTCCATTAACCGCACCTACGCAGCCAGTAGTCTCCATCTTCTCCAAGACCTTTGTTATCGTGTCTAAAGTATTTGTATAGAATCCTCGGTTTGCTTCCAAGCAAAAGTTATAGCACAAAACTTCACAGTCTCATGCAGAAGTCTGTTCTATCGGTTTGCCTGTCACACGTCCTCGTAAATCCGTATAGTTAAATGGAAAATATATAAGCATAATGGTACACAAAGTCACTTTGAAGTGTATTTATTTGCTTTGCTAATTTTTGAAATATGGTAAAAATTCCCTAGAGACCCAAAATAGAAATAACAAAGTTTTCAAAGAAACTTCATGCACAAAACGTAAAAATGATTTAGCTATGAAATCATTAAAAACCTTATCAAATAACCATTGTTTGTTCACAAAACAATAACACTTTGTGCCTAGTGTACTAGTTTTTTTCTGCATATAAGTGCTATATAAACTTCTTATCCTCTAAGACTCACTTTACATTCACTATGAAATTAGGTCATGCTCCTCGTGGTCTCTTCTTGCCCTTACGGTCACAAATGCACCCTCCTTCAGGTCCTCGAAGCCTCCTCTATGCATATGAACTCTAGACGCCTTTCTATATCCAACATACAATGACCTTTCATAAGGATTTATATCTCCACGTACCATCTCAGCCTTTGCAAGTCTGTCGGTTGGCTTGTCGGGGATGTTAGAAGCGAAGAAGTCGTCACGTGGCCAAACAAATTGATGGTGCAATCAAGTTGTTTTGAAGTCTATATTCTCTTGTTCAGTGGAAAAATGTTGTCACCATGCAATAGACTCACCAACGATATATTTGAAAATTTCTTTCATATTTTAACGTAATCCTGATAATGATAACGTCTTATCGATACTTATTTTCTCCTCGAAGGTTTTGATCCTCTCATCCATGCTTCGCAGAACATGACGTGGAGCCGCATGTATACTTTCGTTCGGAAATGCTTTGAAAATATCCAAGTCGTTGTCATCTTGCGGGTGTCATGACAATGTACAAAACTGCCTACTCCAAACGATAACACTTCCAATAACATTTCTCTTGATATAAAAATATTGGTTGAAACTGATATCATGAAGGGGTGTCAAGTGATCTTTCACATAAATCTTTCAGTCGTAAACTTCAAGCACCCGCTCAACATGAACACTCGCATATTTCGTGTACGACTTTCTGATCGTTTCCAGTGCAGGCAGGTTATGAGCATCCCTATACGCAAGGTCTCTGGAAAAGCAGTTGAACATCTTATCGATATTCTCACATGGGTGACCCACCAATAGGAAGTTGAACTTGTTTTTCTCGAAAACCTTTATGTGAACCAAGTACACCAGGTAGGCCAAGACGTACTTGTTTTCTTTCTTTTTTTATGTGTTGTCAACAGTTTGAAACAACACCTTCGGCAAAGGTTTAGGCATATTGGAAATAACTCTATGAAGCGTGGTAAGCATGGAGTTCACGGGGACCGAAGTTGCCAAACATCATCATTGCATACGCTCTCGACGGATGTCCTTTAACCTTTGCACCCACGACATGTACCTTCAATCCCGAAGCCTCGAATCTTTAGGGACACGCCGAAAACGAGGAAGATTGGTCTTGCTTTAATCCATCCCGTCAACAATAATAGCCACATACTTATCTGGTGACGACTTGGTTTTCTCACGACGATCCATCGTTTTTTTTTTCTCCATCTTCTGTGTTTCAAGATCGTAGTCCAACATTCTTTAAAATTTCTCTCCGTCAACAACAAGAAAGACAAAGATGTCACAACGACGGATACTAATGGTAAACGTGGCAATTAAAAAAAAGGAAGCCAAAGCAGGGCAGAGGAAGACAATGGCAGTGTGCACGGCTCGTTGCATACCTTTCTGGATGGGCGAAGTAGCTTTCCCACATGGTAGCTTTAATTGCGCAAATTGGGCGCAAATGAAGAATCTTTTCTTAGTCGGGATGCAAACCTTAGAGCAACGCTCCCTCCACACGCTTGTAAAGAATGAAATTGAAGGGACCACATCACAAGGTGGCAGGGGGCGAAAATGAGCCTTGAAAAATTTGTAAACTCTCGTTTTTGTCAGACAATCGGTGAGATGAAACTTGTTGGTGTTTCGCATGGACTCCGTGTTCATGCTGAAGTAGGTTTTCATCCACGTGTACACAACCATGTATCTCACAGATGGGCATGGAATACTATAATCGTCATGTACGTAACCATGTACATCGTTAGGAACTGCGACACACACCCTAGCGACTCACCCCTTGCACAATTCATATAGGCAGCCCCATGCAGTCGAGCAGACAAATCGAGAGGCGAAAACGAGACGCAATGTCGGCAGCGTACTGTCGGCGTTGTAGGTCGACATATTTATCACCTCCTATATTAAAAACTTCATTTGTTAAGGTTGTTTCATAGCCCAGAACTAACTTCTTACATCAAGCACCTCCTGATAAAGGAATCGTATCCACACATCTTCTCATGCAGTAGCCACCACGGAGAGCCGGATAGGTAGCTGTGACAGTAATAAATGCACGTACCTTTTTGTTGCGATCACGTTCATTCTTGTTCCTCTTGTTGAGAATGTACTCGGTCTTGCTTCCGAATGCTGTGTAAATTTCTTGACCTTCACGCCCAGAAAAAATATCATCATGGTTGTCTCCATCGCCCCCCGAGGCATAACCAGAGTCCACAAAAAATACCAACGTCGGGAGAAAATGAAAGATCCGTAAGATCGAGGAAAGAGAAAACTTGGAAGGCGTAGATCTGTAAGGGCTCGCAGAACACTCGTCTTCTCTCAAGTACTAGCGGATCGGAGAACAATCGTTTGATCCACTTCACATCCTCCATAGCTTGGGCATCCATCGCAAAGCATCGATGCACAAATATGCCGCTACCGGCACGAGGCAGAAAGTGTCAGGCCGATTTTTATGACAACAAAAATCATCAGACCACTCACGCGAGCCCGTTCCGACATTGCGGTCAACAGACAAATGAAAAAGAGAGTCGGGACCCGACAAGCGTGTGACAGAAGTGAATGGAACAGTCGGGACCCGACAAATTTTCCCCAGTGTCTTCCAAGTGTCCACCTCCCAACACGGAAGGAAGTCCAAACCGTCGGGCGACGCGCCCAAAATCGATTCGAAATGGGCAGAAAGGAACCACGCGAAATTTTCGTGCACTTTCCATAAATTTTTCAGTATCCAAGTTCCCGCCGAAACCCGAAAGTGAGGTGGCCTTCAAGGGCACGCCAATGAAGCACGTGCAAAAAGCGAGGCAGAAGATTACTAAAAATTCAACCATTTTTTTTGCAATTTTGCGACCCCCAGAAAAACGTGGAGAACACACCAAGCCACCGACTGTTATGGTCGGCCGCGGAGGCCGGAGAACAGGAACCGAGGGAGCAAGGGTAAAAAAAACAAGGAGGCTTCACCCCCCAGCGAACACATGCAACAGTTCAAGGGGCTCACCGAAAGTAAGGGAACTGACGCCAAGCAGGGGAAAGTCAATGCCAAACCCCCAATATTTGAAATTCGAAAGGTGAACGGGCGGACGTTGAGGCAAGTATAATGCGGGCTGAACCAGTGAACCAGAAGCACAACGAGGGTCGAATGAGCCGTCGATAAGGCAGGGACATTGACCAAGAGCAGCTCGTGCGGAAGGGTGGAGCGTCGAAAAGCAGCAGCAGTGGAAGTGGGGCAGAGCGAGAAGAAGCGGCAGCGCAAGAGGCGATTGTGTGTCCGAAAATTGATTCAACGAGGGTTTCGCATTGAAAATTTTCGTTGGAAAACCCGTTATACAGGTTACAACGGGATCCACAAACATTTTTTTTATGGGTTAAAATATAATTCAAAAAAACAATAAAGAATATGGCTTGTAGACTATGTTACCCGAGTGGCCCCGGTCCACTTACCCGACCAAACGAAAAAATAAAAATAAAATAAACAAAAAATATTTTTTAATTTAAATTTTTATTTTAAATTTGGTAAGGAATTTGGATGTGACGCCGAGGCAAACGTTGTTCAATTTGTTTTTCAGCATAACATAGTTTCTTTTCGGAGTTTTTGGATTTTGTTTTTGTTTTCTTTTTGGTTGGGACCTTCCCTAGTCCTTGCACAGTCGGGCCGCCCGAGAAAATAGATTTACTCGGGCGGCCCGACTGGTAGCCTAGGTTGTAGATATTTTGAAGGTCTACATCCCCATTAAAAAAAACACAAAAAAATATAAACACTAAAAAAAAAAAACCCCAAAAGATTAAATGAGTTTTTTTTTTTCACAGAGATTTTTTTAGGGTTGAACAAAATTCAGAAAAACAAATAAAAAATATAGGGTTATAGATCTTTCAAAGATGTACAACAACTTTTTTTTTTTTTAATTTATGTATTTAAAAAAAAATCAAAAACATAAAAATAATTACAAAAAGGAAGAAAAGACGCACACACACACAGACACACAACGCATAAACACACACGCACACACACCAACAATCACGCACACACACACACACACACACACACTTAGAAACACACATACGTCCAGGTAGGTTTGGGGACGACAGGATTGGGCGGGCGGGGGAAGGGGGATTTGGGGTTCGTAGTGGTTTAAAGGGTTTCCAGGTAGGTTTGGGAACTCATAAGGGGGCCAATTTTTTTTTTTTTTCTGGTTTTAGTGTTTGGGTGTGTAGGGCCACGTGTCCAAGGCCGAACGCCCCCAATCCATTTTTCTAGATTCAACGGGGGACCCCTGTTTTCTTGTTAAACGGGATTCAACGGGAGCTCCAAGGGCTATTCAACGAGTACAACGACATTTAATTTCACCCGTTACCCGTTGTTAGGACACACAGAGAGGCGGGCCAGAGCGCGAAGAGCAACTGGCAGGAAAGGTAAAGAAAACCATGGCCACAAGTGGGGCGAGAGGACTGATGGACACCGAAATGGACGAAGGGGATGCCCTCGATCTCTCGCACTCGCTGAATGTCATAATCACCATCCTCAGGGAGGAGGAAAACATTGAAAACGAGGAGGAGGAAGAGAAAGAGGAGGAAGAAGAGGATGGTGGTTATGGGGAAGGAGAAGAGGAAGGGGATAAAGAACACGAGGAGCAGAGCAAGAGGAACCAGTTAACAGAGAGTTTGCCCATGACATCGAGAGTCAATTATTCTCTCGCCTACAAGTACCTAGAGGAAACATATGCATCAACACAAACACTCTTCGAGATGAAGCCTGACTTTGATCTCCTCGGGTCTACTAAGTGGGCTTTGCAGCCTACACAACAAGGCTTGTTCTAATACCGTTATCTGACGAGGGCATGCAAATACGAACTTGTCGAGCTTTGCCTCTGGGTTGTGAAAACCACACGAATAGAAGGCGAACAGAGGGTCCATGTAACTAATTTATAGACTGAAAGGAAGAAGGTATTCGCGAGATATGTCCTGCAAAAGAACAACTATGTATGGAATGTTTTCCATGACCCAAATGGCGTATCGCATCACAAGCTTCAAACAACCCCCGACGAGGTAGGACTTCTAATCGCCAACCGAAAACGACGCAAGCAAATGGTTCATTGATTAATTGATTGATCGACAGGTTGGTCGCACGCAGCTACCTCCGTGAAGAGATTTCGAAATCAATTGGATGATAATGTCGTCGCGGAGGTAGTTGGAGGATACTATGCAATCAATCAACCAATCAATCAATCATTTAACTGATCAATCAACCAATCAATCGATCAAGAAGAGGGAGGACCGTCCGAGAGGGAGGGTAGTGGCAGAGGGGTGAGAAGCGGCAGACAAGGAAGAATGATTGATTCATTTATTGATAGTTTGGTTGATTGATTTGATAGTTTTGTCCAACTAGCTCTGGGACGAGATTCTGAAGCCAATTGGAGTCGAGAGAAGCGGTGGAGTTGAGACTCAGAGGAGCAGCTGAGTCAGGAGGAGCGGTGGCGAATGGGGGCGGAGTAACAAACGGGGGAGGAGCGGCGGAGTCGGGACGAGTAGCAAAGTCGGGAGGAGCGGTGGCGGATGGGGGAGGAGCGATGGCGTCGGGAGGAGCGGTGGAGTCAGGAGGAGCGGTGATGGACAGGGAAGCAGCAGCGAGGTCTGGAGGAGCAGCGGCGGATGGGGGAGGGGGGGGGGGACGGAGGAGCCACAGCAGAAGGGAAGGAGCGACGAAGTCGGGAGGAGCGGCGAAGTCAGGAGGAGCAGTGGCAGATAGGGGAGGAGCGATGGACGGGGGAGGGACAGAGGACAGGGGAGGAGAGGCGCACGAGGGAGGAGAGGCGGACAGGGGAGGAGAGGCGTACGGGGGAGGTGCGGCAGAAGGGGGAGGAGCGACAGATAGGGGAGATTATTTGATTGATTGACTGATTGGTTGATTGATTGATTGATGTTTGATCCACTCCTCTCCCCTTTGGCGCTCCCCTCATCCGATCCTCCTCCTGCCCCTGCCCTCATCTTTGATTGATGGATGGACAACTTGGTTGGTTGATGGGACAGTCCCGCTCAGGTGGCTCCAGGACGGGATTCCAAAATTCAATCAATTACGTAATCGATTGAATTTCGGAATCGCGTCCTGGAGCCACAGTCCCATCCAACTGGCTCAAGGATGCAATTCCGAAATTCAATCGATTACGTGATCAATTGAATTTCCGAATCACGTCCTGGAGCCACCTGGGCGGGACTGTCCCATCAACCAACCAATTTGTCCATCCATCAATCAAAGATGAGGGCAGGGGCAGGAGGAGGACCGGATGAGGGGAGCGCCACAGGGGGGAGGAGCGGATCAATCACTAATCAATCAATCAACCAATCTGGGGGGAGGGGCGTATCAATCCTCCCCCTCCCTCTGCCCTCATCCTTGAATGATGGATAGATTGCTAGGTTGATTGACAAGATTGTCCCTCCTTGTTGGTTTCGAGATGCGATTCTAAAATTCAATCGATTACGTAATCGGTTGAATTCCGGACTCGCGTCCCGGAACCAGCTGGGTGGGACTTTCCCATCAACCAACCAAGTTGTCTATCCATCAATCAAGGATGAGGCTCGGGGCAGGGGGAGGATTGAAGGAGGGGATCGCCAAAGAGTGGAGGAGCAGATCAATCATCAACCAATCAATCAATCAATCAATCAATCAATCAATCAATCAATCAATCAACCAATCATTCAATCAATCAAAGGGTTTCCCCTCTCCGCCGCTCCTCCCCCGTCTGTCGCTCCTCCCGTCTCCGTCCCTCCTCCTGCCACTCCTCCCCTGCTCCGCCGCTTTTTCCCCATTCGCCGTTGTTCCACTCTCCGTCGCTCCTCCCCCAACTTCGCCAGTGTTCCCCCTTCCACCGCTGCTCTTTCCAACTCCGCCGCTCCTCCCGACTCTGTTGCTCCTCCCCTCTCCTCTACTCTCCCTGACTCCACTACTCCTCCCAACTCCGCCACTGCTCCTGCCGACTCCGCCGCTCCTCCCGCTTCTCCCGACTTTGCCGCTTTGCCTAACTCCACCACTCCTCCCGACTCCTCTGCTCCTTCCGACTCCACCGCTCCTCCCTCGTCTGCCGCTCCTCCCCCATCCGCCATGCCTCCCCTTTCCACCGCTCCTCCCCCCTTTGTCGCTCCTTCCCTTCCACTTATTACATTTTTTATTAGTGCTCATTACCACCATACACTTAATTTTTATTTTTTTTTTGTAAATGCAATCTCGATTTATTACCGAAAAGTTATTTCATATGCGTAGTTGCAATTATTCTTTTAATTCGTTTTTATTTTGCTTCCATTTGTTTTTCCTTCGATAAGCATGTTGTTTAATTACCTCTCTTGCCACTAACTTGTGTATATGACTTGCAAAAAAATAGTTCTCCTTATGTAAAACAAACTCGCAATTTGGATTTATTGACAATAACATATTGTTTGCTTTTGTGCATTCCATCTGTCTTGTCCCTTGACTAATAAAATATTTGTGACAACGGCCAATGCATGTCCTGTGTGACAACCTTTAAACCCGTTAAAAAAAAAATCAACGTAAAGTTTTTGACTCGAGTCCAGTTTTCACGAAATGTTTATTTTTTACCAAGCGCATGTTCTTCTCTTGTTTATTCGATATTTGTTTTGTTTTTCTTTTCTTCTTAAATTTTGCAAAGACCCCTTCTTCTTTTTTCACACTTGCAATTTGCCCCTCAAATTGTTTGATTTCCTCCTTATTTCTCATTTTCACAAAGGCTCCTCAAACTGACACAGAGAATTCCAGTTTTGCCCCGGATACGAACTTTTCGCCCGAAATCCTTGGCCTCACCCCTACTCTGATCTTCGCAACCTGCAAGAATGCAGAGTGTCGTGCGTTGTGTGAGGTTGCCCATCACTGTGACATTGACTCTACTTCCAGGTAGGAGATCATTTGGAAAGGGTGAGAAATGTAGAGTTTAGTCAAGAAGAGAAAACTTCAAAAAAAGTTTAAAAGACTGCCACCACGGTACAGTGGACCATGAATGGTACTAGATATTGCGGGCGGTAATCCCCATGGTCCTTCATATGTAATTGATTTCCCACCTCACCTCCGGACCCAACTGGCTTGAAGTTTTTAATTCTTTATGTGTCAAAGTCGATCCCTTTTACGACTCATGATGGATGTTACCTCCCTCAACTGATGGATATGTCAGTGTTGACTTATTTGTCGAGCACCGATAAACGTCAGTACCCTTACCTAGAAGGGGAGGCCCAAGAGGGTACCTAGTGCGATTCAGAAGTCTCTTAGCCAACTGCAGTTTAGAGCTCAGTTCAGATGTCATATTGATTTGCATGGAGATCTGTGATTTACGAGGGTCCAAGGGAAAACTGATGCAGACAGCACCAGGGGTCGAGTCAAGTTATGAAAGGGGTCGGAAATGGAAACATCAAATGGAATAACGCAGTACACATTGTTGCTGCTGCTGCCGCTACATCATTAATAATGTCGTACTAGTCACTCTCTGGTATAAAGCCATCATATGGCTTATGAGTAAGGGCCGGGGGGGCTGAAGGCACTAAAGCGGCAACTGGCGACCTTCCTATAGAGAGAAGGTAGTGGCAATTCCCACACCATCAGTCGAGTAACATGGGAATCAACTATCCAACTCAAGGCTCAAAATTGTGGACCCCTCTACGCAGTTTCAGACCCTCAGTCTCCACTGGCTCCAACATCTCATTTTCGCACCCTCCTCCTTGATTCCCCTGGCTTCGGCGCAGATCGTGGCCCTAGCCCCGGAGGCTCCACCAGAGATTGATCCTCTGGTGTGGCTCGATGACATGTATTGGAGATTACCAAGGAAATACACGAACGGTGACTTGGCAGATGAACGTTGGTTACATCTCCTTCGCACATGGAAAAACTCCCAATCCCCCATCGTTCGGTACCGGAAAGGTGGGAGGAAGTATTTAGGCAACCCCTGTTTGGTAATAAGCTAATCACGGACTCCCTCGACCATATGAGATATAGCTCAGACCCCCCATGGAGGGGTTGGGTAAAGCACGGGGTCCGGAGGGTGGGGGACCTCTGGGATGCGGCAGCCGGGGAATGTAAAAATGCAGATAGAATGCGAAGATGCTTGAGGTATTGTCACCTAACAGAGTCAGCAATGGAATAACTTATTAAAAGCTTCCCCCTTCAGTGGTACACTATACTTAGGAAGGGCCCTAACTTAGAAGAAGGGGATGGGTAGGACTACCTGATGGAACACAAGTAGACCGGGTGCACATGGTAGACCAAGCGCAAGAGTTGATTGAGTGTTTTGCCGCCACATGCCGACAACCTTTTATCTGGAAAGAGAAAAGGGAGGTCTATTGCATTAGAGTGATAGAAGAGGAGAGGGGTTGGAGGGCGTACCGGCCAATGATCCCGATTGAGGACCTACCTTTCAATCCCGATGAATAGAGATGGTCGTGGAAAGGTCGGGAAACGTGAAAAAGGAGGGGGAAGGCGAAACCGGTAGCACTCGTTACCCTGAAAACTAAGACAATATATCAAATGCTCAGACGCAAGCTAAGAGATGTGGTAGAGGACAGATGACAACGACATCTCAACATAGACAGAGGCCTGCTCAAACCCATTCAGTGGTTTAGAGAGTATCGAAAGAGGCTTGCAAAGATCTCCGCCCTGCAATGGCAAATTGCCCAGTGGTGCCTGTCGACCAACGACTGACTGATTGACCACGCGCAACTAGCACAACAGGGAAGGGTGCTTCCCTGGTGCCGAAGATACCTCTAGAATTTTCCAGGCAAAAAGCGCTCCGACACAGTGGAGCACATCTTCTTGCAGTGTTCCATAATCGTATTACTGTGGCGATGGTGGGACATGATTTGGCGACATATTGTACCGGGCTCATCCTAGCCATGAGACTGGAGGGCTATATTATTGGGCCACTGCCCCCAGTTTTGAGGAAACACTTTTCAAGAGAACATGTAGTCCCTGGGTAGGCGTAATATGGTGGAGAAGATGCATTATGGAATTGGAGGGGGCCAGGGTGGAAGAGGGGAAAGCCACGGAGCAATTACGGCTACTAGTACATCATGAGATCACGACACTATTGCAGACTGTCAAGGAAAAACTGAAGCAGGCACACACTAGGGTGGACATCGACAAAATTATTTTCCGCTTCTGTGAGGAATGGCTGGGGGGGGAAAGAGAGGGTTGGATGGCAAACGTGAGCTGGACAGGCGACAAGCTGGATCAACGCCAGACTAGGCAGCATGAACATCAACTGAAGCATCATAGGGAAGTGGGGAGATGCCACAAGAGGGGCAAAGGGTAGAGTTGGAAAGGGATTATTCGCTGCATTTCCATGAATGGACAAGGGTGGACCCCAGGAAATCTCTACGACCTGCTCAAGAATTCGTTGATCCCTTCCCCCCCCATCCGCTGGTCTTGGAGGAATGTGTAGGGGGCGGTGTCTGATCATCTATACTCATCTATACTCATCTATATTCTACCGTTTCACTTACTCAGCTGCCCCTGAGTATTCTCCTGGCATAGACCTTACAACTACAGTCAATTTTTGATTGACCGGAGGTGGGGAGACAGCCATGAGTCCCTGTGCCCCACGGGTCTAAGATGGCAGTTTGTTCTTTCTTCCCAGGCTACCGATGGCAGAGCCTCTCGTAAAGGCATACACCCTGTACAGTAAATCCCATGGGAAATCAATGCGGACAGGTCCCTAGTGTTCCAAAATGTTGTTATACAAGTTTTTTGATGTATTCAAGGGACGCTGGACCTAGTTTCCAGCAGGTGATGCTCCCCACCAATGAATGGAGCGGACCACCAGGCAAAACCTCAATCCCGGTGGTTCTCTTACCACCACTAGGATAGAGGTCTTGGACAAGGGCCTTAAAAAAAAGTACACATTGCTGCAAGAGGCAGCGGATGGCCGCAGGGAGAAGATGATTGCGGAGGGTCAGACCTGATGGTCACCAGGAAGAGCTTCAGCTTGGTATCACCAGGGCGTCGCGGTAGTTCTACCAGCACGTCCCGATGGTACCATGATGTATTCCTACCGCTGGGAGCAGCGATGTGCATGCAACTTGAATGGGTGAGTACGCTATGCTCCGATAATAGATTGACTCTGATAGAGTAGAAGATTACGCAGGCTGGTAGTCCGGGGCCCCCGAGATTGATTTCTTGGAGGCTAGAAGAGGGCTTTTCATCACAAACAGACCACAAGATTGTAAAGTCTTGTGTTAATGTGCTTATTGCTTTGTCCTTTCTCCTCATTGCCTTGTCCGCATATGTACTATCTCAGTGGCGAGAGCAGAGTGTGCTTGTAAATTGAGTTTCTCTTTTTTTTTTTTGAGGTAAGGGCAAAAGAAACATGCATCGGCAAATAAAACCACACCGAGTTCGAAAAGGCAGTGGAAGTGTTGACGGCCGTGGTGTCAGACCAAGTGTCGTATTCACAGGGGTCGGTCGCGGTGTCAGACCAGGTGTCATATTCACTGGGGTCAGCCGTAGTGTTAGAGGGGAAAAAAAAAAAAAAAAACGAAAATGCCCAACGGATACTTTTGGACCGAAATTGCTCATTTCAAGTTGGCGCGTGTTTTTTTTGCCGGCGCGTGTTTTTCTTGCCTTTAGGGTTTCAAAACATGCCCAATGCCTTGCGGCTCCCCATTATATCAGTTTGCGGTTTTTAGTTCCCCCGCCACCTAGTATGTCTATGGTTGTTTTGCAACGCTTAGTAACCCCCCAGTAGTAGGAGACAAAACCACCCCTTTTGCGACTTATCCCTGCATGTTCCTGCATACATCTCTCACTCCCATAGTAAGGTAACAATTAGTCTACTCGGAGACCATGCTGGCAGGTCCCTCCTCTAAACTGGACTCCTTCCCAGTTGACCTGGCTGACTGGCTTGCTAGGATGGGGGGAGGAAGCTCTGTGTAGAGGACTGGGAGAGGCCCGAGGGACAAGGAGGGATGCAGGGTGGGCGGACGAGGGCTTGCAGGAGGGGGGGCCACAAACGTTTTTGGGAGGGGTTTTGTGGTTGTCAGTTTTCGGCATAGGGCCTCACCGCAGCAATGTCGGAACATGAGTTTTCACCATTTTTTTTTCTTCTTCCCCACACCGACTGCCGAAGAAAAAATGTCGAAACCAATTCGACAATTGTCAGAAAAATGGTTTCGACATTGGTGTGAAAAGGTCTGCCTGAAGCGGGCTGAAAGTTGACATCTCGTTTCCGCGGTGGTGAAAGTTGATGAAAGCTGCTTGCTCTCAGTGTCCCGCGACCTCAACATTTCCCGTCTTCTTCTTCTTCTTTTTTTCTTTTGTTTAATTTGTCTATTTCTAACAACGAAACCTTGCTTATCTTGGGTCCTCGACATTAGGTGTGGTGAAGGCAGCCTTTGTGTCGAAACTGTGAATGTCGAAAATAGTCTGACAGTTGTCAAATATTTCACGGTTTTGACATTGGTGTGGCGAGGCCCATAGAGTTCGGTTCCTGATACAGGACACGGAAGTGGTGCAGAGGAATTCTCTGCCAGTCGGGTTCTGTTACTACACATCTTTTCCACTTCAGATTGTTGTTTGCGTCCAACTCGCATAGAGTTTTTTTCCCCTGTTGACCCATATTGCATGGACTATCTTGACCATTGCGTTCTTTGCTTCCACGACCTGTTCTGTTGTGTCCTGCAAATCTTTTCTCATGGTCTTCCAAGCATCACGTGTTCGGGTTCTTATGCTTCAAATATGGGCATCACCACATCACTTTTGAAACGTGCAAAATGAGAATGAACTTCCCGCTAGAACATGCCAGTGGTCAGATGCATCCGCCATATTTTTTGTTTTTTTCACATTTAGAGAGTGGTGTGGTGTAGCGATGCCGTATTTTTTTTTCAAGTTCTGCCTGACCTGCAGGAAACCGAAGAAACGTTTGTTGCGTTCGTGCAAGCACCTCATCCTCCAGGCCAGCATCAGTACTGCCAGTCTCACGTGGGCGAAGAGGCTCTTTGCAAACTTTCAGGCATCCCATTTCCGCATTTGCGTTAGATGGTGACCCAACACTAAAAGTGCAAGGTCCCAGGAGAGATGCTCTCCCACACAGGAGACCAGGCTGCATCCCGCCACTGTGATGAACTGTTTTCTGCAACCGCGTGATTTTTTGTGCAAGGCTACTTCCGGGGTTGAGTCGGGAAGGCCCGCGGGATTACATGGGCGCCCTTGCTTTTCTTGTTTTCCGAAATCGAGGCCGGGGAAATCTTGTGACGATTGTTAGCTGGTCGCACGTTAGCGAGCGCGAAAGATAACTATTGTTATAACTTCTTTCTTGTTCTGCTGTAGGAAATGAGAATTTTGACGAGGTCGTCGCGTGGGAAAATCTTTTTGAATTTTCAACTGAGGTCGAGCCCTCGTGGGCTCTCGAAATTTGCTTTGTTCGAAATTTCTTTTTGCAATTATGATTTAGATCAAGAATTTAGGCGCGTCTCAATTTTTGTTGCACAACGCTTCTTGCTTGCACACGCTTTGTTGCGAGAGGATCAATGTTCTGACTTTTCTACGCCTTAATCCTTGCGTGTAACTGTAACTTTTGTTTTGGAAGGCATAATTGCAACTATAATCCTCATGTTCTTGATATCTTTGTGGCGTCCCTGTGCGCGCGTACTTCTTCCTCTGTCCTAATTGGCCGAAACGCTTGCATGACTGGACCGATGTGTAGAGTGAGGCTACGTCCCCCACGCCGCGGCCTGGTTATGCAGACGTATGCACTTCCTTCCTCCTCTTTCTTTGTCCACTTAGGCACAACCCCGGGTATCTCGCGCAAGCATGCATGCTATAAATTTCGGAAGCATGATTAACTCGCTCTCTAAAAATTATGGGAGTTAGCACGATCGAGAGGATTGGCTAACGAGCGAGATTCGGAAGATGACTAGAGAGTTGGGCAATCCGACGAGCTGGTGTTGGGCATGCGGGGTTGACGTGGGGCCGCCACGGACTGTGGCACACGGGTGAACCTGGCTGGCATGCTCGGACTAAGCGGGGTGACAACTCTGTGTAGGTGCGAGGCGACGGACTGCCCGCATCGGGATGCTATGAAGAGAGAGAGAGAGAGAGAGAGAGAGAGAGAGAGAGAGAGAGAGAGAGAGAGAGAGAGAGAGAGACGGGATGTGTTGTGGTGTTCTCTTCCATTCTTCTGGGTAATTTTGGCATCTGGCGCAAGTCGTCTTTGCTTCCTTCAATCGGCATCTCAGATCTTTTCTTTGTTTGTCTCTAATTGATGCATGATTGCTTCTCCCACCTTGCTCCTCCCTCTATATGGATGGGCCACATTGATTGGTTAATCGCCTACGTACGAGCTTGATGCATGAACGATTATCACCTTCTTTTTGTTTATGTATGCATGAACTTGGACACATGGATAATGGGTATTTTTCTATCTGAATTAAATAAGCATGCTAGATGATAAGATATCTGTCTCGCGATAGGACTATCCACCTTCGGTTAACGGGCCAGTGCGTACGAGACGCGGGTTTGACTCATTGGTCTTTGTCCATCGGACCGAAGAGCATGCCTTTTGCACGCACGTGTAAGCCCGACTGGAATAACGTGGCCTACATGCGTGTCTGTAGTGTATACTCGGTCCAACTTTTCGAATGATCGAGTTTCCGCCTCACCCCGCAACATGAATATTGAACTCCTTTTTCATATTACTGACCGCGAGTGTCTGAGGGATCAGGAATTCCGGGAGTATTGGGAACACGTATGTCTGTCTGCACGACCAAAGGGAAAACTTCCTGAATTTCGATACCCGGGGGGAGACGAACGTATCTGCGAGTGGGATATCGACCGAGCTCGAGAGCACATTCCCCACCACCCTGAATTCCCTAGCTCATACACGTGCCACCTTGTCGCGCAACCGGGAATAATTATTTTGGAAACCGACTTCCCTCCCTACCACCACATACTGCCCTTCCATTCGCCGACCATCATCCCCTGACGCGCAATCGCTCTGTATTGGCCCCAACCCCTTTGCTCGGAGTGCTTCAAGTTGCAAGATCGCGAGTACCGAGCCTCCGGCTTCATCTGGCGAGCTCGCTCGGAGGAAGAACAACGGGCGCACAGCCTTTGGCTAAGGCCAGCCTCGTCAGATTCTGAGACCAGTAACGTACGACGCCAACAAGTAATCGGATGGCGCGATAGCCATAGCGTTCCGACGGTGTACCAGATACGAGTCCGACCCAGACGATGGAACCAACAGAGGTGGTAGCCCCACGCTCAGAAGCATAGAAGCAGACTTCGACCCGCGCCTATCCTCTTGCATTCCTATCCCTGAAACTTGCCACATGAGATCTCACTTCTGACCTGGGACTCCACCCCTACTTTCCTAAAATCCTTGGCACACCTCCTTTTTGCACTTCCAGACCCACTCACACTCTGATCAGGAAGTCGCACTGGGCGTGAGGTTGGGGTGTGACACCACCACCACAGTCGAACAACCATTAGACAAACCAGTAAGCAGTGTTCAAGGGTCACTTTGTCCCATTACTGTGGCAAGGACTTACCATAGTAGGCGCAGATCGGGGACAAGATACTAGCCTCG
The DNA here is from genome assembly GCA_003427395.1 of Chara braunii. Classification (NCBI taxonomy): domain Eukaryota; kingdom Viridiplantae; phylum Streptophyta; class Charophyceae; order Charales; family Characeae; genus Chara; species Chara braunii. Next base: position 694,820 of record BFEA01000305.1, on the reverse strand, counting down.
GGGGCATAATTCGGGGAACTTTTCTTTATTTTTTTGAGAAAATTACATCGCAGTCAGGGTTACAGTTTGCAATTGTATTTTAAACTTTGTTTTAGCAATTTAGTCAGGGTCCGAGTTTCAAATGTGGTTGAAGCTTGGGTGAGCAGAAACGTTGCTCCATGGAGTTGGAGATTTGCAGTGTAGTCAGCCACGTCGTAGGGCCCAGCACCCTGTTTTTTTTTTCCGTTTGTTCTTGGGAACTGCCCTGGGTTGCTCGTGGGCTGTGGTCCCCGTGAAACTGGTGCGTACCGGCGGGAGGGGGCAGCGGGTCGAAACCTGGTAGCAGTTCAGTCATAGATTGTACCGCCATGTCAACCGGTACCGACCCAGGCCTCCTTCGAATACTTGGACAGTGCCACCGTCCCACCCTCAGATCCGGACGGTAGCATTGTCCAAGTATCCAGGAGGCCTGGGCCGGTACCGGTCGACGTGGCAGTGCAGTTTATGACTTAACTACTACCAAATGGCAGCCCGGGTTTCAACTTTAATTGAAACTTAGGCCCTGACTAAAGTGCGAAATCTGTATTTTCAATGCAATTACATACTGTTTCCGTGACTGCATCGTAGTTACCCCTTTATTTTGTCTTTGTTTTGTTCGTTTTTTTCAATGATCTCGACTGTTCTCTGCCATCGTCCTCTGTATTACACTTCTACTAGTTGCAACACTCCCTCCCACACTTCTTGGGCAGCCATTATTGTGTGGCCGATTGTTTCTTGGCATCTATGTTTCCATACCATCCATAGGGTGGCTAATTTTATTTATTTATTTATTTATTTATTTATTTTTATTTTTTTTATTTTTTTTCTTCTTAAAGGCACATGCTCCAATCTATTCGTGGGGAGCAACATGTGCTGGGAATTGGGCCCAACAACCCATTCAAGATCACATTGGAAAAATGAGAAGTTTACGGAGAAATCCTTGAGGTACCAGGGCCATTACCCGACTTCGGCTAGGAAAGAAAACTGTGTCATCTACACAAAATATTAAAAATTTCTTCGGATCAAAGAAGCATTCCGAACGAAAAAACCACCTGCCTTAGGGACTTTCAGCAGCCCAACCCTACCTGCCTCACCCCTATATCCCACTGCCCAATCTCTACCCGGCCTCATGCCCCCAACTGCTAGGTTATAGAGTGGCACGGCCCACCTCAGAACCCCCCCACCTACTAGGCCACAGGGCAAAGCAACCCGCCCCGACTCCGGCCAGCATCGACTAGGCACCAGCTCATCGAAAGTTAGTAGAGTGCCTTCCACCCTCGACAAACCCCCAAACCTCTCTACCAGATCTCATGGCCTCGTTCAGCTCGAGTTACAGGGTAGCGCGACCAAGCCCCGACACCGACCAGCGTCGTTCTCGCCCCATCTTTTCGCAAACCACCGGGACTCAGGACTAAGGCAAATACCAGTCAAGCCACCAATCAACACCATAGCTATAGGTCCCATCATTCATCATCTCCTTTTTTAGAGAACGAATTGAACCAAGTACTAATTTAGATAGCCTCAAGGGAGCTAGTGGACAAAAACCATACATCTATGCAAAACTAGATCAAAGGGTCTAAATGAGTGAAAACCACAGTGGCTAATCTTAGTGCGTGGAAAAATATATGTTCGTAGTTTAGCCAGAAGGAGGGTATGTGGAGTCCTAGGAGGGTAGAGATTGGGTCCATTGACCAGGGTCTTGCCTGTTAAAGAATGCCATAGTTCAGACGCGTGAGATCCCGCCCCTCTAATTAAGTGATGAATAGTTAAATTAAATCTAATCAATGTTGTTCACTATTGTTGGTCACACTCCATTAAGCATGCAGGAACAAATAAACAACACACAGACACACAGACACACCCACCCACACCCACACACCCGCACACCCACACACACACGCACACACAGACACAGGGGCTCGTCACACCACTGTCGAAAGACAAAAAAAGTTGACGCGTATTAGAATAAATTCGACAGCCTCCCTTCAACAGTTCTCCCCCCTTCAGCCACACAACACTGTAGAATGGACGCACTTCTAAATGCAAGATGGAAAAAATAGACGAATGTGCCAGAGGGTACGACAAGCATTAGACTAAGTCCATCCCGACCTCGTGCCCACTCACCAAATTTCGAAGAGAAGTCGATGGCACAGCCGAGGACTGTTGAAAGCATAGGAGTAGCAGGCTGGATTCAACAACTTTCGACAGGAGGTGCCGAGAAACATTCTCTGACAACTTGCGAATTTTTTTCTCGTCTCCAATTTCGACACCCACAGGGTATCGCTGCACTCTTCTCCACTCTCCGAAATCGGAGAGTTTTTCACCGCTGCACTATCAGAAAAACCCTTGAACCGAACTCGGATAGCTATAAGAAACCACCATCCAAGTGCACTCTCCACGGTCGGAGAGTGCCCAACATGCAACCTCCATTTTTCGGATGGACCTCAGAAAGGGGGGGCAGGACGGCCCAGGTAGACTGGCCAGGGGAAATGAGGGACGAGGATGGGCAAAAGGACTTCACCAAGGACTACAAGCTCAGGTTCCACAGATGGCTCCAAGTCGACCCGAACATTCCGATGAAGAGCCCTCGAGGAATTTCCAGATATGTTTCCCCCGACAACCACAACAATCGTAGAAAGGAAATGGTACGGGCATCAGTAAGGGCAACAATAAGGAGGTCGGTCTGCTCGTAGGGGGTTGGACACCTGCACTTAGCAGATTATGAAGGTAACAATCATACATGAGTAGGCAATGTGTGTTTTTGCAGAGATGCGGGTAACAATAAGGAGGTAGGTTGGCTCGTAGGGGGAAAGACACATGCTCTTAGCAGATTATGAAGGTAACAATCATACATGTGTAAGCAAAGTCTGTCTCTACAGAGATGTTGGACCGGTGTCGGGACTGGTGGGTCCCGAATAACTTCCCATCACTCCAGGGATTGAATACAGACAATTTGTGCACAACAGAGAAATCTGGAGTGAGGAAGCAGGAGAGAGAAAAGACAAAGGAATAGGCCGCAGAAGGGAGTGATGCCCTGAGGAGAGAACCACAGGAGGGAAGAACTAGCGACGGCAAGCGAGCGAGCGGAAAAACAGGAGCACATAGGACATAGCAGAGGCCGGGAGGGCCATCAGAATGCAATAACACTAAGGCCAAAGGACCCTTTGAACTAGCAATTGCAGCGCGACAACAATAAGGGAATGAGGAAGTCGAGGGATGGGCGACCAGAAGCCGCGGAAAGTCAGGAAATTAAGGGCCAACGTGGGGGCCACCTATGAGAGCCTCGGAGCGGAGACCCACGACCAAAGAGATGGGCACGCACAAGACGCGAGGAAAGACTAAGGAGAGGGGTCGCTATGGGGCAACAAAACGCCCAAGGGGGCATGGGACACCTCGGGGAAAGGCACCCGCGACCACGTAGGACTAAGTAAAAATAATGTCGTCCGGGGCGAAATGTGTTTGGGACTGCCGACGGGACTAAGTGTCGGGGACCGCCGACGGGACTAAGTGTCAGGGACCACCGACGGGACTGAGTGTCGGGGACCACCGACGAGACTAAAGCGTCGGGGACCACCAACGGGACAAGTAGCGCGGACATGTGAAGGTCCCAAAAAGAAACGGCGGCACCGCATGAGGGGAAAATAATAAATGCAAGGTGCACCGTCAAGATCGACATCTTGATGACCAAGAATATTAACACCACTAGTGCAAGTACTAGTGGTGACAAACGGGAAGGCCAAAAGGAAAAGGAAAAGTAAAGAAAACCAAAGTGGGAGGCATGGGAGCAATCCGAAAAATCTTGGATCAGCCTCGCTCAAGAGAATAAAGTCAAATGAGACCCCATGTGAAAAATAGCCCTCCGGGAGAAAATCGGAATAAGAGGGATCATTGTGGGGGAAATGTAGGAGTAAAAGGAGGCTCCCATGGGCATGGGAAGGCCATTATTGCAGTCCGAGAAATAACGGACTGCACCTTGGGCATAGGGAGGGCCAAAACTAAGAGGAAGAGGCTAGAAAAGAGCCTTAACGGCCACTTGACACTTGGCATGCTAAAAAAAAGAGAGAAAAGAAAAGAAAATGGGGGAGAATAAGACAAAAAGAGTGAGAGGGAGTGAGTGAGTTGGCTGTCAATAGGGACTGGCAGGTCCCTACTGTCCAAAAAAGGAAGAGAAAAAAAAAGAAAAGAAAAGAAAAGAGAAAAAGGCCTTAACGGTAAAAAACGGTCACTTGGGGAGATTCATCCGTGACCAGATTCATTCTGGAATATGGCGGTTACAAAGGACTTGGATTTTCTTTGATTTTTGCAGAGAAAATCAAAGAAAATCAAGGCCTCTTGCAACCAGAATAAAACGGAATACATGCATGAGGAGAAACACATGTTTTAGGTGCATCTGGAGCCAAAATCAAGGCCGGATGCACTTGGGAGTTAACCGTTTCTTTTTCTTTTGAGTAAGGGTTAGTTGTGGGGCATTGGGGCTAAGGAATTGACCCCCATTGCAGTCCGAGTTGCAACGGACTGCATGGGAGAGAGAAAACACGTGTTCTAGGTACATCCGGAGCCAATATTGAGCCCGGATGCACTAAAAAATTTAACGCATCATTTTCTTTCAACATGGGGCAAGTTGTGGGGCTATGGGTATGAAAAACAGCCATAACTGCAGTCCGAGAAATTACGGACTGCATGAGGATGCCAAGGCCAAGGGGAAATGGGCTACTGCAAGCCTGGAAGGCTTGAAAGGAGCAATTTTGGCAAGGGGCAAATAAAGACGATAAACGGCAACCGTGAGATGAGATCTCACGACCTAGAAAAATTAGCACACAAGTAGAGATGATGGGACCACCAAGGGTAAGGGAGCCCAAAAATAAAAATGGGACGCCGTTCGGAATGTTGTCGGGGACTAAATGGGTCAAAATAATAAAAAATTAAAAAAATGGGACACGCGCCGGCGGGCCGCCGGCGGGACAAGGAAATGGAGCTAGCATGTAGGAAAATGGCGGGGACTTGGGATGTCCCAAAGGAACCATGGGCAAACACAAGGAATAATTGTGCAAGCGAGCAGCACCGTCGAGATCAAGGATCTAGACGGTGTAAAATATTAGCACCACTAGTGGGAGCAAGTAAGGGAGCCATGAAAGAAAGAAAAGTGGAATAAGGGTGTTGGGAAGGCTGCCCAACAGTCCAGGATATCTCGGACTAGCAAGGCATAAGAAAAGAGAGCCTTGAGAGGTCCAACATGAGAAAAAGGGTGCCCTTAGAAAATCGGAGCAAAAGAGGCTCAGAATTGGGCAAACAGGAGCAAAATGGAGCCCCCTAGGAGCATGGGGGTGCCATTATTGGAATCCGAGATATTACGACCATGTAACAGCCATGAACCTGGTCTTGAATGAGGCTCTAGGGCGTAGAAAGAGGATGCACAGCAGTTTGACACTTGTGACAACAGAAATAGACGAAAAAGAAAGAAAAATGAGAGAAAAAAGAGAGAGAATGAGACAAAAAGAGAGAAAAGAGTGGAGGAGAGTGTGCCGGCCTATTGGGACCTGCACATTAGGGACTGGCAGGTCCCAACAGTGACCTCATCCCTCCTAATCGGATTTAAAATCTGAATTAAAAAACTGAAAATGAGAGAAAATGCAAAAAAGGAAGTGACCGCTTTTCTTTTTGACAATGGATCTGAGATCAGATCTCATGGTGGAGAGGAACTAGCCGTTTTTTGTGGGCCAGCTCAAAACGGCTAGCTCCGGAATGAGGTGGCAACCCAAAATGGAAAGAAACAAAAGAGGGAAATTGACAAAACAGTGCATTTGGCCCAAAAAGAGACCCAGATGCACCAAAAGTTGAAAAACTGGACTTAGGGGCTCAAAATTGAAGCAAGGGCTACTAGGGGGTAGTTCGGATTATTGCTGGCCTTGGATCTCACTCCGGGGGTCGAAACTTGAAAAAATCGAGAAAAAGGCCCATAAGGCCTTTTTCTTTCAAGTATTACTGCCCCTTGGGCATTAGGACCCTAGGCTAGGGGGCAGCGTTTGAGCAATGAAAAAGAGGCCGGGGTAGGCCAAGAGGTAGTCCGAGTTGGTACCAACCACTTGAACTGCATGCACTTGGCCAAAAACAGGCCCAGGTACCTCTAGGAGGGCCTAGTGAGAGAATTTTGCCTTGGGGGTACCTCGGTTCACCTCAAGGCTCATGGGGAGGCTCATGGGCTGGCCGGACTGCTGGTTTCAGCCTACATAAGCTGAGGATGCAGTCCGCCAGTCTCACATTTGCATGAGGAGTGCTCATGCTGCCCAAGTGAGCTCACATAAGCACCTTTGCACTTGGAGTGAGAGGAGAGGAACCCATGTCAGTGGGAGAGCTTAGAGGAGACTAGGAGGTAATGGAGAGGACTCTAGAGGATAGTGATGGTAGGAGAGACACTTGGAAGGTGATCCGCCATATCCCTCCTGGGTGTAGGAGAGGAGGAGAGGCTAGAGGAGCCCCATTAGCCCTCCTAGAAGGGAGAACTCCATAGCCATAGCTGGGGGAGCTTGCCATAGCCTGAGAGAAAGCAAGGGAGGAGGAGAGAAGGGCTTGGAGAAGAAGGAAGCCGTAGCCAAGAGGGGATTGTGCAAGCTTCATCAAGAGGACACCAACATCAAAGAATCAACAAGGTGAAAGGAAGGAAGAGGCCTCTTCACCCTCATCTTCTTCTTCTTCTTCTTCCTCTTCTTCTTCTTCTTCTTCTTCTTCTTCTCCTTCTTCCTCTCCTCCTTCTTCTTCCTCTTCTTCCTCCTCACTCCCTCCTTCTCCCTTCTCTTCTCTTCCCTCTTTATCTCCTCCTTCCTCCTCCTTATTTTTTTTCTCTTTCACTTCCTCCCCTTCTTCTCCATCTCCATCTTCCTCATCTCTCTCCCCTTCTCCTCCATCTTGTCTTACTTCACCCTCTCTCTTCCATGAGCTACTCAAACTCTTCTCTTTCACTTATTCACTAGGATGTAGTACTCCGATTCTTTCCTAGATGCTTCTTGATGCAATCTCGATGATTTGGGAGCTTCAAACTTGTGTTTTCCACACTCACACTAGTAGGTAGTGTAGCGCTTCACTCGTAGATGCTTCTGGCTGCAATCTTGATGATTTGGGAACTTCAAACTTGTGTTTTCCATACGCACACTAGTAGGTAGTGTAGCGTTTCACACATAGTTGCTTCTTGATGCAATCTTGATGATTTGGGAGCTTCAAACTTGTGTTTTCCACACTCACACTAGTAGGTAGTGTAGCGCTTTACACATAGATGCTTCTTGATGCAATCTTGAGGATTNGCTTTACACATAGATGCTTCTTGATGCAATCTTGAGGATTTGGGAGCTTCAAACTTGTGTTTTCCACACTCACACTAGTAGGTAGTGTAGCGCTTCACACATGGATGCTTCTTGATGCAATCTTGGTGATTTGGGAGCTCCAAAGTTGTGTTTTCCACACTCACACTAGTAGGTAGTGTAGCGCTTCACACATAGATGCTTCTTGATGCAATTTTGATGATTTGGGAGCTTCAAACTTG
>BFEA01000305.1:657743-678091 GCA_003427395.1 Chara braunii | reverse complement strand
AGTGTACGATACGTAGGGAGGGTTGAAAGACTAAAACACGAAAAGTGTGGAATCTCAGTGGGTGCAGCAATCGGACTAAGAATGCAGGAAAGAAGACATTGCGAGATGGTCCGACGAATGACGTTCTGGGCGGATAGACCTCGTGGGATCCTGCCACCAAGAATATCAGAGGGCAGAGTCGAAATAAGCCTGCAGGCAAGAAATACGATAGGCAATCCGGTAATGGACAGGGTGGGGGTAGAGTTGGTGGAAGATACGGTGTACCTAGTAGTGAAGCTGGAATGACGTGCGAGAGGGGAGTTCGGGGGCGTAGACTTCACCCGCCCAGGGCGTGTACATGCGACGGGATCCTTACACCTGTCGGAAGAGGGATGGCGGACCTTTGAGATTGCTTTGGCTTCCGGGGATGACCCCGTACGAATGTTCGAAGGGGCATGGCAAATAACTTGGCGGGAGGGGTTTGAGTTTGCAGATCCGGAACGAGATGACGTGACGACTGAGGTAAAAGTCGCCGCGGAAGGGGTTTTTGAGCTGCCAAATGAGGTCGTACGGATGAGTCTACCACCCTTCCTGCTAAGACGAATGGGAGGCATAGAACGTGTGGAGCAGGCGGTGACTGCCGTAACTAGGCTAAATTTTGACGAAGCACTAATGTATCGAGAATACTATCGGGCCTTCCTAGAGATGGGGCCTTTCGGGGACGAACAAGAGCGCGAGGTGCTTTGTATTCTAAGAGCAGCAGTAAATGCTAGGCCAGGAGTTCCACAAATAAGTGATGAGAAGATGTGGAGAGTCATCCGGCGAGAGGTAGGTCGGGGCAAAGCCTACACAGATGATTTCTATCGGCTTTACGAACAGCCAGAGGAGGCTACCGCTCCCAAGGGTATAGAGGGATAGTTGGGACTAGAAAAGAGAAATGAAAACACGAAGGGCAAGGGAGGCAGTAGGTAGGCGGATTGTGAAGATTGGTTGTAACCCTTTCTATGTAGACTATGCAGGAAATTACCAAGGTAACAATGACAGCAAGACGTGAGCGAATGGAACGCCAGCCCCGTGTGCGAATGGAACGCCAGCCCCGGTACCCCGGACCGCCCTGGAACAACGGTGGACGATGGGAAGTATCCCTCCCGTCGAGTTCTACCTATCGGGGGTTCGACACAGAATGGAGGGCCGTGACTTTGGGAAGGGATGCCGGCTTTATGTTGGTAGAATGTCGGTGGACAGGGATGAGACTCCACCGAGGACCCGGAGACGATCTGTTTTCTAATCTGGAAGTTACCGGGACCATGTATTTGCCTGAGATCGGTTGACACTCGTTGGGAGTAGAGATAGCACAAGGTCACGAGCTGGCGCCGGTCTTTCAAAGGGCCGCCCGGACGTTGACCCGAATAGGACAATCGGTTAGGGGAAGAAGGAACGTGGGCTTGCTAACCCGGGTGAAAATGGGAGGTTTGAGGGAGTTTAGGGCACCGACCACACCGCTGAGATGCCGAGTGCCTCGTTTTATGAAAGACCTCGTCTTCGAACGCGTTGCAAGGGCGCGGGAGCTAGCAGACTCAACAATAGTTTGGGCAGGCCACTTTCCCTTCCCTACCATTGGGATGTTCTACGATGTTGCTGTGGAGCACGGGCCGTTCTGGGGAAACAGGGCCCACGAATTACTAGAAGTCATCCACATCCTGATGTTTTGTGCGCCCCAGCTAGACCGGACAGGGTGCGAACGCATAATCCAAAGGGAAATCGAGATAGGGGAGAATTATCTAACGGGGGTGGCTCAATTATTCGAGGAGCCTACCGAGCCAGAAGAGCCGCGAGGGTGAGAGCGGGATTAGCATCCGCAGGCGGGTCAATAGGGCAGATCGAGTATGGTTCGCCGCGTACGGAAGTTCGCCGATGAGAATAGGAAATAGGCCTCGGACGTGGATGACTAAAACCTACTAGAAAAACAAAGAAGAGGGGGGCAGACTTCTAATGATTAACCGTAACCCCGAAGGTCAAAAATGGGAAATGCTGCTCGGGAAGACTTCCCCTAGCAAGATGCCTAACCCGGACTCCCTCGCGTCGGCCGACGGGACAAGGGCACTTTAAACGAGCTTGTGATAAAGGAAGCCCAGTCACGTTCATAGCTCGGCTGGGCGGCAGGGCCAGTCGTGGCTCCTCCTTAAGGAAGGGCAATCAGGAAACGGGAATAGGAAAGGAGACTATAAAGATAAGCCAACAGAGTTGGGAGCCTAGGGAACCTAAAACCCTCGCATTGCGTGTGTCCTGGGAATTTTTTGGCTTATGCAGAACTAGGCAAAATGGCAACGGAGGAGGAGACAGATAACCGTAAGAGTGAAGGAGAACCAGGCTAAGAAGGAAGTGCCGCGCAGAGCGAAGGGGGGCAGAAGGACAAAGAATCGATAAATCCGAATGGTACCAAAGGGAACCGGAAGGAAATCTCCACATGGGAAAGCTAGGGGAAAGCCGGGGGAAGCAGGCAAGGGACCCAGGGGACCAAGGGAGGCAGAAATAAGGATAGGACAAGCCCCCGAAACTCGGAAGGAACCATGCTTAAGAAAGTAAGGGTCACAGGTACGAGGCACAGACTAGCCGAGATAGACAAGAGGACCGCGGAATACAAGGCAAAATTGATTGAGGAAATGATGACTGGGAACGAGGAAGGTCCACTGCAGGAGGAACCCCGGGACGAACGGAGAGCCAACCAAGGTGGGATTGGACAAGGGGATAAAGAGAAAGAAAGAGAGAGAAAACTCTCCGGGGATGGAAGCAGAAAAGGCTACGACTCAGCCAGCCATGGATAGTAGGGCTAGCCGCCTGCCGATCACGCCAGCAGTAGCGCGAGGATGCGAAGGACTTTGGAGCCTTAGGGAAAGAGTGTTGGGATGGTTTGACCCGGAAGGGACTATGAAAACCAGGGAGGGACAGAAGGCCGGCAAGGAAAGTCCGGATGATAGTGTGGGAGGCGAGGCCAACAGCTTCGAGGGCGGCCTTAAGAAGATAGTATCGTCCCTCGCTCGAGCACTAAACAAAAATCAAGGCTATCTGGCAGACGCCAAGAAAAAACTGACTTTCGATGGAGCAAACATCACGGAGTTCCTAATCGACTACGAGAACCTAGCTGCATTACTAAAATGGACCGAGGAGGAAAAGATGGACCATCTAGGACAGCATGTGTCGTTAAGCCTAGGACGGGACATAATGGTCATTGTAGCCGCAAGCCGGTCTTGGAAGCAGACCCGGAATGTGATGATGAGGAAGCACCTAGCGGCAGAGAAAATGGCAACGGAGGCCGACCTAGCGGCAGTTCAGAGGAAGAACTTCGCAACGTACAATGATTTCCTACGAGAATTTACTCTGGTAGCACTAAGGATCCCCGGGGTCACGGACCGGATAATGAGCAAATATTTCCTCAGGCAGTTCTCCGAGTTCGATAAAGACAAGATCCTGTCAGCCTACCAATAAACGAGCAAGTTCGTAAACACGCGGGATGTTGATTTTAGCATGGTAACGGATCTGACTGAGAAACTGGTAGTAACGGAGACGTTGGCCTTGCTCAAGGAAGGAGAGATCATAGATCTGACCGGTAGGACGGGTGACAAGGTAAAGAAGGGGATTGAAAGTCTACATGAACGGGTGCACGGGGTCGACAATAAGATTGAAAGGATGGAAGGCGCGCTAATGGTTATGCAAGCGCAAGTATCCCGACCTGCCCTCCCTCCCCAGGAAGCTGTGGTCCCGCCAGGTGTAGCAAACCGGAGATTTGAACGGAGAGATCCTGCTAACGAGCAATGCAAGTACAGCACCGCGATAGGACATTATGTGCGCGCATGCCCAAAGCTCAACCATGATATTCTGAAAAGAAGGTGTACGAGGTCGTTAAAGGGGGAGATATTTGGACCGCAAGGAGAACGGGTGAATTGGAACTCACCAGGAGGGATGCGGCGAGCTATTATCATGCTCAACGGTCTAGAAATAACAGCCGTAGAAGCCGAACTGGTGGGCGAGATCATCTGGGATCAGCTCCGGGGGCGCGGGCCGCAGACCAACTTTATTTTGGAAAGCGACGGACATGATAGGGTGAATGCAACCACTCGATTGGGAACGGCCAGGAGAAGGATTAACTGTGACACCATTATGGAGGAGGTCGCTGGAAGCTCCGAACCCCAGGCAGAGCCTGAGGCCGAGGAACCAGAGAAAGTCTACGGGAAGCCTAGGGAAGAGGAGCCTTCGGACAAGGCTACCGCCGCCAAGAAGAAGTTTAGGTATCAAATTCCGATCTTGACCTTGCCTGAGCTCGACGACACTATTAGCAAGTTACTAGGAACCATGGTGTCGGTGTCTTTTCAGACCATGCTGCATGCTAGCCCTAGGTTGCTCAAGGGGCTCAACAACTGTTGACTCGGAGGCGAGTAGAAATAGGCGACAACCCCGAATTACCAGAAGGGGAGAGGGAGGAGGAAGCTCCACAAGAAGTGGCTAACCTTCAGAGGAGTCACGGAGACTTGGAGGATCTCGAAAGGGCCTGCAGACATTCGTTTGAGCTTGCCCGGCCGAGAGGGCGGCGAAGTCATGAGATCACCACCCGGGACGAAGCTTAGCTTTCATGCGCTACCCGTAGGGAAATTGAAAATCGAGATCAGGAGTCATCACACCGACGCATTAGTAGATGGGGGAGCAGAAATCACTCTTATAAGGAGAGATTTCGCAACGATCACGGGATGTACGGTGAACAAGGAAGTAACAGGGAGCATCCGAGGAGCTGGCGGGGAAATTCCGTTCGCTGGGTACGTCACGAAGTGTGCTGTGAAGGCAGGGGTCAGGGAATCGATCTGGTCGTTTCAGTGGATGACTGTAATGGAGGAAATGGACCACGACATAATCCTCGGAAGACCGTGGTGCGCGAACGTAGAGATGATAGGCAGGCACTTGCACGATGGCTCGTACATGGTAGACATAGAGGACCCTGTGACTGGCCGGGGAGAGGTCCTTCGACTCCTTGGAACGGGAGGAGACCCCCTGAAGGGGAAATTGGCAACATGGTCGCCGTCGTTCGAGGATAGCACACGGAAAGGGGCTTTCGCAATGAGAGAAAGGGTAGAAATCATGATTGAGGAAGCATTCAACAAAAAGGAGTGGATCAAGATGGGCCTGCCCCAGAAGAAGAGGAGGCAGGAGGACGAAGTTCTAGGTGTTATGGTAGCGGAAAAGGAGTCAGAGGTCGAACTTGGTGCTAGCCTGCCCAAACGGAAAGAAGTACGCATAGACGTGCTGGAAATCACACTCGAGATCCCCGATCTATTGCAACTCATCAAGGCCCTCAAATACCACAAGGTGAGAGTGGATTCGACAGCCTTGGCCAAGTACGAAAGGGAGGTGCAAAAGGGGTATTGCCTGAATGGGAAACTAGTTAGTATTCAACCACGAGTCGTAGAGGCGACGAGGGCAATCCCGACTGTTCATTTTTTAGGAGAAAGATCCCGGAAGGAAGTGTTCGAAAGTACAAGACGGTAGGGAAGAAAACAAAACCGGTCTCGATCCTGCTAGAGGCGTCAAAGGAAGAGGCTATGGAGAAGGAGGAAGAGGTCCTTCGAGTGATCCGAGAAAGAAGGGCGACGGAGGGACATCGGATACCAGATGAGGTAGCAGACACAATGAAGATAGGATAGACGGGTTCTTAACGGAAGAAGAAACCCGCATGATCAAAAGGACCTGCCAGAAGTTTCACCTGACATTTGCCTTTAGTGATCACCAGAAGGGACGAATGGATGCGAAGTTGATCCCTCTGTTCAGAATCCACACGGTAGAACATGAGTGCTGGAATGATAAGGGGTCATCCTATGAATTTGGGATAGCAGGAAAAGTAACAGACCTCCTCCGAGCGAAGATGGACTCCTTCGTTGCAGAGCCTACGACATCGCCATACGCAAATCGGTGGTTCGTCTTTCGGAAGCCTAACAAGACACTAAGGTGGATTCAGGACCTGCAGAAGTTGAATGTGGTAACCATCCGGGATGCTGGCTCGCTACCTCAGGCTGAGTTATTAGTAGAATCGCACGCCGGTCGGAGCATTTACTCCCTGATAGATCTGTACTTAGGGTACGACCAACTTCCATTGGATGTTCGGGACAGACCATACACTGCTATGCACACCCCCGTAGGCCAGCTACAGATGCAAGTGACACCTATGGGATTCACAAACGTGGTGGCCGAAGCGCAACGCAGAATGCTCGCTGTGGCTGGGGACATGTTCCTAGAGAAATGTGAACCTTACATCGATGACAATCCGATCAAAGACGCGCAGGAGAAGGATGAGACGGAAGTCCTGCCAGGGATCCGACGTTTTATGTGGGACCACCGGCAGGACATCAAGGATCTACTCCGACTTTTCCTAGTATACAACATTACGGCTAGAGTATCCTAGCAGTACCGGAGGTAACTATACTAGGATTTCGTTGCGGTGCTTACGGCAGGAAGCCTGATCCGGCAAAAACCGACAAGATATCACAATGGCCGACACCGTTGCGCACGACAACGGAGGTAAGGGCATTCCTAGGCGTAGTCGGCTTTTGGAGGATCTTCATTAAGAACCTTGCCAAAATTGCTGAGCCTATCCGGGCTATGATCAGGGAAGAAGGAACCATGGATTGGACGGAGGAGCGAGAAGGAGTTGTCCAAAGGCTGAAGGACGTATTGACATCTGAGACAGTCACCCTGTCCGCGCCTTGTTTTAATGACGAAGTGAGACGACCCTTCATCCTAGAGACGGATGGAGGACCTTTGGTCGTAGGAGGTGTGTTGATTCAAAGGGATGAGGGAGGAAAAGAGAGGCCGATTAGGTTCGAAAGTAAAACCCTGAACTCCGTAGAACGGCGGTACTCGCAATTCAAGAAAGAAGTCCTAGCCATCCTGCGTTGCCTTAAGACCTTCCAGGCCTACCTATTTGGGAGGCGGTTCATCTTAAGGATCGATCCGACGAATGTCGCAAAGACTCTAAAGAATTACAGTTCTATAGATCCGACGGCAGGGAGATGGGTAGGATTCATCTGGCAGTTCGATTACAAGATTGAACGGATTGCTGGAATCCGCAACAAGGCAAATGGGCTGAGTCGGGTTTGCATAACTCCCAAAGGGATGGAGGATGCAGAGCCCATAGACGCCTTCCTCGAATACGAAGGAGAGACTCTCGTGGTGGATAACGAAATGATGAGCGAGGGATGCACATCGGGAGGACTATTGATCCAGACTTTGGAGAAGGGGGCACCCACCGTAGTAACAGAGCTGACAGAAAGACCAGTCACCACTCGAGGACACAGAGAAGAAAATGACTCATGGAGAGCGATAGTAGGACCGAAAGAGGAGCTAATAGCAATGGCGGTCGAAGGAGGCCGGGAAGCAGTGGTGAGTTTAGTGGAATCTTGGGAAAGGAAAGAGTTGCGATGGGTGGTAAATCAGATGCAGGAAGGAAAGGATGGGGGCAAGGAAGGAGAGGAGTTTTTCTATGTCCAATCCTACGAAGGGCTCTTTCGGGAGATCGATTTGTTGTTGGTAGGAAACAAACAACCTACAGAAGTAAGTATTAAGGCAAAAGAAGAGGCCGAAAGGTACGTCCTAAGGGGCGGGCATTTGTTCCGAAGGGAGGAAGGTGCTATGCCTAGAAGGGTTGTGTGCAGAAGGTCTAGGCAAGTAGACGTTATCCAGACAATGCACGATGGATTAGCTAGAGGTCATCGGTCGTCCAAAGGAACACTTGCAAAGATAACACCGCTCTATTATTGGCCAGGCATGGCAGACATGGTCGCCATATACTGCCAGACTTGCCTTATTTGCCAAGAACGAAGCTCGGTACGAGTCTTCGAGCCGCTTAGACCAACACGGGTGCTAGGACCGGGACATCTGGTCCACCTCGACCTTGCAGTCATGCCTGTATCAACGGATGGGTACAGGTATATCCTGGATGCGCGAGACAACTTGAGTGGGTTCGTGGAGGCAGTCGCCCTCAAGAAAAAGACAGGGAAGAGTGTGGCGGACTGGATAGAAGACTTATACTTAAGGGATCCGTTCGTCAGGAGGTTTATAGCAGACAATGAGACGGAATTTGTGAACTAAGAAGTATTGGGGATGCTTAAGGGACTCTGCGTTCCGATCAAACTCATCGAGCCATATCACCCTGAGGCCAATGCATCTGTGGAAAGGGGGCACCGAACCTTGAAGAACACGATTGCAAAGCTCGCAGCAGACCATCTGGGGAACTGGCCTAGGTGTCTTAAGCAGACTGTCTTTGCGGAGAATATGACTCCTAAAAGGACAACAGGATGTATCCCGACAGAGCTTTGGTACGGAAAAGAGATCGAATTTCCTGTGGAAGCCTTGGTACCTGCCTGGAATAGGTTAGATGATGATCCGCAAATAACCACTGACGAATTAATCGAGGCAAAATGTCAACAAATCCTTAAGAATGAGGAGGTCATGGAGGACATCGCCAACCGGGTGCTGGATAGCAGAATGACGGACAAATCAAGGTGGGACCAGGTTAAGAATGTCAGAAAGGAGCCACTTCAGGTGTGGGAGATGGTATTGCGAAGGAACTCGGCACTAGAAAGTACTTGGTCGGGACAGTTGGGAAGGAGGTTCAAAGGCCCCTACCGGGTCGCCAAGCAGGTGAGACTGAACACCTTCGAACTGGAAGATTTTAATGGGACTGGATTGAAAGGGCCCTTCCCGGGGCAACGACTGGTCAGGTTTCTAAGTCGGGACTCGGTGGAACAATGGCTTCAGGAGGCCGAAGATAAGGAAACAGATGAGCTACAAGCTAAAGACTAACCACAGCCTTGCCCACACTATGGTTTGTCTCTAACCATGTTCGTAGGACTGTCATTTTTTGGGACTGGCGCTTTGGCTTGGACCGACTGAGGTTGGAAGGCAGCATGACTGGGGGTTTGCAATATCTGGCTTGTGTGATAACGGGAAGGGATGTTTGGGGCATTATACCGTAGTTTTTTACGAGAAAAATATGGGGTCATCACAAACGACGTATTCACATGTATAAAAGGGGCGTGATGCGAGGGATACTGGGTGCATTTTGGGAATGTCTACCGGCCTAAGGGGGGGGGAAGGCGCGAGTGTGTGAGGGACATTGCGGGTGTTGTTTTGCTATACAGGGCTTAGGAGTAAAACGAGAAAAAACAAAAATGGAATCGGCAACGAGAACGACAGCGGGGCGATCAACAGGCCTACCGGAGGGGAAGAAGCGGGACCAAGCCAAGGGAGGAGGACAACAAAGAGAAAATTGTACATTGGGCTCATGGGCAGACCAGTGGTAGGCAGGGGTGGAAGAAAATGCTTGTGTAGGAAACCTTCACCCCTCCGCAAGGGAGAAGGTATAGAGATATCATCTGACAGTGAGGGCGAAAAGGGAAGGGCAAATGTGGAAGAACGAGGCAACACAGAAATGGGTGATAAGGCTCGGGTCTCTAACGAGGAAGGGGCCAACAGGGGCGAGCCACGTGAGACTTGGCATGGGGAAAGCGAGGGGGGACAAGGTATGCGCGACGAACGTGAGGAGGACGAGGAGAAAACGGAGAGTCCGCTTGAAGGACGAAGCGGTCACGGTAGTTGCGAGGGGTATGGGACGGGGACAAAGATCCCTTTTACCTACGATCCAAAGAACCTTTCTGGTGAGTATAGCCCCATACAGACTGAAGACAAGGAGGACGAGGAGGAGGATGTGCAATAAGTCATAGAAATCAGCAGCGGGGATGAGAGGGATGAGATCTCAAGGCCTAGGGAAGAGGGGCGGTCTCCGATGCACCAACCGGGCGATGGGGCTTTCAGATGGGAGGACGAGTTTGGGCCAACGCCCAGTCATTGGTTTCAGCACTGGACCAATGTAATCAGGCACGAATGGATTATCAAGACTCGGGAACTCGCAAGGGCAGGGGTGGAAGCCACACCACTGGATTTTTTCAACGAGGCAGAGTTGCGTAAAATTGTAAGGATGAAAAGGGAGATCGAGACCTACGGCCTGGGGGTTAGGAAGCCTGCCGAGGAACGGGGTGGACAAGGAACTGGGCGAGATGAGGCGCAAGGCAGTAATAGGAACTAGGTGTTGACTTAGCACTGAAAAGGATCGCTGCTTTCTGTCTGCAGAGATATGAGAATGCCGAGAACGTGTATAGTATGGGCAAGCTTGCTAAGGATGAAGTGAAAAGAGGGCCAGCTAAGGCTGTGTCACGATAAGATAGAAGATAGTTTTTGGAGGCTACTTTTTGGGATGAGCTACTTTGGGTACCTAAGACAAAGACATGGAATTTGGGATGAGACTAATTGGGAGAAGGCGTATTGTGAATTTTGGATGGAACAAGGATTATGCTTTTGAGAGGGGAAAACCTTGAGTACGGATTGACGAGCAAACCATGACATTGAGTGATTGGTCGAGTACAAGAGAGGTTAGGGAACCTATGGGTTAAGGGGCGTGAAGAACACTCCTTCCTTAGGAGCCTAATCCAACTGAGTCGTGAATGAGACTGAGAATAAGCCGAAACCAGGAGATCAGGAAGAGTGAAAATGAAAGGGGCGATTTTGTCTTTTATTATGGATGAACGGCCGGGTGCGTTAGTGTTGCTTGGGGTCGCGAGCCCCAACTCGAGTGCTAGACACTAAGTCGGGTGTACGCAATGGATGGTACGTCACTGTGAGAAATTGAATGGATAGTACATTACTGTGAGAAATGGAATGGATAGTACATTACTGTGAGAAATGAAAGAAAGAGAACAACACGCAAAAGATGAGATGACCACCTTCTAACCTCCAAGACAGAAATGGGATCCGTAACCTCGAGGCCCACCCCCTCGGACACTAACCTTGAGAATGGAAAGGAATGACCCTAACCAGGCTATTCGACTTGAGAATGGAAAGGAATGACCCTAACCAGGCCGTTCGACTTGAGAATGGAAAAGAATGACCCTAACCAGGCTGTTCGACTTGAGAATGGAAAGGAATGACCCTAACCAGGCCGATCGACTTGAGAATGGAAAAGAATGACCCTAACCAGGCTGTTCGACTTGAGAATGGAAAGGAATGACCCTAACCAGGCTGTTCGACTTGAGAATGGAAAAGAACGACCCTAACCAGGTTGTTCGGGAATGACCCCTAACAAGGGTTATTCCTTTTGAAATAGGCACTGGGGTCCCATGCATATTTAATTAAGAAAGGTTGATTGAGGATGAGCTGGAATGAGTAATAGGAGATGGAAAAGGCCGGTGGGTCGGTCATTGAAATAGCCAATGGGATGAAAGAGATGGGAAAGGCTGGTGGGTCGGTCATTGAAATAGCCAATGGGATGAATGAGAGAGATGGAAAAGGCCGGTGGGTCGGTCATTGAAATAGCCAATGAGATGGGAGAGATGAAAAAGTCCGGTGGGTCGGTCATTGAAATAGTCAATGGGATGAATGAGAGAGATGGAAAGGCCGGTGGGTCGGTCAATGAAATAGCCAACGGGATGAGAGCGATGGGAAAGGCCTGTGGGTCAGTCATTGAAATAGCCAATGGGATGAGAGAAATGGAAAAGGTCGGTGGGTCGGTCATTAAATATAGCCAAAGGATGGATGAGAGAGGTAGAAAAGACTGGTGGGTCGGTCGTTGAAATAACCAACGAGTTGAATGGAGGAAATGGAAAAGGCCGGTGGGTCGACCACTGAAAATTGCCAAGGGGGCGGAAGAAAAATGCGAATGAGAAGGACAAGATAAAGAAGGCGGAGCCTTAAAGCCGAGAAGGGCAGGGACCGTTGGGACGGTCACAAAAATTGAGTGTTGAGGAATGAGAAAATTGAGGATTGAGTGGGCGGAAGGGTCAGTCTTGAGAAATGACTATTGAGAGAATGACCGCCAGACCGGCCGTGAGGGTGGCCTTATTGATAAGAGGCTGTCAGACCAGTCATGAGAATCAACCTTGAAAATAGCATTGGATTGAATGATTGAGGATTGAATATTGCATTGCATAGGCAGGGGACCCTAGGCAACTTGAAATGGACTTGAAAATAGCATTCAAATGGATTTCTCTTTTTCTAGTCTTTGACCTCAGCAGGAGGGGGATACTGGTGCTCGCACCGCGACCCCAAGACCTCTATCCCTGTAAGGGAAAAAGTCTCAGTGCGACCTGTTCTTCTTGTAAGGGGATGAGGGTTAAAGGACCAAGGCACCTACCACTTGGATCGGTGCGGGACGTCCGGAACTGACCTCGACAACGAGCTCTAGTCGGGAAGTTCAAATTGCGCCTCGTGTTGAACGCCTAAACGTCAAAGGGTGAGGGAACCAAATGGGCGAGAGAGCCATTCTTTTTTTCTAGTCTCTTTTGTTCTCCCTAACCACACGCCATGTCGTTGAGGGGCGGCATGGCCACTTGGAATGGACCACGGCGACTCGCGTTAAGTTGAGCAGCACTGTCCAAAAGGGAGGAGTTGAGCGTGGCACCGGGTGAAAGCCACAACCACCACGGGGCATTGACACCGTCCCGCCGGAGCATTACAACCGCTTCGGGACTAATTGCGAGGTCTTCGTAACTGCACTCGTGGACTAATTGAGAGCCCCAACTCTCTTGAAAGGAAGAGGCCGGATCCAGAAAATTACCATTAGGGAGGAACGGTTCGCAAGGGAGCCCTTACGACAAGACGGGGTCCTGGGAGGCTTGGAATGGACCAGCCTTCCAGATGTGAGGAGACACCTCAGTAATGACGCCCGTCTCGTAAGTGGCAAAAGGTCTGACGGAGCAAGGGGATGAGGTGAGTTATCAGCAGGGGGAGGACTGATCACCCTTCCTTTTTGGGGTTGATGGGCCCGCATCCGCCTACTCGTTGGTGGGCCAAAGGTTGCGTACCTCCGAGTGAGAACTAGTCGTGCGATGGGGACATCGCATTTTGAGTGGGGGGAAGGTGTGCCATCTACCGAAGAAAAAACGTGCAAAAGAGAAGGAGACCATGAGCGTAAGGATGGATGAGTAATTGACTTTGCGCAGGCTTGAGAAAAGGCCTGGCAAGATGTCCAGAAGAAAATAATGAATGAGTAATTAACGTTGCATGAGCTTGAGAAAAGGCCTGGCAAGACGTCAAGAAGAGAAGAATGGATGAGTAATCGACTTTGCGCAGACTNCGACTTTGCGCAGACTTGAGAAAAAGTCTGGCAAGATGTCCAGAAGAGAAGAATGAATGAGTAATTAACGTTGCATGAGCTTGAGAAAAGGCCTGCCAAGATCTCCAGAAGAGAAGAATGAATGAGTAATTGACTTTGCGCAGGCTTGAGAAAAAACCTGACAAGATGTCCAGAAGAGAAACGGGTGAGAAACTAACGTTGCATGAGCTTGAGAAAAGGTCTGGCAAGCGATTTGTGTGATTGATTTGACATAAGCTTGAAAACGGGCCGAGTAAGACGTCTGTAAAAGAAAAGACTCGTATGATGGACTATGTACAGATCTGAGAGAAAGACTGACAGGCTGGGAAACAGATGAGTATTTGGAAACAAGTCTGACAAGGTGTCCGAAAGAGAGATACACAAGGGATGAACTTGGCAGCATGTCTGAAAAAGTTAAAAATAAGCAAGGAACAAGAAAGGACAAAGAGTGATATGAATGCAAAATTGGCAGGACCTGAGGAGAGTCGGGTGAAAGGACCCGGGGGAGATGCATGTGGATTTGGCAAGGCCTGAGCGTCGGGGAACGGTAAAGGGATAACATGGATTGCACGGGCCGAAAACTAGATTATTTTTTTATATATAAGAGTAATGAATGAGGCGAGACCAAAATGGTTTCCGCTCGAGAATGCTTCCTCGATGAAATGGGAAGACAGATTTGAGATTACGAAACACTTAAGGGGAGTCGTGCCTGGGCTCACCGATTCGAAGTGGGTACCACAACAGCAAAGGTGGCGGTTGTACTGGACGAACATCTCCCTTTCAGAGAAAATGTCTGACATTCAGTCGCATCCAAAAACTTGCCTACAATTTGTTATCAACAAAGCCAAGGCATAAAATGAGAAAACCAATTTGTTATGATAACAAATTGTCACCCTGGGAATAAAGCAAGCATATCAGGAGTTAGGTGCATAAAGCAAGGAGAGCCTCGTCTGCTTCATGTTACTGAAGTTGAAAGGATTATGGGTTGCCCTGCTGGGTATACAGAGCTGACTGAAGAGGAAGTTTGCATCTCAATTGAGGGAAAGATAAAGAGGCAGAGCTATGGCGGAAATGAGCAACCTGGTCTAAGCTGTAGAACCTTCGACTCCCCCATACCCTCCTCCACCCCAAGGGGCGGAAGCTAAGGAAGACATTGAGAAAAGAATGGGAAAAGAACAAAACGGACCCTGGCAAACTAACCACCCATAACACCTCACCCTCCTTTCCCGTCCATCTCTCCAAAATCCACTAACAAGAGATTAGTGCGCGATGAGGATATCGCGAATGAGTAGGGGGAATGTGTCGGGACTGGTGGGTCCCGAATAACTTCCCATCACTCCAGAGATTGAATACGGACAATTTGTGCACAACAGAGAAATCTGGAGTGAGGAAGCAGGAGAGAGTAAAGACAAAGGAATAGGCCACAGAAGGGAGTGATGCCCTTAGGAGAGAACCACAGGAGGGAAGAACAGCGACGGCAAGCGAGCGAGCGCAAAAACAGGAGCACATAGGACATAGCAGAGGCCGGGAGGGCCATCAGAATGCAATAAGACTAAGGCCAAAGGACCCTTTGAACTAGCAATTGCAGCGCGACAACAGTAAGGGAATGAGGAAGTTGAGGGATGGGCGACCAGAAGCCGCGGAAAGTCAGGAAATTAAGGGTCAACGTGGGGGCCACCTATGAGAGTCTCGGAGCGGAGGCCCACGACCAAAGAGATGGGCACACAAGGCGCGACGAAAGACTAAGGAGAGGGATCGCTATTGGGCGACAAAACGCCCAAGGGGCATGGGACAACTCGAGAAAAGGCACCCGGGGCCACGTAGGACTAAGTAAAAATAATGACGTCCGGGGCGAAATGTGTCGGGGACCGCCGACGGGACTAAGTGTCGGGGACCGTCGACGGGACTAAGTGTCGGGGACCACCGACGAGACTGAGTGTCGGGGACCACCAACGGGACTGAGTGTCGGGGACCACCGACGGGACTAAAGTGTCGGGGACCACCAACGAGACAAGTAGCGTGGATATGTGAACGTCCCAAGAAGAAACGGCGGCACCGCATGAGGGGAAAATAATAAATGCAAGGTGCACCGTCAAGATCGACATCTTGACGGCCAAGAATATTAGCACCACTAGTGCAAGTACTAGTGGTGACAAACGGGAAGGCCAAAAGGAAAAGGAAAAGTAAAGAAAATCGAAGTGGAAGGCATGGGAGCAATCCGAAAAATCTCGGATCAGCCTCCCTCAAGAAAATAGAGTCAAATGAGACCCCATGTGAAAAATAGCCCTCCGGGAGAAAGTCGGAGTAGGAGGGACTATTGTGGGAGAAATGTAGGAGTAAAAGGAGGCTCTCATGGGCATCGGAAGGCCATTATTGCAGTCCAAGAAATAACGGACTGCACCTTGGGCATAGGGAGGGCCAAAACTAAGAGGAAGAGACTAGAAAAGGGCCTTAACGACCACTTGACACTTGGCATGCTAGAAAAAAGAGAAAAAAGAAAAGAAAATGGGGAAGAATAAGACAAAAAGAGTGAGAGGGAGAGAGTGAGTTGGCCGTCAGTAGGGACTGCCATAGGTAGGGATTGGCAGGTCCCTACTGTCCAAAAAAAGAGGAGAAAAGAAAAGAAAAGAAAAAAAAAGAAAAGAGAAGAAAAGAGAAAAATGTCTTAACGGTAAAAAACGGTCACTTGGGGAGATTCATCCGTGACCAGATTCATTCTGGAATATGGCGGTTACAAAGGACTTGGATTTTCTTTGATTTTTGCAGAGAAAATCAAAGAAAATCAAGGCCTCTTGCAACCNTTGCAGAGAAAATCAAAGAAAATCAAGGCCTCTTGCAACCAGAATAAAACGGAATACATGCATGAGGAGAAACACATGTTTTAGGTGCATCTGGAACCAAAATCAAGGTCGGATACACTTGGGAGTTGACCGTTTCTTTTTCTTTTGAGTAAGGGTTAGTTGTGGGGCATTGGGGCTAAGGAATTGACCCCCATTGCAGTCCGAGTTGCAACGGACTGCATGGGAGAGAGAAAACACATGTTTTAGGTACATCCGGAGGCAATATTGAGCCCGGATGCACTAAAAAATTTAACGCATCATTTTCTTTCAACATGGGGCAAGTTGTGGAGCTGTGGGTATGGAAAACAGCCATGACTGCAGTCCGAGAAATTACGGACTGCATGAGGATGCCAAGGCCAAGGGGAAATGGGCTACGGCAAGCCCGGAAGGCTTGAAAGGAGCAATTTCGACAAGGGGCAAATAAAGACGGTAAACGACAACCGTGAGATGAGATCTCACGGCCTAGAAAAATCAGCACACATGTAGAGATGATGGGACCACCAAGGGTAAGGCGACCCAAAAATAAAAATGGGACGCCGTCCGGAATGTTGTCGGGGACCAAATGGGTCGAAATAAAAAAAAATTGGAAAAACGGGACAAGGAAATGGAGCTAGCATGTAGAAAAATGGCGGGGACTTGGGATATCCCAAGGGAACCATGGGCGAACACCACTAGTGAGAGCAAGTGAGGGAGCCATAGGAGAAAGAAAAGTGGAATAAGGATGTTGGGAAGGCTGCCCAGCAGTCCGGCATATCTCGGACTAGCAAGGCATAAGAAAAGAGAGCCTTGAGAGGCCCAACATAAGAAAAAGGCTGCCCTTAGAAAATCGGAGCAAAAAAGGCTCAAAATTTGGGAAACGGGAACAAAATGGAGCCCCCTAGGAGCATGGGGGTGCCATTATTGGAATCCGAGATATAATGGTCATATAACAGCCATGAACCTGGCCTTGAATGAGGCTCTTGGGCCTAGAAAAAGGATGCACAGCAGTGTGACACTTGTTACAAGAGAAATGAAAGAAAAAGAAAGAAAAATGAGAGAAAAAGGAGGGACAATGAAACAAAAAGGAAGAAAAGAGTGGAGGAGAGTGTGCCGGCCTATTGGGACCTGCACAGTAGGGACAGGCAGGTCCCAACAGTGACCTTATCCCTCCTAGAATGAGGGAAGGCAATCCGGATTGCAGAGATATGGCCCTAAGGGCCATATCTCAATAAAATCTTAATTATAAAACTGAAAATGAAAGAAAATGCAAAAAGGAAGTGATCGGTTTTCTTTTTGACCATAGATCTGCGATCAGATCTCATGGTGGAGAGGAATTAGCCGTTTTTTGTGGGCCAGCTTAAAACGGCTAGCTCCGGAATGAGGTGGCAACCCAAA
Source organism: Chara braunii (assembly GCA_003427395.1). Lineage (NCBI taxonomy): Eukaryota > Viridiplantae > Streptophyta > Charophyceae > Charales > Characeae > Chara > Chara braunii. The sequence continues at coordinate 660,712 of BFEA01000305.1, read as the reverse complement.
ATGGAAAGAAACCAAAGAGGAAAAATGACAAAACAATGCATTTGGCCCGAAAAGAGAGCAAGATGCACGAAAAATTGAAAAACTGGACTTAGGGGCTCAAATTTGAAGCAAGGGCTACTACGGGGTAGCTCGGATTATTGCTGGCCTTGGATCTCAGCCAGATCCGAGGCTGAAAATGTGCCGCCATATGAAAAAATGCTCCGGCCTACTCAAAAGAGGCCGAAACTAGAAAAAATCGAGAAAAAGACCCACAAGGCTTTTTTTTTTCAAGTATTGCTGCCCCTTGGGCATTAAGACCCTAGGGGGCAGCATTTGAGCAATGAAAAAGAGGCCGGGGTAGACCAAGAGGCAGTCCGAGTTGGTACCAACCACTTGGATTACATGCACTTGGCCAAAAACAGGCCTAGGTACCTCTAGAAGGGCCTAGTGAGAGAATTTTGCCTTGGGGGTACCTCGGTTCACCTCAAGGCTCATGGGGAGGCTCATGAGCTGGCCGGACTGCTGGTTTCAGCCTACATAAGCTGAGGATGCAGTCCCCCACTCTCACATTTGCATGAGGAGTGCCCATGCTGCCCAAGTGAGCTCACATAAGCACCTTTGCACTTGGAGTGAGAGGAGAGGAGCCCATGCTAGTGAGAAAGCTTAGAGGAGACTAGGAGGTAGTGGAGAGGACTCTAGAGGATAGTGATGGTAAGAGAGACACTTGGAAGGTGATCCGCCATATCCCTCTTGGGTGTAGGAGAGGAGGACAGGCTAGAGGAGCCCCATTAGCCCTCCTAGAAGGGAGGACTCCATAGCCATAGCTGGGGGAGCTTGCCATAGCCTAAGAGAAAGCAAGGGAGGAGGAGAGAAGTGCTTGGAGAAGAAGGAAGCTGTAGCCAAGAGGGGATTATGCAAGCTTCATCAAGAGGACACCAACATCAAGGAATTAACAAGGTGAGAGGAAGGAAGAGGCCTCTTCACCCTCATCTTATTCTTCTTCTTCTTCCGCTTCTTCTTCTTCTTTTTCGTCTTCTCCTTCTTCTTCTTCTTCCTCTCCTTCTCCTTCTTCCTCTCCTCCTTCTTCTTCCTCTTCTTCCTCCTCACTCCCTCCTTCTCCCTTCTCTTCTCTCCCCTCTTCATCTCCTCCTTCCTCCTCCTTATTTTCTTTCTCTCTCACTTCCTCCCCTTCTTCTCCATCTCCATCTTCCTCATCTCTCTCCCCTTCTCTTCCATCTTGTCTTACTTCACCCTCTCTCTTCCATGAGTTACTCAAACTCTTCTCTTTCACTTATGCACTAGGAGGTAGTATTCCAATTTTTTCCTAGATGCTTCTTGATGCAATCTTGATGATTTGAGAGCTTCAAACTTGTGTTTTCCACACTCTTACTAGTAGGTAGTGTAGCGCTTCACACATAGATGCTTCTGGATGCAATCTTGATGATTTGGGAACTTCAAACTTGTGTTTTACACACTCACATTAGTAGGTAGTGTAGCGCTTCACACATAGATGCTTCTTGATGCAATCTTGATGATTTGGGAGCTTCAAACTTGTGTTTTCCTCACTCACACTAGTAGGTACCGTAGCGCTTCATACATGGATGTTTCTTGATGCAATCTTGGTGATTTGGGAACTCCAAACTTGTGTTTTCCACACTCACACTAGTAGGTAGTGTAGTGTTTCACACATAGATGCTTCATGATGCAATCTTGATGATTTGGGAGCTCCAAAGTTGTGTTTTCCACACTCACACTAGTAGGTAGCGTAGCGCTTCACACATGGATGTTTCTTGATGCAATCTTGGTGATTTGGAAACTCCAAACTTGTGTTTTTCACACTCACATTAGTAGGTAGTGTAGCGCTTCACACATAGATGCTTCATGATGCAATCTTGATGATTTGGGCTTTCCAAACTTGTGTTTTTCATACTCACACGAGTAGGTAGTATATTGCTTCACACATAGATGCTTCTTGATGCAATCTTGATGATTTGGGAGCTTCAAACTTGTGTTTTCCACACTCACACTAGTAGGTACTGTAACGCTTCGCACATAGATGCTTCTCGATGGAATCTTGATGATTTGGGAGCTTCAAACTTGTGTTTTTCACACTCACAAAAGAAGGTAGTATAGCGCTTCTTTCATAGATGACTTTTGATTCAACTTTGGTGATCTTGCCTACTCAGACTTTTGTTTTCACTTGTGTAATAGCATGTGTTGTTCCGGTTGATCTTTCTCCTATGTGCATGTGCTTTCCATCTAGTCTAACATCTCTTGTCTTGTTCATACTTGGTATAATGTTCTGGTTGATCTTCCTCCTATGTGCATGTGTTTTCCATCTAGTCTAGCATCTCTTGTTTTGTTCACACTTAGTGTAATGTTCCGGTTGATCTTTCCCCTATGTGCATGTGCTTTCCATCTAGTCTAGCATCTCTTGTCTTGTTCATACCTAGTGTGATATTCCGGTTGATATTCCCTACATATGCAAGTGTTTTCCAACAAGTCTAATCACTCATTGTCATGTTCATACTTAGTGTGATGTTCCTGTTGAACTTCCCTTCATATGCAAGTGCTTTCCATCTAGTCTAATCACTCATTGTTATGTTCCTACTTGGTGTGATGTTCCGGTTGATCTTCCTTTCAATGCATGTGCTTTTCCATTAGTCTAGCATCTCTTTGTCATATTCCTACTTGGTGTGATGTTCCGGTTAGTCTTCCCTTCAATGCATGTGCTTTTCCATGAGTCTACCATCTCTTTGTCATGTTCCTACTTGGTGTGATGTTCCGGTTGATCTGCCCTTCATATGCAAGTGTTTTTCATCTAGTCTAACATCTCTTGGTCATGTTTCTACTTAGTGTGATGTTACGGTTGATCTTCCCTTCATATGCAAGTGCTTCCATCTAGTCTAGCATCTCTTTGTCTTGTTCATACTTACTGTGATGTTCCGGACGATCTTCCCTTCACATGCATGTGTTTTCCATCTAGTCGA
>BFEA01000305.1:595950-625500 GCA_003427395.1 Chara braunii | reverse complement strand
CACACACACACACACACACACACACACACACAAACAAACAAACAAACAAACAAACAAATAAACAAACGATGTTCAAACAAACAAATACACACTCGGGCTTTTCAGCTCCGCCTTGGCGTGCGAAGGAAGGGGGATGACATTCAGTGACACACTCTTTGTCTCCCCGCCCCGCCTGCTCTCACGAGCCGACAATTTCTCTCTAAATATGCTCACCGTGACGGAGCCATGCCGCCGAAGCTTCGGCGCCATAGCGAGCGGAGGCACGATGACGTTCGACTGACTGGAAGAAGCTTAGGAGGATCGGATGGGAGGGAGGATGTTGCTCGTTGCTCGGTGCCAACAGCAGCAGCTCCCCGACGAGGGCGACGAGTCCGCCCACTCGGATGCCCACAGGTGGGGCACCGACAAGCGCATACGCGCCTGCGCTTTTCCATCAACAATCCCCGCCGCTCCGCCCACATCCCCGTCCTCCTCGGTCCATCATATATATATATAGACATTACTCAACGCCTCGCGGGACTCACCCGAATGATGCATCCGTCTACCTGGAACCCATCCTTCTCCATCGCCTTGACCGCTGCTTCCTCATTGCCAAATGTAACAAACGCGAATCCTCTAGATTCGCCCGTCATTCGATCTTTCACGATCTTCAAATCGACCACCGGCCCAACTTGCTGAAAGGTTTCCAATAAAACCTCCTTGGTCACAGTGCGGCTCAGATTGCCGACGAACATTTTGACATGCTTTCTACTACTCGCCGACGTTGGCGGCGGCGGCTGCGAATGCGCAGTGTAAGGCGCCCCTCCGCCGCCTCCGCCCCCTCTCGGCCTGCGCATTCGCTGCGGAGCTCTCTCTACTGGAGTCGTCACAGCCGCCGCCGCCGACGGCGGCGGCGGCGGCGGCGGCGGCGGCGTGGCCGCCATGGCCGTCGCCGCTGTTGTTGCCGGCATGCTCTTCTCCCTCCTCGACGGGAAAGGCCCCGTCTTTACCACGCCCGGCTTCGTTCTCAGAGTAGTCTCCCCCATCTTCACCCCATCCAAGGCCTCAATTACTACCTTTGCCTCCTCGCAGCTGGACATCCGCACGAATCCGAAGCCCCGATGCTTACCTCTGGCGATGGACGCCTTGCTCTGTCCGCGGTAGGTGCACATTTCGATCTCCTCGACCTTGCCGTGTTGACAGCAAAGCGCCTTCAACTCCACTTTCGCTTCCTCCGCCAGCATGCTCCATGGGATCCCGCCCACGAACACCCGCTGCGGATCCAACTGCAGCTCCCTGGGCCCGTCTCCGCCTGGTCCCGCTCCTCCTGCGCCCGGTCCGCGCAGTTGTCCCTGACCCGTCCCGGATCTTCCTCCCACCGTTGACACGCGTCCTCCTGCTGACGAGGGGGCACCCGCCGACCCTGCTGAAGAACCTGCGGAACTACCACCTTCCACACCGGCGGCGTCGGCACCTGGTCCAACCTTCTCCGCCGCTGCGAGCGATCCCGCAGCCACCCCGATCAACGACCCCCCTTCTCCTTCCGCAGCCTCCGAAGCAGCCGCCGGGTCACTTGCTGCAGCAGCAGGCCCTGCGGAAACATCGGCGGAGGCGGAGCTCGGCTCCCCCGTCTCTTTCGTCCCCGGAGCCAGATCCGGATCCGGATCCGACCCCTGAGCTGGGGTGGAGTGTGCGCTTGCCTCTTCATCGCCGCTCGTTCCGACACTCCCTGCCGTAGCAGCAGCAGCAGCGCCAAGAAGTCCCTTGTCGCTTCCCTCAGGCTGCACACCCTTCTTCTCCTTCTCCTCCTCCTCGGAAGACGGGATTGACGACGAGCTCTTCACGGCTGACCCCTCCTCCTCCTCCTCCTTCTTGGCCAGATTCTGGTCCTCCGATCCCGACACCGACTCAGCAGCGGTTGCTGCTCCCGGTGTCGGCATCCCGACCCCTTCATCACTTACCGACGTTTCTACCAAGCTGCTGCTTGCAGCACCGGCCTCATACGAGCCAGTCGGCCCCGGGTTCTGGTCACCAGAGTCCCCTGCCCCAGGGTTGCTCATCGCCGCACGTAGCGATTGCTAGTAATTTGCTACTACGACGCCACCCCCTAAATCTCCGCCAGTGACCGCCACTGCACAGCACGCCCACCCACCTCCCCCCACAGTCTGACCAATTCTCTGCTTGCTCCTCTTCGATATGACGAGGAGACGAGTCTCTAACAGAGCGGACGTCTCTGCTTGCTCCTCTTCGATGAGAGCGGACGATCGAGCGCACACACTTGTTTGGGCTCTCGTCCTTGACTTCTCCCCTGCGCTCTCCTCTCGCTCTCTGTCTGTTTTTCACCCACAATTGCGCTCGGTGAAAATCTGTTTTTCACCCACAATTGCGCTCGATTTCACCGCCTTTTCGAATGGTGCTATAATGCTATTCTTGCAGCCAGGACGCGAACATGGCTGGGTGTTTGGCCAAGTCCTTGCTATTCTTGCAGCCAGAACACCAGAAAGAACCCTTCTGCGCTCAAGATGACACACACTGTCTCGCTTCCGCTTCGGCTTCGACTGCCAGGTGGATTCGAGCTCTCGCTCTCCGACTTATGTACGGAACCTAAGGTAGTGGCAGCACGACCATCGCCGCCTTCCTCCCGATCCCCTCCTTGCCGTACTTGCCTCGTCGATCCTGTTATGATTGGATCTGTGTGTACAATGAGCCAAGAAACACCGAACTGGTAAAAACAAAACTGGAACTTAAACTTGAATGCGGCAGCGATGATTGATTGTCAGTCAGCTTCCCTGCACAACTCTGCGAAAGATAGAGAAGCCGAAAACTCCCAAGTCGCTTGCAAACAAGAAGAAATTGACCGACCTTTTTTGAAGCCGCCCTACGCACGGACAAAGAGAAGAAGAGTTGTGGGCGGAAGGAGGAGGGGGAGGGGGAGGGGGAAGGGGGGAGGGTTCGGGCGGGTCAGCGGAAAACAACGGGAATGACGGATCCAACCCTCAGCTAAGCACCGCCGCCACACGCCGCCCGTCAGGGAAAGCGATCCACGCACATAAAACAAGAAGTGCTGAGGCAGTACCTACTACTACCTATTACGGCAGTCTACAGCGATTAGCGTTAACCAGAACTTGGAAATTCTCCACCTTTGGACTTCTTGCCGTCAGTAGGCTCAGTAGCCTAGCTCCCCGATCTTGATCGCACTTGTCTCAAACTCGACAAACAATTGTACTCCTCTCTAGACATACTTCATTGTCGGCACCTCTCTGTACTATGGAAGCCCGGCGTCGCCGCTCAACCATCGGTTGCTCCAGCTTCTCTCTCTCTCTCTCTCTCTCTCTCTCTCTCTCTCTCTCTCTCTCTCTCTCTCTCTCTCTCTCACACACACACACACACACACACACACACACACACACACANCACACACACACACACACACACACACACACACACACACACACACACACACACACACACACACACACAAAGAGAGGGAACAGCTCTTCCACGAACACTAGGAATCGTCAGTCAGCAGGATGCTCTGGCACGTTGGCGTTGCTCGTCTGCAGTCGTGTTAACGAAACCAGAGGGAACGTAGTCAATCAATTAATCAATCCCGAGTGACAGCCGGGTCAGCGTGGGAGCTTGAAAGAAGACGGGACAGCCGCATTTGGCGTCCGAGGGTTCCGTTAGGAGAGGGAGGTGGGACACTGCACGGGCAGGAAGGTGATATGCAACAAGCAAGTACCGTCATGCGCCAACAAGTGACAAAGTGTACCGGGAGATCCCTTGCTACTCGGGAGTCGGGACGCTACCTCTGCCTCAACAACTTTTTGAATCGGGATCGGTCGTCACTGGCAATCCCTCTCCCTTTCGGTTGTTATTCCAATTCGACATTATAGTGCTCTGCCAAGCAGCAGAAGATGGCACGAAGCGTGACGAAGGTGGTGATGATCTCTCTTCTGCTGTGCTTTTATGTCAAACCGAGTGTGATCATTGCTCGCAGCGCACACATAGCTCAAGCATATGAGCAATCTGAGGTAGGTAATCTTTTCTTTCTTCTTCTACGTATGTCTCTGTGTTCGTGTATTACGCGTGGATCGGATGAACTTCACCGATAAATCGGCAAGGGGGTACACAAACATAAGAGCCCCTATCACCGAACCGAAGCTAAAGAGGTAGGCAGTATAGATAGTACGATAGTCACAAGTTCTTATGAGATCACGCACCCACCCAATCAAACACCCTCTCTCACACTCCCCTTGCTTCCGCCCCCCGACGACCACGCCCAGCCCCCTGCCGGGCAGTGTAGCAAAGCCTGGCTCCCCTTTTATCGATGGATTGGTGGATAGATGGCAAGCCCATAGACTGGCATAGATTGAATGGAATGAACCCACGTGGAGTAAATAAAGGTTCGACACGACGGTTATTGATGGAACCGGACGAGAATCTCGATGTGGGATTGGCACACAGCTGAGAGGATGATGAAGAAGTAGGCAGACTACTTACACCAACCAAAAAGAAAAGGAAAAAAAAAAAAGGTAGGATAGTGGATGGCGGGCGTTGGCAATATGGCGTCCTTCGACTGTGAACACTTCGAGAAGGGCATTCAAGGAAAAGCCGACAGCACTGACTAAGCGAGGTAGAGGACCTATCTGTAAGGTTGTTCGGGTATCTCCTCCTCCTCCTCCTCCTCCTCCTCCTCCTCCTCGTCCTCGTCGTCGTTGTCGTCGGGCCCTCTTCTTCCGTCGAACAACCAGGCTGACCCTACATACACACAGTCAGAGCGAGAGAAACGCCAGGATTGACGATCACGTGAGGGATCAAAAACTGTCGGTTTTTCGCAGCGCGGATGTTCTGCTAGAAGCTGAGGTGATGGAGACGCTTACGTCCCTCCTCCTACTCCTCCTCCTCCTCCTTCACCTCCTCCTAGTCCTTCACCTCCTCCTAGTCCTACTCCTCCTCCCACCCACCTCCCTCTCCGAGATTGCTGGTCTTCCGTCGTTTGTTGACGTGAGCGTGATCTGCTCGCAGCCCCTTCCTCGAGGTCTGGTTTGAGAGGGCGAGTCGCAATTATCGTCCTCCTCGCCTGGCCGGATGTCGACGGACTACCAGTAGTGCCGCCCTGACCCAGCTCACAAGTCTGATGCCTCCCCCCCCCCCCCCCGCCGTGCCCCACATATCGGGATCGCGATCTCCTCTCTCTCCCGCCCTGTGCAGTGCTTTTGTCTCTGACGACCACATGTTTTCTTCTGGCGGCCAAACATCAACAAGAATGAGACAGCACCTGTGAATTTACAACAATAAACACGAAACCCAAAAAACAACAACAACAACGATGCCAGCCGTAATCCGGCCGATCTCTGTTCTGACAGTGCCGTGACCGCTACACCCCCCTGGCTGACCCCTCCTCCCTCCTCCCTCCTCCTTCGGTAAGCCCCCTGGCGCACCGCAAAGGAGGCCTTCCTTCCGCCCCCTTCCCTTTTCCTACTGCAGTCAGTCCGTCAGTCAGTTCGTTTTTCTGAAACACCCATCGACACAACACGACGTGCACCCAGTGACCCAGGGACTACCCGTACGACAACGAGGAGGTGGAGGTGGAGGAGGAGGAGGAGGAGGAGGAGGAAGAGGAGGGACTTATCAGGCCCGGCAGGCCTCTAGCGTCGGTTGGACCCTCCGGACACCACCTCTCCTCTCTTTCATCTACCTCCTCCTCCGGAGTTCCAAGTCGTAGCTCGGAGACAAAACGCAGAAGATTCACTGCAAGTCAATAGTCGATAAGGCCGTGCCCTTGTTGTTAACTAAAAACGGATCCTCCCAATCGTGTCAGTTCCTTCAGGGAAAAAAAACTGACAGGAAAACTTCTGCTGTGTGTTTCCAAGAGTAGAGTCGCGCAGCGTAGCGTCGTACCGGTCCTTCAGGAGAACATGGAAAGGCAAACTTGTGTTCTGTTTGTGTTTTCCAAGAGTAGAGTAGCGTACGAAGCGTCGTACCCCAGAGTACAGGCAGCCCCTTGTGTTCTGTTCGCGTGTGTTTTCCAAGAGTAGAGTAGCGTACGTACCGTCGTACCGCAGAGTAGAGGCAGCCCCTTGGGCCTCGCCACACCACTCTCGAAATGTGAAAAGACAAAAATGTGATGGGTGCATCTGGCCATTGTTCTAGCACCAAGTTCATTCTCATTTTGCACATTTCGAGAGTGGTGTGGCGACGATGCCGCTTGTGTTCTATTTGTGTTTTCCAATCTATTTGTGTTTTCCGAGAGTAGAGTAGCCGTACGTCGCGTCGTACCGGCGAGTAGAGGCCGCACCCGCAAGGGGCAGCCAGCCTGACATCTGTAACTCTGACGACGACGTAGCCAACGCTCCGTCTCATCGCGCTCCGCTGGACCAACTTTCTTTTCCCCTTTTTTTAAGGCCCACCGGACCAACTGGAGCGCCGGTCCTTACGACACTGCACAATTTACTCCTTGAATTTCCTTGCTGTCCTTGCCTCCCTCTCCCCTCCTTCCCTCTCCCTCCTCCCCCCTCCCACATCCCACACAGCAAATGCATTCCAAATTCAATTTGGTAACACCTCCTTCATCGGGAGTAACATCACTTTCCCTCTCCTAGAAGGATAAGAGGAAACTGACTGGTGGCTTCTCGCCAAATTCCTTTCGTTCCCTCCCCCCGACCTCTTCCCCTGCTGTAGGCAGTAGTTCCCCTCGTCAGCACGTCACCCGTAAACGCAGCAATTGTCCTACACCTGTCACAGTTGGCTTTTCCTTGCTTCGGCCATCACCAGTGGGCACCGGAGGTTACGGAGCCGTTTCGGTCGGTAACAGAATCGTTTCCGCACACTCTACTACTTGGCAACACTTCTTCGCATCCACGCATTCGGTTCATGATTTCCACTCAATATTACTGACGGTTCATCTGGACCACGGCACCAGCATTTCACGACGCTCGGTTGGAGTTCGGACTGGGACCAAGGACTGCGGGCCACCTGAATCAGACCAAGGACATGGACCTCAGCGATATTCACGACAGACCGAGGACCAAGACTTCAGCAATATCCACGACACTCGGTTGGAGTTTTTGAGCAGGACCTATGACTGCGGGGAAATTGGGTCAGCACCAGGAACCAAGGAACTTCCCCGGGATGCATCTGGACGTCGCCGGCCCGGATGGCACTACTCCCACCACCCGCGACGGTACAAGTTACCGGCAGTGCGGCAGTGGAGGTAGGCTGCGAGGCTTGCTGAATCTGCTGGACTTCCCTTGAACCTCCCTCGGTTGACCGTCCACCAGCAGCAGTCAGCGCGTACGTGAATCTCCAGTCGCACAGTCACGTCCGTCAGCTGGTCTGAGGAAATTGGCGAAGGAGTCCCGCCCACCCTTGATCTTCCCACAGTGTGTGGGCCTGCGGCCCCCAACTCCACGACTCTCCTGTTCGATCTGGCATCATCTACGGTATGGAAATCCTCTATTTTATTTGGACTAGACCTGTGCAATGGCAGGGAGTACATGTGAGCAGACTCTGCCCACTGGCCACAGCTACGAGCCTACGACTGGGAGGTTTGTCTGAGGAACAGGGAACCCACTGCAGGCGGAAACGTCGCGTGGGTGAGGGAGTCGTGAAAAAAAGGGTTCGGCCTTCCCAAGTGCACTGCAGCCTCCACTCAGAAGCCCAATCTTTACAACCTAGGTTCACCAACTTCACCCTGAATTGGCACCTCGTAAGTGGCTACTGTTTTTTATTGATCTGATCTTATCGTCCCTGGAAACCAAGGTAGTAGGAGGTCTTCAATGGCTACATTTGCAGTCCTGCGTCCCTACCGCTCTCTGGTGTTCTGAGAGTCTGAGAGAGGCATGGATGTTTCAGTCCTCTGTCATGCATGCCCCCACCCATGGTTGGAAGACTGGTTACATCTGTCGTGGGAATGCGTCTTTGCGCGAGGTTTCTAGGAAACACTAAGCTCTCTGTGGCCAGGTGCTAACAGCTTAGCTGGTTTCTCGAACCAGGACTTTGTTATTACTGGCAGATTAAACCACCAGTACTTCCTAAAGTTGTGGCGGTTATAAAGCCACGAGAATGATGAACGAACGGGCCACTTGGGGAGCATCTGTGACGTACCAGCTCCCGTACCTGAACTATCTTCTGAAGACCCCAAATTTTGTTAAATCTGACCCCCCCCTTCTTTGCCATATTCCTTAGGCATGAAGTTGTCCGCCATTCAGGCCCCCTCCAATCCAAGTTGACGTTTCCTTTTTGGTTGCATCCTTTCAGAATTCATGCACTTACGCAGGAATTACGCGCGCCTTAGAGAGCACGCTATGAATTTTGTTCAACGGTTGGGAATTCCGGGATTTATAGACGTTTCTTTTGTTGTCGCGCCATTTCTTGCATTGAGAACTTCCCGCACCCGCCCTTAAAAGATCTGTGATTCTGTGAATTTTCAGGCAACTGGATAGACGTAGGATTTTTGCGTGCTCAATCCTGCGCGCTTGCATAACATTTGAATTTCATATTCTTGAAATAACTTTAGGATGGAGCGTAACTGTTTTGATGTCCGTCTCTCTTAGGCACTAGAGCCGTACCTGCAAGCTTCCCCTGCCTCCCGCTGAAACCCATACCATCTTTCCTCTCCTCCTCTTCGTGCCTTCTTCCCTTTGTCTGTAACTATTTTCCATCCCCTCTCTCTCTCACGTTTCACCCCCACTCCTTCTCGTCTGAATCTTGGACCCGCTCCGCGCTACTTTTCACTCTCTTCTTCTTCCCCCCTTCATCCCCATACCGGAACTCCCTATCGATCCCCTCTCAAGGTACTCGAAGGAGTAGAAGCCGCAAATCGACGTCATGTAAGGAGAAATTCCCTTGCACGAAGTAATCAGATTGGTTGCGCAAAGAGCCTGCGGGATCGATATCATCGACGATATGGCTTTCCACAGGTGATCATCTCAAACTCCTCTTCGCCCCTCCTGTCTTTACCCCACGCTTCTCCCTCTTTTTTCTCCTCCTCGCAACTATAAAACCCGAAACCGCTCCCGAAAAGCTCTCTCTCAACCCATTGGCCAACTTATGGGAAGTTGTGCCTTGATGTTGTGCAAATAGCGAGTCGGAAAGTCCTCACGAGCTGATTACAGCGTAGGCATCGCTGTGTGCCGTGGCCGCGTCGAACTGCAGCATCTGGGCAAGTTGATGTAGAGGCTGAGATTGGCGGGGTGACGATCACTGTGGTTTGGAGGTTGGTGCGTGGCGGCCGAGATCGCCAGTACCTGAGTAAGAGGAGTGTGTATATTTGAATGATTGCATGGCCAGGGGCCATGATCAAAGAGCAGAGGCCGGGGCGCCTTGATTTTCAGGGTTCGCTTTCTAATTGGTTCTCTGAAAGTTAAGTCGACGAGAAATATCCAAGTGTTTTCCCCCCCTCCCAAAGGTTGTCTGTGTGATCTGAGTTCTCCTCCTTCCTCCCCAGTTCTCTTTCTTGATTCTGTCATGCCTCTATCTCCACCTCCCTTTTTCGTTCTCGTGCTCATGACTGTTTGGTGAATGTCGGAATGGCTCGGGAAACCATGATTTTGCTCACCCCTGTTGCATTCAACCGGATCTCGCATGAACTAGTATCATTGAACTCATAAGGGACCGAAAAGATCGTAACCAAATTCTCTCGATAATGCGTCTCTCGCACATCCGACAAATCATGTGCATGGGATCTGGTGTGTGTTTGTGTTGATTGGGTTAACTGTGCACTAAGGCTAAAGTTATGTAGGATCATCGTGGTTTTGATGGATGACGATTGACGCTACCCATGAATCAGAATTCTGCCCTTTCTCTCTTTTTGATGAGGTTGGTTGTCGAATGAATGAAATGCAATAATCCCTATAGACTTGATTGTTCACGAGATTACGCGGTTGAGTGGATGCGCTCATATATGTTGGTTTTGTTCATGCTATGTGGGTCAAATATTCCGATCCCACTGGGTGCCGACTTCCCGCACCCCCATCTCGGCCATTCCTCTATAACGAGGAAAGGACGCGTGTATACGAGTGGCACATACGGGAAGCCGTCGCCAAGATCGGTGGAAGATACTACATTTTCCATCATAGACAATGTGCTATGGATTTGTAGGTGCTGGTTTTGTAATTATTGATACCCACTTTCCTCCACACTCACTGTTGTTACCTTTTAATAAATTGATTGTCATCCCGTGGACGACAGTGGCACCCCATTGGCCTAACCCTCTGTGCAATGATTGTCGCCACATAGAGCGTTATCGAAAAAAGGGGTTTCACTATCGAACACATGGCGAAGACGAACACAAGAAGCAAGCGACCAGTCTGAGGCTCTCAACGTCGGACTAGGAGCTTTGTAACGAGCAACGCCGAGATCTGATCCGAAAACGAGATCTCACGTGCGTTCTTTCGCCCTTTCACTCTAAGAGACGTTCAGTAGCCCACGTGAAGGTAAAACGATACGTTTTGGATTGAATGGATGTTTGAAAATTGTGCGCATTTGTTTCCTTCCCGCGCGCCAGTGACATGTTCTCACTAAAACCGGAACCACATGCGCTATCATGTGGACCTTCCGTTCCATACGAGTTCCCATACTCGATTTCCCAAAAATCCTTGACACACCCCATTCTACTGTTTTTCAAGGTCTTTTCCGCACAACTTATCACTATGACCGAAAGACAGAGTAGGGCGTGACGTTGAGTGTCACATGCCCGCCCAAATTCATCTGACTAGAAATGCTTCTACTCTATTTTTCCCCATGGCCGATGTATGTAGGGGCCAAGTACTACTGGTTTAAACCCTCTTTTCACCAAACAACAAGTTGGTATTATACTCCATATCTTTAGAGTCAGGGTCTTCTGGTCTCTATGGTTGGCTAGAAGAGACAGACACTTTCTTTAAATTTTAAACCGCCCCTTCGTACTCTGGTAGACTTGTTGTTCATGGCAGACTGGGTTAGACTTAAAACCTCAGTCTGATCCCATTGATTTAGCTAAGGATGTTGTGGCATTGTTGTCATTAGGAAGCGTTCAACTCCTTTCAAATGGGCTGACTTTTCATCTAGCAACAAACTCTTCTTCTCAGAACTCTAGTGGGATCACCCATGCAGGCCTAACTAATCACTACTGCGTATTCTACAACCTTTGGTGTTGAGAGGGTCAGGTATCCCAGGGCTAACAGAGGTCTACTTCATTGTTCGACTCACCTGCCATCTTATCCTTGGACTACTTCACTTCCTATGTTGCTACTTTCTCAGACAATTTGTTTCTTGAAGCAAAAAGTTGGGTAATAAACCCGGGAGTAATTCTATAACTTTTATTCCAGGTAGACTGTGAGGACCTTGGCCTCAACATTATTCAATATGGCCCATGGTCTAGGATGTTAGGCTCCTTTCCCAACATGTGCAACTCCCCATGAATAGAATGAAGCAATATTAAATAATTTGTTAAAAAAAAAAAAGGCTCACTGCACCGGAGGTGCACAATTACCGTTGACGGAGCTCATGGGTAGAATGACCAAGGAAGACCTTGGAGGTATGGTGAGGGAGGAGGAGGTCGGAGATGCAGGAACTTATTAGGATAGAGACGAACCATTCGTGGGGCAGCCAACCTCGAGCAACGTGCACTCGTTTTGAACGTTTGAATACAGAGGTCTCAGATTGCCGCCCCTAAGGCCTGGGTATCCTGCAAATGATAACGATCGTTTTTTTTGTAGTCATTTGTTGAAGACTTAGTGTGTTTTTTTATCGAGAGTTTATTATATGATACGAAGTGTTATATATCTATTTCAAGTTCTCCAAACACAATATCTTGAGTACCTATGACAGTAATCACACCTGCAAGCATGTGGTGTTTCGACATAAAATCAAACCCTTGTAAATGAGCAAAACCAGGTGCTCAAAGCTTACAACGGTAAGATGATTGCGTTGATTGATTCCAATGCTAACTACATATAAATCAGATTCTCCTTTGGGTGCTTCTACACAGGTGCACATAGAAGAAGCTGGTATAGACACACCCTTGAAGTTCATGCAATGCTTAAAGTGATGTATTAAGGATGTCATGGATTGTTTCCTTTGATAGGCTAAATGTGAAGGAGGACAAAGTCTACGATCATCATCTTTTATCATGCCACTAGGCATTTGATTCAATCATTGGACAATGATTCGAAGACTTTGTCAAATTTATTCAATGCGGACACAAAAACGATCATAGCAATCTCCTCATGTATCTACGGATACATAAAATTTTATTTTGTCATAAACATCGTAGGGTGTTTTTTTCCGCAAATCCTAGGACACCCCTGAACCTCTTAACATTATACCACTAAATCCCCTCGCGGCATAGGGAGGGCAAACCAGACAAAACAGGGTGCAGGCCAGGCCCCAACTGAGAGGTGCAGATTGCACATTTGAACCCTGACCTTACAAGGGCATATCACATAAAGTTCAAGCCCAAATGCCATTTGGCCCATTCCACTCGGGCGACTCTATAGCCTCTACCCATATCTTTTAGGGGCATTTTGACATATATCTAAACTGTGATGGGTATAACGCAAAATTTCCCAAAGAAGGTAATACATGGAAAAACAGAAGGGAAAATTGCATTTGTGTCCCACTTAAAGATAGGAATACCTACTCTACCTAGTCCTAGCGCCCAGCTTGTATCTATACTCGGGACCCGTTCATCTTTGCATAGTACATAGTACCCGATTTTTTCCCAGTGCGAAATTGTAGGCATACCCAGTCCCATAGACCCTCAGTACTATGTTACCCTCAGTACTGTGTTACGACACATTTGATGAAAGCGTGTTCTGCGTTTATTTTTTGAGCGCTTTGAATGCACGTTCATTGAACGGCCCTGAAAGTGTTTGTGGAAGGGCCGTAACGTTTGGTGGGGGTGGGATTCGGGCAGGGTTGTTGTGTTGGGGCTATGTGACGGTTTGAACGCCCAGAAAGCGCGAACGTGTTCAAACGGGCCTGTTCAAACCTCCTTGTGGCGTGTTCAAACCACTTTTCTCAGGGGTATCGCTAACTCTGGGCGATGTGGAAAAAAATGAGCGTGCACCCCTTGCCGGTGTGCATGCGTGGCAAGCCTTCGGGGGTGCGTAAAGGTCAAAAAAGAAAAGAAAAGGAAAAAAACGTACGTGTGTGTGTGCGTGTGTGCGTATGTGTGTGTGCGTGTGTGTGTATGTGTATGTGTATGTCTCTCTCTCTCTCTCTCTCTCTCTCTCACACACACACACACACACACACACACACACACACACACACACAGGATTCGACTCATATAGTCGATCGAATCGATTCGATCGATTCAATCTATTGTTTTTTATCTTTCTTTTTTTTTTTGTGTGTGTGTGAACTGCGCGCGCGTGCACACACACACACACACACACACACACACACACACACACGCACACACGCACACACACACACACACACACAGGATTCGATCGATTCAATCGACGGAATCAATTCGATGATCGTTCTTTTTTTTTTTTTTTGGTCATATTCGCTATACACTAAAAAAACGCATGACGAAACCAGGACACTCGGTTGGCCCGCGTTGCAGCAGACTAATAAAGGGGAGGAGGGTGGAGAGTGTCATTTGTTACAGCAACGAAAGGGTTCCAACCGGCCGCAGAAGACAGGTTGTCAGGCCAGATTTAGGCCTGTGTAATTAGTAGAGGTTACTTAAGGTATAGAGGGAGGGGGAAAGGAAGGGAGGGCAGAAGAGAGGTAGCGCTATTTCGGTTGGTGAATAAGAAATATGAATGTAGAGTCTTACATGGGTGAGCAGAAGTGGCAAGATTGGATTGAGTGGTTGGTTAATGGATTGGTCCATGGTTCCGCCAGGACCGTAAGGTAAGCTGAATAAGGTATTTTGTTCAGAGGTGTGGCAGTCGAAGTTAAACCGGCTGATGCTGACGGGATAACTTCTGGGTTGAATTGTGAGGTCCCTGACCTCTCTCACATATTCACTTGCAATTGAATCGTTGTGTTCAAAAAAACAAACAAAAAAAAAAAAAAGAAAAAAAAAAAGAAAAGAAAAAAGGCCGGAGACCGCACATAAAGGCCGGGGAGTGGAAGAATGAAAGAAAACGGAGGAATGGGCCAAACAGGGGGTTTTAATTTAAAAAAAGCATGACTGTGCCAGACTGTTTCGCCGGACTTTCACTGACTCATCAGGAGGTTGAACCTCGACAGTCTGCCCAGGATGCATTTGACTGATGGATAATGATTCACCACATCGCCAGAGTTATTGATACCCCTGAGAAAAGTGGTTGACTTTACTCACACCAAACTTGCAGTCCTATGTGTGTGTGTGTGTGTGTGTGTGTGTGTGTGTGTGTGTGTGTGTGTGTGTGTGTGTGTGTGTGTGTGTTTGCGTGTGTATGGGTCTCGTGTGTGTGTGTGTGTGTGTGTGTGTGTGTTTGTGTGTGTATGGGTCTCGCTCCACTACACTAGACTCACGAAAAAAATTGTGAGTGCTTCTAGAACTCTTGAAAAAAAACAGCATCACTTCACTTACTCCGAGTCCAGACTCAAGAATAATAGAAGCACTCACAAATTTCTCAGCACTACATGACAGCCCTTCTACAGCGCTAGATGACAGCAGTGCCACCAGCTTGTTCTGATGGTCAGCACACTCGCGAAAAAAAGAGGCCGGAGCGGGGGCAGGAGGGAGCACACTAGAATTCGTGATCGTCACAGGCGGTGAACTCTATACAAATCGAGAGTGCCCTTCGAGAGCTCTTTTTTTTTTTTTTTTTTTTTTTTTTTTTTTTTTTTTTTTCAAGCCCAGGCTGTTATAGAGGTGGGATACTAGACCAACGACAGTTACCCACAGCACTCTGTCACTCGGTTGTCCAGCTGAATCCCTCTGAAGAACCCACCTACCCTTCCTCTTATCATTTTTGCCCTGGCGCACCCCCACCCCCCCTGTCCTACCCTAGTGTTAACCACCCGGGACCATCACCCATTGCCATATTGGCAGGGTGACCTGACCAGACAACGGTTGCAGGCACCCGGACTAGGCAGAGAGACCTACCCCCCTGCTCAGCCCTGGTTGAAGCAGATGCCGTGCAAGCCCGATTACACGTGGACTTCGGGAGCTAGGTGTGAACATGCTACTACAGGTCTTCATGAGGGTGCACAGTGTTACGTTGTATTACTATTGTGTTTTGATGGCAGAGAGCTGGGGACCCTCCATTCCCTCATATATGACAGCTCTCGAAGGGTGTTGTCACAAGTTCCAGTCTAGAGTAAGTGGAGCGAGGCGTTACTCTCCAAACTTCGGGAGTCTGGAGTAGTGGAGCGAGGCCCTATGTGTGTGCGTATGTGTGTTTCCTTTTCCCCTTTTGTTTTTTGTTCTTTCCAGTTTTTTCTCGTTTTTCTTTGTTTTTTGGGCCCGTCACCCCCTCCCCTATCTACGCAGGGGCCCCAAGGCTCAGTAGGCATAGCAAGTCCTGCAGGCCCTCAGTAGCCATACCCCGTCCCGCAGGCCCTCAGTCCACGGCAGTCCCCTGTATTGCCATAATTGGCCAGGGTATGCCCATAATTTGTGCATTCCGGTAGTTGGTTATAGCTGCAATTTGTGGTACCAACCTGGGTGACTGGGTCCACCTCAGTCCTGGGCATGCAAATAATTTCCACCGGCCGTTTACCAGTGCAAGGAATATGAGTGTCAACGATATACAGAAAACCAAGTTGCGAAATCACACAGATGTCCAAGTAGTCGTGTACAAGCAGAGAGCACAATTGCACCAAGAATCCATCCAAATCGAGCAATACAATGAAGTAATGAGCCAAATGTTCAAGCCCTCAGGCCACACCAGCACAGTATCCAAAGTTGCTCCTCTCTGTCTGGCACCCAGCGCCTAGCCTACTCTACTCGACTATCCTACGTACAGCTGTGTTCATGCAACGGGCTCACCTCGACTCTCGAAGACCAATGTACATGATGTCAACACCATAGCCGACCTCTCTTCACACACCAGGTACGTATCTTGTCACCCTCATCAGACCTTGAGAACCCACACACTCGTCTCCTTCCCTGAAGACCACCAGATCGCCCCCTCTTACCCCCTTGCGCCCAGCAGCCCATCAATGGCTGCCAGCGCACCGCTGCCCTGCAGCGACCCACTTCACCTCAACGCGCCCCGCAAGCGCACTGGCCGCAGTGCAGCATCCAATGCAGCAGCGCAGCAGCATGACCGCATTGCCTGTGCGGGCCAGATTGCCCGTGCTGGGCTGCCTCATTTCCTATATGGAAGTGGCAGCCTCCTGGATGCTGCATGTGGCCTGGCTGGAAGCTTCTAGTAGCTTCCGGTTGGGCCTCAGTTCCTACGCCCAGGCCCGAGTCTACAGTTGAGGGCCTGGGCCCTTTACAGTTGGGCACGGCCTGAGTCTCCGGACTTGGGTCGTTCGCTGCATTTGTGCAGGATCCCGGGGTAGGTGCGTCGACAGTACTGCTTTTGCATAGGCCCGTGGCCACTTCATGATGTATCGGCCCTGCTTTGTGTATATCTGCCCAGGCGCAACTGCCAAGGCCTGGGCCAACTGTACTACGCAGCTTAGTGAGGCTCACGCGTCCACTCAGCCAACTGGCGGGCTGCAACAGCCTGAATACCTTTTTTTTTTTTTTTTTTTTTTTTTTTGGGGAAAAACACCCCCACCGGTGATAGTGGTGCTGATAAGAGCAGACACCACTACCACCCGGGGAGAGGCTCCATCTATTGGTGGGGAGCATCACCTGCTGGAAAACGGGTCCAGCGTCCGATTGTAATTAGAGACCTCAGAAAAACCATGTAGAGGAATCCTGCCAGCATGAATACCCGTATATGAAAATGTCAAATTTTGTACTCTGAAGAATATTCAGGCCCGCCCTTCACTTAGGGCGGGCACTCGGCTTGCTGGGGGCATGTGTATGTCTGACAGGGGCCCCGTGAGGGCTCGTTCCTCGCACCAGGGTATAGGTGCAGGCAATTTCCACTAGAGAAAAGTTGAACTCTGACTAGGGCCTCAAGGCCTCGACCCCTCCACCTCAGGCGGAGCCCCTCTCCTCTCCTGCCGCCGAAAACCTGATCAAAATTCGTCAAATAGCGTTTTCTCTAAATACTACATATCTAAGGCCATACTTACACTAGCACTGCAATTACGGCCAGGTCTGGATGAATCTGGCTGCAATCACGTGTAGAGCCTAGAAGAAAAATTACTAGTGTGAGAATAATGCCCTAACCCAGTTACCACAGAAAAGCAAAAAAACTTCACCGTATCTGTTTCCCTAATTCATTCTGTATCTTTTTCCCTGTTTTTTTTTTTTTTTCTCAAACAGCCAGAGCAGATGCAAGGGGTGCTGGTAAGAGCAGACACCACGAGCACTAATCCTTTATGGGCTTGGCCGGTGATGGGGCTCGTTTGACACTCCTCGGGCACGTAAAGTCCCCGAGGAATTGTTCGTTCCACCTATCCTCGGGGATGCAGTCGGCCAAAAAAAAGTGAAAACACTCCGAAGGAAATTCCTTGGGCTCTGAGGATTCCCCAGCCATTTCTTCCTTTTGCCCAAGGGACGAATCTGCTTTTCACGGAGAGGAGCGCGCACATGGGTAGAGAGGCGTTACAACCAAGAATCTGCATCGTGGCGGCACCCTATTGGCTGAAGGCCTCAAACACATTTGATTTTTTTTTCTTTTCTTTTTTCTTGTCTGACATCGTTCGAAGGAAATGTCCTCGGGCGACGTCCCCGAGGACAGGTGGAACGATGGCGGGAATTTCCTTGAAAACCCCCAAGGAAACTTCCTTGGGCCCCGAGGACGCCCCAAGGAGTGTCAAATGAGCCCCGATGCCTGGTTCTTCGTTCATAGTGGAGAGCCGCCTACGCATATGTGAGGGAGTGCGGGCCCGTTTCCCAGCGTGCATAATAATAATAATAATTGTGTTGTGTTAAAAAAAATAAGAAATACACGGAAAAATACATGGAAAGATACACCGCCATAGTTTTTGACTTTTGTGCATGTGGAGAGTACCATGGGTACTCCTGCGTAATTAATTAGTAGGGAGTACTCACGCTAGGTCAATATTAAATGTATCTGACCACATGTACGGCCGGAGCGGGATGTATGTGACTAAGTAAAATAGTCCTAGCGTTGTTGTTAAACGTTTTTTCAAGAAGAAAAACTCCGAGTGTGAGGGTGGACTCACACTTGCTCTATCATAAATGCATCGGACCGCATTTACGGCCGAACCTTGACTCGGCCATAAATGTATCTGACCCCAATTACGTCCATAAGTGGGTACCGCACTACTCACCAAAGCAAAATGAGGCTGAAATTTCAGCGAGAACATGGTAAGGGCCTCACCACACCACTCTCAAAATGGGAAGAACACAAAATGTGGCGGGTGCATCTGGGCATGTTCTCGCGGGAGGTTCATTCTCATTTTGCACATTTTTCGAGAGTGGTGTGGAGATGCCCAAGAGACACCTTGCACTTCCCAAAAAAATAAAATGAACGGTCGGACGATGGGAGGGGACGGTTTGGCGTGCGGTTTCTGCGGCGCCTAGATGTGCCTGCGCTGTTTCCAAGTGGCTTGAGCTTTTTGTGTGTTTATTCACCATAGTTATCCCATCTTCACCGCAAAGGTGAAGGTGATGAAGGGACAGTCAATTTTCCTCGCGAGTTTTTTCCTTACCGCAAGGAGACTGTTGACCTTCAGTGACCACCTCCCTCTAGTCTTTTACTGCCGCCATTTACCAGACTTACCGGAAATACCAGCGTAACGCTCCCGGGGAGCGTTCCGCTACACGTGCTCACCCGGTCATCACTCGAATTTTGATTTTTAAGTGGGAGTCATCATTGCTGCTTCAACTCAAGGAGCCCGGAGTCCTCTACCTCGACCTTTCGATTGCGGTGAGATGTAATCATTTCTTTCGGCCCAGCATTCTCTGGTACATCCGGCCTCTCGCACTTCTGAATCGCAGAGAGCGACATCGTCGAGTGGGACTCATTTCTCCTCGGCCAAGAGATGGAAGTCTGGTCCAACACGCCCTGTTTGCCTACCATCGGCCCTCTACCACACCTCTACTCGGATTCCCGCCCACGTTCACTCTCCGATTTTCTCTACGTTGTCCTTTTCCGAGAGACGGTTAACAACGATCGTATTTTTCATCACCACTTCAGGACTCCGTTCACCACTTCAGGATGCATCCAGCCTGCCTAAACAAGTGGTTTTCAGGGTCTTCAGACCTTTCACCACTTCAGGACCATTTAGGTCTGAAAATCATGAATGGTCCTGAAGTGGTGAAAGCCCCGAAGACCCTGAAAACCACTTGTTTAGGCAGGCCACATCTTGAAGTGGTGAAGGGTGGTTTTCATGGTCTTCGGACCTTTCACCACTTCCGGACCATTCAGGATTTTCAGACTGTCCAAAACTCTCACTTGACCACTTCAAGACACTCTTCACCACTTCAGGATGCAGTCTGCCTAAACATGTGGTTTTCAGGGTCTTCGGACCTTTCACCACTTCAGGACCATTCAGGATTTTCAGACCGCCAAAAACTCTCACTTCAGAATTTTCATTCCTGAATTTTCAGCTACCCGATAACCGCTTGTGTTTTTTCCGTGTATAGAATTTTTAACCTCCACCAACTCGAATTGCTCCCACACCCCTACCCGGATCCCCATCTACATTCACTCTCTGTTTTGCTCTATTTTGTCATTTTTTGTGTATAAATTTTTTATCCTCCACCAAATCGGTTTTCGGCGCTGAATAGGATCCTACCAGCGTGAGGATCCTACGGTGGTATTCCCCCCACGACGGTATTTCCCCACTCCCCAGAATAGGTCCTTCTCGCATCTTGATCTCCTCTCCTTCCCAATCGCGCGAAGATCCTACGTCTGTAACCCCCCATTCTTCCCCCTACACACATCCCAAGCTTCCCCTGACACTATCACACTCATCTTACCCAGGCCCCGCCCCCAAATCCGGCCCCGACATCGACTTCGACATCGACTCCGACAATCCGCCAGTTTCCACAGCCCCCTCCCTCCTCTCACCCTAGACTCCTCAGTCCGTATCCTCTCCACCTTCTTGCCCACGTACACCCTAAATCCCACCTAACCTCACCACACACACGTGGATATTGGGGTTATCGATTACTCCCCTCCCCCTCTCCCAACCCCGCCACCACCCACCCCACCCTACTCCCACAACCCGTCACTCTCTTCCAAGCAGTCCTCCTCTCCTCGAAAACCCAAAGCTCGTCTGTCTTCTTCTATCGCTTCCGTACCTAGCCGTCTGATCCGCCCAAATCCATCGAATCGCTCGCCTGACACCTATGTCCCCACGCCACGATCCTCCAACATTCCCTCCCGGTAATTGTTCCAACACGTTTATTTCTCCTCCAGTGATTATCCGATTCTGTCGTCACAGACCAGCACCTACAACCTAATTATTTCTCACTTTCCAACTATAGCATATGACCCCTCGATAGTCGCCAACTTATTCCAACCCATCACTCATCCCTATTCCAACTCAAGTCAACATTATACACCTTTCGATTGGAACCAGCAACCTGCCCTTGACACAACCCCCCCCTTGTTACTACAAACACCCTTCATACCCCGACACTAAATATCAAGCACTATTAAGCCACAGACACGTGTTCACCGACAATTTGTACTTCCACTCTTTTCCATAAGCCAATACCTTTATCCCACCCCCGACCTCTCTACCGCCCATCACCCTCTTAGGGCCTCTGTCTTTACTCAGGAACGGTATTCTCTCACTCCCTCTACCCTCCCCACCCATCCAATCTCCCGGCTCCAATCTCAATACTATCGTGCCTGGTCCAATCTCAACATTACCACACACCTTGGTCTCCCTACTTACTACCAAATCGGTCTACCACTACATTAGATCCCCGTCGCTCCAAAATGGCAAGGAACCTTGCCAACGCCTCAAGCTCCACAACTCCACAGAGGGATTTAGATGCAGATGAAACAGAAAAACTAACAAGCATGATGAAAGAATGGTACTTGGAGCATGTCTTCCAAGATTTCTCTGATTATGTAGAGACAACGGTAAATGAGGATGATGATTGCATCGAGATCCGTCCCAACGAGTTTTCAAAGGGTAAAGAATGATTTCCTCGCAAATGACGGTCACAATCGTTTGTTAAGGATGGACAAAAAATTGGTTCAATGACAAGAAAAACGACCCCATCCGATACTTGGAATAACCAGTGCTCACCGAAGAAGAACTCTTGACTCAAAAAGACATTGCACACATGGAGGGAAGGGGACAAATGACGTATGTGGCAAAAAACTTGAAAGTGGTTGATTGGCTCCTGAACACAAAGACGAAAATGAAATTTAAAGAAAACAATAAATTTCATTTTGTCTATTTTCGCCAATGGCTATCTCGCTCCGAGTGACAAAAGAAGTGTGAAGAGGATAAAAGGAAGAATTTATGGGTGATGTCGATGAGATTCCCCATTGTGGCGTCGATGTTCATCAAAACAGGCATCGAAGGTGTGATAGGCAAAGTTATCACTGGATTTGATCCGATAAATGACCCTGAAGACCCCAAGCTTGGTACCTTGAAATACCAGCTCCATCCGAGTGCGAAAGAGCGATTTAGGTCACAGCTCAAGGTCTGGACGGGAATGGACTATCTGATGGCAGATTTGGTGAACTCGAACACACCATGGTGTTCTAAGTGTAACAGAAACGGGCATAAAGAAGATGACTGGTCGTACTGTTACATCTGTGTCGATATGGCCATAACACTGAGGACTGCAAATCAGACACAGGATTCAAACAGAAAAGCAACCCACAGTCATGGCGTCACACAAAGACATCACCACCGTTTATCCCACACAACTTCAATCCATGTTGCAACAAGAGACGAAGTCAGTGGGAAGGATTTCAGCCCTCGAATGAACCGACCACATTAGGCACTGGTAGAAGGACCAATCAGTGGAACAGTGATCTTTCCCCATGGCCCCCAACGAGACACAAATCGCCCTCAACCAGAGGAGATGACAATGCGGGTCAGCCCAACACGGAGAAAGGGAAGGGCTATGCACAAGGCAAATTCGGGTGGCGCCCAACGGACATCTTAGTTGGAGGCCTAGCTGGCTCCTTCCCAACCCAACACAGGGGGGCAAAAGAGTGGGTGGTCCTAACCAGTACCTTGCTCAAACAAGGGGGAACGGGCCTGCTGGCCATAATGGAAGCAAGCGATTCAAGCGAAGATGACAAACAAACTGCAAACCAAGATCTGACTCCTTCACCACCCGACCCAGCTACCAACTCAGGCGCAGCTGGTGTATCTCCACCAAAGCAGCAAGTGAAGAAGCCAAGCACTGAGGATTCGAACATGGCAAATGCCACTCAATCCTCAACGGTTCCCCCACCGCTGGGAGGGTCAGTCTCCCCTACGACATCTCATGATGATCTCTTTGTGCTTTCCACACTGATATTCAAACAGTGCAACCAAGGAGTCATGCTACCTTTGTTGAGGGACAATGACAATAAGTTGTTCCTCCCATCCATCATTTCTGCAACTTTTCCTCAAGTTGTGAACCTCGTGCAATGGGCTTAAAAAACACTGGACAAAAGATATTTCGTTCGGCTTGTCTCTGCCCTGCCCATGTCCTCAGTTTACAGGTAGAGGCAATCAGGAAAGACACACCCAATCCTCAGCCTGAGTATCGAGGCTGTTCTGGCACCTGGAATGGATCCCCAAAACGCAGACAAGGGTCTGTTCTGGGCCCCCATGTCATGGTTCAAGAAGGGTAACCAAAAGCTGAAGTTCTACCCTTCGTTGGGAGATGTCATTTCAGGGGACATTATTGCAGAAATTGATGCTAACATTCCAAGGGAGAGATCACTGTTCGCCAGATACATCCTGGAAACAATGAAGTTCTCATGGGATACCACGAGTCTGGTCCCCCGCCCTAGGCATGATGCCTCCTCTCAGTCGCCTATCCACTAGACGGTGCAGGCGGGGTCTGCCCATGGACAGTAGACTCCGCGCAACCAGTTGGAATGTTCGTGGATTAGTAAATAACAATGGCAAGCACAAACGCTCACTGTTCGAATCCTGGATCCACTCTAATCACGTCTCTATCATATTGTTACAAGAGACCAAGTTGTCCTAACAAAGAGTGACTTTTATGCGGAAGTGGTGGAGTGAACCTCAACCATGGGCCTCGACTCAAGGTTTTAAAGACTAAAGGAGTCATGGGCATATTAATTCATAAAAAACTTTCACCATACATACAGAGCTTCGAATTTGACCCATAGGGGCACTGGTATGGACGACGCTGAACATAGACAATAAAAAGTGGTGTTTTGTGTATGTGTACGTCCCATCAGAACATTCAGGGAAAGTAGACTTTATCTTCAATCTCAGCAATATAATCCCACCTACAGATTTCCTAATCATTAGGAGCGATTGGAACACAGTCCCCAATCCGGACCTGGACTCAACCACCCCTCTGTCACATCCTAATGAATCCGCTGTACTAAATGATTTGAAGATAGACTATGACCTCTTCGACTAGTTTCGCTCATTGAACCCGGATACACGAGAGTACACTTGAACCTCATCTACCCCATCTGAATCCAATATTTGTACCATACATAGACTGGATTTTTTCCTAACTAACGATGCAGTTTTACAACTAACACACAAAATAGACAACATCACATACCCACTCTCAGACCATAAACCAGTGTGTCTGCCACTGTCTGGTGATCAACAGGGGTCTGCAACCCGCAAAAGGGAAAGGTCTCTTTAGGTTGAGCCTCCATGTGTTAGAAGACCCGGGTGTGGTGGACTCGGTCTGGAAGACATGGGAGGAATGGAGAAACAAAACGGTACTTTTTGAAGACGATGGACTCTGGCTTGACAAAGGCCTCACTCAAGTTTCCAATCAACTAAACCTCATCTCATGGGTTAAAATGGTGAGTAGGAAATATGAAGAAATACGAATTAAAAGGAAAATAGAAAAACTAAATAGTAAAACATCAGATTGTTTTTTTTCTACAATGGTTAATTCGTGAAAAAGAAATAGGCTACTTCAAGAATGGCGGAATTTGCAAATCAGGAACCACAACCTATGGAGTAAATACCGCCAGATAAACAAGATCCTCTGCACAAATAAACTCATTGATAAGACATCCAATGCTATCAGGCATTTGGGAAACAACACACTAATCACTCTTCTCACACATCCTACTGACCCTAGCCAACCACCCGCCAAAGACTCCACTAAACTATGTGAATATGTAAGGATTTTTTATGAACAACTCCTCACTTCTGAAAAACCGTCCGCCACCCCTATAATGACCCCACACCTTGAAGATTTTCTCTGGAACTCTACCAAACGAATCCTCTCAGAGGCAAAAGCTGCTCCACTGGAAAAACCGTTCATAATGACTGAACTTCCTGAGGCTGTCCACAATATGGCCACTAGGAAATGCCTCGGCCCTAATGGCCTCCCAGTCGAATTCTACCTTCGGTTTTGGAATCTCATTGCACCGAACCTTCTAAGAGTTTTCAACAAAATTCTAGCGGATTATTCTCTAGGCCCCCGAGGGCATTATTACCCTCCTCTATAAGAAAGGGGATTAATTCGATGTGAGGTACTATCGCCCTATCTCCCTAAGCTTCTAAATGTCCACGACAAGATCCTAGCAAAAACACTGGCCCGCGGTATTAATCCCCTGCTTCATAAGCTGGTACACCCGGACCAATCCGGCTTCATTCATGGGCGACAGGTATTGGACAATGTAATGATCATTTCACAGTTTATTGATTGGATCAAACGGCATAAACTGAACAAGACAGTGATTTTGATAAATTTTCAAAAAGCTTATGATCGCTGTCGAGCGCATCGGTCCCTCAGGGAGACCCTCCCGGCCGCATCACGTAGGATTTTGCAGGACTTTATCGTAGAGCGCGGTTTGCCGCTGTGGCCGAGTGTGTCAGCCGTACCTCTCACGAACCCCTACAACAGGATAAGGTCACGCAAGGCACAACTTACCTCCACCTGCGTGAGCTGTCACCATCCCTTGGGTGGTTGTATCCCCGTCGAGCTACCAAACCACGTGTGAAAGCTTTTCGTATGCAATCGCAAAGGTGGCCCGACCGAGGGCGTTTCTCGTTCACTGTAGCATAGGGGGTTCGCGCGGTCAACGCCCCTCAATCGGACTCATATGTAAATCGATGCATTGGGGGGTTGAGGTCTCAAGCACGACTCGTCGTCGGTCCACTAGAACGCATTCCACTCGCCACGCATTACACCACACAAAAATTAAAATACACACGTAAAAACAAAACTCTACTAGTCCCTTCAGTATCCAACCCATAACCTTTTAATATGGAGATCGCTTAGGCGTCGTGCGCGAGACTCAAGATAAAATTGCGTGGACGCTAGACCTTTCTCATATCGACTAGCAATGCAAGCATACGCATGCAGTCGCAACGATGGAGTACTATGTAGTACCCATAATCATGCGACCCTCGATAGTCTCGGGGGTCACGTTTCGACGCTCAAGTGTCGGTTGATACGCGTTTTGAGGGGTTAATCTCTCGACGCTAGATAACCGCCAAGGCGGTTGATCACCACACCCTCGTCTGCACCTTGCGGAGAGTGGGTGGTACATAAGTTCCAGCCTATGGTAGCAGTCAGCTCTCGTGGCCTAGGAGGCAAGCTTCAACATCCAAGGCCTGGAGAGAAATCAAGGGGTTTGACTTTGACGACTGTCACGGACTACAACGTCCAACGATAATAACTTTAAAAAACAAAAGATAAAAGAAAATTTTCCTTTTCTTTCAACACATAGTTTGTTTAACTCTCGCACGCGGTCACAACTTGCCGTATGGATGTTAAATGTATATGTAAGTGATAATGTATATATATACGTATATGAGGGGTTATAAAATATCAGGCTATCACTTTTCACAACCACTGCAGGGTTCTCTTTAAGCATTATAGTTATGGTAAACAAGGGTAGTTCAAACAGTCAAGCAGAAGCTTGTGTGGTATTAGACGATCACTCCCACAATAGTAGTGTGGATTGTCCATCAACATTCGAACAATACTCAAACTATCATCAAACTCAATCCAAAGATCTTATACGCATACCTGCGATCACACAAAATTCAAGCAACAACATCACACACACTACGGGAGTCAACCTTACTGCATTTCTGCGGTTCACACTCTGCCTTATGCATACAAACCTCAACCAATTTCCACCAACCCTCAAATAAAGGTACTCGGTCTTTAAAAATGGTCACTTAAAAAGAAATTTGGGTGAAAATCTAAAAAAACATGGAAAACCCACAAGAGTCAAGACTTTAGGTTGAGATGCAGAAGCAGAGCAAGTTATGTCGTAAACCGACCTGTTATCAAGGGATAACAAAATAATGATTTTTCCTAGGACCAGGTTGAACGAATCAAGCCTTCAATCGAAATCGTTGACCTGCACCACAGTTAAGGACAAAGCGGACCACGTACTCCCTTCAAGATAGATGGAGGGTCAATATCACTCCGTACCCTATCTCCTTTACTAACGTTTACCTTACTTTCCTCAGAAGTCATCGAGAGTTTTGACATCACATTGCCAAAGTTTTCCTTACCAGAAAATAATCCAACTCTCTAAATTTCACAAAATTTCGGCAACGCTTCCTGTAGGAAAAATGCCTTTTCAAAATCTTCAAATATATAAAAAATGACTAACACTTTCAGATTTGTAAAACTTTCGGCAGCGCTTCCCGTATGAACAGAAGATTGTCAAGATTTATACAAAGCTGACAATGCAAAAACAAAATACAAGTATACTTGAGACTAACTTCTGACACTCACTTGATAGTTAGAGTTGGTGATAGTTTACACGATCCTCTTTTGAAGATGGTATCGTGAGCTACCACTAGTTCTAACCTCTAGTAAGATCAGTTTTATCATATCCCAAGTTTCCCTTCCCATCATCCATTCTAGTTTATTTATGGCTCCAACACTCGGCGAACATCTAAACAACTAAAGCAACCAAGACATGGTCCCAAACGAGAGTCCAAAAACATGCATGGACAAACATCCCTCTGAATCTCACATCCGTTTGATCCAAGTAGTTCGTTAATCTCTTAGTTCTTTTAACCCTCAATAACCCCCTTTTCCTATGGCATAGGGTTAGACCGCCCCAACTTAGGGGTATGCCTCACCTGCCTAGGCAAAACAAATAGAGTACGTTGTCGGACCAAATACCCTTACAAGGGTATTTGGCCATGCTTTTGGATTCGACACAGCGACGACGCCGGCTACCATGACAGGGTCGGTGTAAAATGAAAAAGGTGTGGTACCGGCCTACCTGCTACTTGAGTGTTTTCCCGCAGCAACCCTCAATGTCGCGGTCATAGCTAAGTACCGGCCCTTCAGGCCTTCCGATCAACCAAGTGCCCTTGCGGGTCACACACATACTAAAGTCAACAAGTACTCAGGCAGACATGCAAAACAGCAAGCATGCACACGCACACACTTAGAAACGGTCTCAGGCCACTAGGCGGACTGAGCCCCAGTCTTCTACATATACCTGAGTTGCTCCTCTTTTACGCAAAATAGGAGCTAGCTCGGTGCGTTTCGGTGCGGATTGAGGATTAGGTGACTCGGGGATCAAATCCATCAAATCCTGAGCTAACTTTTTTTTACGAGGAGCTCTCTTTTAGTCTTCACCCGGTTTCGGTCTGCCGGGATTTGAACCCGTGACCTCAGCATTAGGATTAGTTATAGTCGGCTGGTTAGTTTAGGCTTGAGTCCCAACTTCACGAGGACCCAACAGTTGGCATCATGGGCAGGTGAGTAAGTTTCAATTTTCGTTTATTTATTTATTATTCTATCAACTTTTTGTTACTTTTGTTTTATCTTCTTTTCTTTTCTTTTGTCCTTTTTCGTTTTATGAAAACAAAATTGACGAGTTTAGTCCAAATGAATCTAGCCTGCTATCAAGCGTAGATGCGGACTATGGCTAATCGACTTCACCCCGATCGAAATCTTGACGGCCCTACCACGACATCGGCGCTCACTTCCGCGGAGCCGAGCGGAGTTGTCTGCCGCGAGGGATGGAGAGGAGTCGTTGCGGGAGGAAGTTGGAGGTGACCGCGAGGGAAGGTTGCGAGCGGCATAAGGAAGACGACCTTCAATCATAGAGAGAATAGGACAACGAGAGAAGGAAGTCGGGTTCAGCGAGAGAAAGGTGAGCACCATTAAGGAGAAGAAAAAAAAGCATCGTGGAGCAGGGAAAGGGGTGCAAGGTAGGAAAGTGTGAGCACAACCAGAACGAGCGCACGCTAGGGAGGGTGAGTCGCAGTATAGAAACAACCAACAAGCGAACGTGCAGATAGAGGTGAGCCGTGCGCAGCACAAGAAGGCAACAGGGGGGGGTGATGGAGAGCGCGTGGCAGGAAGGGGGTAATGTGACCGAAAGGAAGAAGAAAATAACTGCGCGGAGCAAGGAAAGAAAGCCTTGGCAAAACGACGGTGATCTCGTGAGCGCACATGACAAACGTGCATATATGGGTGAATGAAAGGATAAGATGTATCTGCTGATGGCGCTCTTAGGTTGGGCCGTCATCGCCCGACTTGTTGGAATAGGTGTTATGCCCGCGTCCGCCCGACTTGTTGAAGTGCCCGCTTGTGCCTATCGTTTTCCCCAGGCTGCTGTCCCGGCATGCTGCGCATTTTGGCGGATCGTGCTGCGTTCCAGTAGGTAAGTCTCCAACCCCACGGCTGACTCGCGCTACATCTATCGATAAGATGAGCAAACTCAAATGAATCTACTGCTAGAATGAGGAAATATACATTATTACACCTGACAATATCTGTATGCATGCGTGAGTATGTGAGTATGTGTGTGTATCACGCGACTACCATAGATAGGATGAGCAAAAGCGAATAAATCTACCGTAGATCATGGTAATATACACTACTACGCTGTGTGTGTATGTATGTGTGAGCGCGTGTGTGAGTGAGGGTGTGTCGCACGACCAATTCACTCTACTTCCATCCATAGTACGAGCAACAGAGTGAATCTATCACTCGAACAAGGAAATCTGCACTACTGCTCATCTGTGTGTGTGTGAGTGTGTGTCGATCGCGTAACAAATTCGCACTACTTCAACCGATGGATGAGCAAAACCAAATGAATCTACGACTAGAACATGGAAATATACACCGCCTCACTTGCTTGTTTGGTTGCGCCCGTGTTTGTATGTTTGTGTGTTTGTGTGTGTGTGTGTGAGAGAGAGAGAGTTCCGCCTATGTATGTGGCTCGGCTATGTTGATGATCGGGAATGAGGATACCCACAAAAGAGCATTGATTGAGCGTTGCTTGATCGCAAGCGCAAGAGGGAGCTTTGCGTCTCTGCATGTAGTTACCCGACGCTCTTAATGTGATTGGGCCACATGACTGATCGGTACGGATTGAACCGACAAAGTATAATGATTGTGTGTGTGTATCTGTGTGTGTGTGTGTGTGTGTGTGTGTGTGTGTGTGTGTGTGTGTGTGTGTGTGT
>BFEA01000305.1:583267-595880 GCA_003427395.1 Chara braunii | reverse complement strand
GAGAGAGAGAGAGAGAGAGAGAGAGAGAGAGAGAGAGTGAATGCACACACAAAGAGAGTGTGGGAAAGAAAGAAGGGGGGGGCTTATGGAGAAAACGAAGGTCGCAGACTGGTGGAAAGAGGGAGACTACGTGGAAAGCAGGAGAGGGAGGCGCACGAAGAAGAAGAAGAAGAAAAAAAAAAAAAGAAAAAAAAAACAAAAAGGAGAAGAAGAAGAAAGAAGGGGGAGAAGAAGAAAAGGAAGAAGAAAAAGAAGACGCGAAAGGAGCAGGCAGCCATAGCCGAGCGGCGCTGCTGTGTGCTGGATGGGGCGCATGGTGGTTCTTGAGTGCATGTGGCATCTGTGAGTTGAGGATCGACGTTGTGAGTGATACGAGAGACATACCTGGTGCTTGAGGCAAACGACATTGGAAGAAATCTGCTCGTACTTCGAGGAATTGCTGACGTCATCAGCGACATTGTAGATAGCCTAAATAGGATCTGCCATTTGTAGTCAGGGCACCGAGCACCAGATAGGATGTCGACATTGGTTCTTTGTTAATGATGATGAGACTATTCGAACATTGTCACTTATGAGCTTTTGTTATGCTCTTATTCGGTAGGACTCGTGATGCAATTCTACTTTTGGTTCGAGGTCACGACGATCTGGTCTCATGTGTATGATGCTGCTTGGTTTCTGAAGTTCGCTATCGTTCATTTTCTTGACATTATTATAATTATTAGTTCTATTATTATTATTATTATTATTATTATTATTATTATTTTGTTATCAATAAAATTTTATTATTACTATCATTATTATGATGTTTTAATCCTAGTTATAATATGTAGTGGTTGAAGTATTAGAGGGAAGACGGATGATCTGGTGGTCTTCAGGGAACGAGGCGAGAGTGGGGTTATCAAGGTCTGAGTGAGAGTGACGAGAGTACGTACTTGGTGTATATGGGAGGTCGGCATTGGAATTGACGTCATGTACAATGGTCTGTGAAGGCAAAGTCAACCTGTTTCAAGAGGATAGGTAGGACTCACAGGA
This sequence comes from Chara braunii, assembly GCA_003427395.1. Lineage (NCBI taxonomy): Eukaryota > Viridiplantae > Streptophyta > Charophyceae > Charales > Characeae > Chara > Chara braunii. The sequence goes on along the minus strand of BFEA01000305.1, from coordinate 594,848 downwards.
TGAGTATAGTAGATTTGGCACCAGATAGTAGGAGCGACATTAGATACTGCAATGACGTGACCTCAAGGATTTGAACATTGGTTTACGAAGTCACTATATCACTCTCATTTAAATGAAATTTTGATACATTTGAACTCTCTACTTGTTACCTGACTATCTAGACTTCTGCATGTTTGATTGTAACTTCAATTTTTGTGTATCGCGCTCATTCATATTCCTTGCATTATTATCACTATTGTTATATATTATTATTATTATTATTTCATTATTATTATTATTATTATTATTATTATTATTATTATTATTATTATTATTATTATTATTATTATTATCATTTGTTGTTACTATTTCATTACTTACACCGTTTGTTCTGACGTGATTGCTAACGCAATCAGGTATATGCATGTGGAACCCCGTGCCTAGCTAGAGTCATAGACGGCTTCGTGCACGCTGGCCTAAAGTAAATGTAAGTGCACGCAGGGTCATCTAGGCAGAAGGACATGAGGTTGAAATGAAAAGGTAGAAAAAAGAAAAGAAGGAAGAAGGCAGAAAAAAGAATGAAGAAAGGAATAAGGAGAATGGATGAGGGGGATGAGAAAGAAAAATAAAGACGCGAAATAAGAACGACTTTATATGTTTTCTCATTCTCACCCTGTAAACCCTTAATTGTATTGCCCTCAACTGCCTTGTATCTAATGAATGTATGGATATAGAATAGTGGTTCAGAACGAGAGATAGGATAAGACTCATTTGTGAGGAACATCCTATTACTCGTCTGTACATACATACGTATCTTAGATTGTTAGGTTGACAGACTAGAAGTGGGGTACTCTTGTGCGGGTAATCCCATGGTCGATCCAAGGCTAAGTCTGTTTGACTAAAACAAGTGGTAGGATACTTATGTCTGAGTCATCCTGCTGCTCAATAGAATCTATGCAGACTAGTAAGTATGAGATGAAGGCTTCTGTGAGGGTCTTCTTACTTCATACTTCGATTTGATCGAACTAATATACAGTCCACCGTTAGAATTGAAGTTCACATCGCTGAACTTGGTGTAGGGCCATGTTGATAGTGAGAGAGGTGTTGAGACCTTGTGACCTGTGTGTGATTGCAAGTCATCTTACTCAAGAAGACTCGTTGTGAGTCTGTACACAACTACATGTTGTTGCCTTATGGTAACAGGTTGGTTCGCCAACTCAACCCTCACTCACCCTTGACACCCACACTTTGCATTTACCTCTGCACTAAATGACATTTCTCATTTTCGGGTCATTGTCTAAAGGGGCTGTGTTTGATCAAAAGAGGTCCTCAAATGACTAAGTCGAAAAGAGAATGTCTAGCTTAAAGGTTTGGAAGCGTAGGTGTAATGTGTGTGAAAGTGAGTGAATGGTTGACTCTGTTAGGACTGTGAAATGTTTTTGTTTTGTCTGCAGCTCAGTAAAACGACCAACCACGTACTATTCGCTCTACTCGCATTGTTGAACTTGTGCTTACCTGAGTCTCGACTCAGACATTTCGTCGACACCTCACCTGTGTACATTCGGTTTGGATTTCTGACTTTTACTGCTTAATGTTGAATAGATTAGGATAATTGGCAAAGGTAAAAAACCTTATGCTATTTTCTTTTAAAGACCATGAGCCTATTTTTTATTTCTGATGCATGTTTTTGACAGGTCATGAACCTACTTTTATTTGTGATGCTTGTTTGAAAGGCCAAGAGCCGATTGAGTATTTTCTCTTCCAAAAGTTCAGCTTTGTTCATCCTGATGTTTGCCTTTGTTATGTGAAATACAAAGACATATCCTTGCCTTTCAGTCTCAACCTTTGAACTATATTCTTCATGTATGTATTGATTTGGAAGAACTTAAATAGAGTATATAATTGGTCAAGTACGAATAGGTCAAAGTAATGTATCTGCGAGAGATCGTCAATCGAGTCGACCTGAATAGTAAATCGGTCTGGGAGATCAGTGCCCCGATGCCCGACACATAAATGGGTCAGTCTTAGACGTTCAACCGCGTGTATGCCTATATTACAGTGATCAAGCAAACGGCCTCGACCAACTTACCTCTACAAAGGCATGTAAAAACCTTTGCATGTGGGTCGGTACGCCTACCTGAGGGTGGTGGCAGCCCCTCGGGTAGAGGTGAGTTGTACCTCGCGACACCCCGACCTATCGTGGGGTGGCATGAGAGGTATAGCACGCGCGCATGGTCGGAGTGGTGACTGATTCTTTTTCAAACTCTGAAGAAAATGTTGCGTGACATGACCGTGAGGTTCAGCACTTCTAGGAGGGTGAGGGACCGCCGTGCGCGACAGGTGGCGCCGTGACCAGGGATCTCGCTTTCCAGCCGAGGTCCTTAGAGAATGAACGAGGGTTTGGTAAGACGATGATCGCGACAAAACGACCACCTTTAAATAAACTTATATACCTTATAATATATGAGTTGAACTTATTTTGGCTCGATATCAAGGAGTTACGTGTAGAAGGGTGAAGTCACGCAGGCAACGCAAATGAATAGCGCATTGCTCGGGATTTAGGTTACCTTCCAACGTCCTTCAAGACCGAACTAGGTTATAGGATAATTAGAAGTCTATGTCCAAAACGACAAGTTAGTAAATAAAATGGTTTTACATGGTAGTTAGGAGATAGGTTAGTCAATGAATTAAGGAAGGTGTTTATGTGTGTTAGATTTTTCCTTCAATTTACATACTCGGAACATTTGTCTGTGTAACCGTGTTTGTCGACTTAGGTTGTTGGGAGGTTAACGACTTCATTTACTCTCTTAAATTCTCAAGAGGCAATGAGAGATAGATGCGTGACTAACTGTTTTATTTATTATTAGCTAATATACACTAACTTAAGTCAGATGCGTAACTAACTATTCCATTTAAATTTAGCAGGTGTACAATGACATAGTCAACCTTACTCCCACACTTCTTTCCTTGTTTATATCTCTATAGTTAGATATGAGTTTTAGGGTTATAACGGACCTTTAATCCTCGTCCAATTGAACTATCTATTCAATGCATTACTTACTACCTTACAAAGTATAAAACCCTCTATATATTTTTTTGGGTTGTATCAATAATAGCGGCAACGAGGTAGCATTACACTGAAAATCTCATGAATCCTAGTGAATAATATTTTCGCTCTTAATTCATTATAAGGGATAACTATGAGTAACTTAACTTTATTCCCCTTGAACTTTTTTGTCATACAAAATAAAGAACACTCGGTCATATGTTTATTTTTACGCTCTTATGCCTTATGACCCAATGTGATCTGCTAATGGAAGGCGAGTTAGTAGTAAGAAGTGAAGTTTTGAATAAAAGGATGAAAATGGGGAATCTGAAGGAAAGGATGACATGGTGGTCATCGAAAACATGATATTAGAAACATTACGAATACGAGATGACTCGTACAACAGAAAAATTGTGTTTTTTTTTTGGGCGGTTTATCATATGCGGGCACCCTTTTTAAACTGTTGGTTTCGTGTTAATAAATAGTTTGCCGGAGGTAGTGTCATATTTCCACCAAAAGTGAAGGAACTCGACGTTGATAACATATGTCATAAACATGTGACACTGTGTTAAACACTTTTTCAATTGATGAAAAGTTGTTGATAAGCTGTTTATAAGTTGTTGTAATGTTGTTTACAAGTTGTTTAAATGTGTTGAAATGTTGTTGAAATGTTGTTTAAATGTGATGAAATGTTGTTGAAATGTTGTTTAAATGATATGAGAGAGAGGGAGAGAGAGAAAGTGAGAGAGAGAGAGAGAGAGAGAGACATGGCGTCTGAGAAAGAGTGAGAAAGAGAGAGAGAGAGAGAGAAAGAGGGAGAGAGAGAGAGAGAGAGTCATTCTCCCTCCCGTACTGATGATGGCAGAAAACTTGCCCTGTTGCTATTTATATTATTCGGGGGTCTATGTAGCTTCTGTGAACCTTGAATGCAGCTGCAAAGACAAATGTCCACAGGGGTGTCAAAACGATATTGAAAGGCAGATTGGCTACCGAGTGTCAATTTCCAGCATCACTCACATGCACGACAAGAACATGGCATGCAGTAGTCAACCACTCATGTACTTCTCGCCCAGTATTAAGATGAACATGTTTTCTAGTGTCTTCTCAATACTGCTTCAAGACATCATATTCAACATTTTTGGGAGTTTGTAATGCGTTTTCTGCAAACGAACCAAATGATTCGTGTTTTTACATAATGACGCAGTGCGTATATTTGCAAGACAAGCAACCATGTAAACAATAAATAGATGGTGAGTAATGTGAGATGCGAGACGCAAATGCCACGTGATGGTCGAAACATATCCATGACAGGACTTGTACAAAAACCATTCATTAAATAAAACATGTTTGCTTATTGTACACTCAGCCCTAAGGGTTCTCCAAAGTCTTTTGTTTTCGGATAGCAACTCTATCCGTCTCTCTCTCTCTCTCTCTCTCTCTCTCTCTCTTATATTTTACATTTTGGTCCTCATTGGCTTGGTGTCATGCCACCAACTGTGAGTGGAGGTGCAGCTCATGTCCCCTACAACATCGTTACCACTGTCTGCTCCCTATGTTCCACCCCCAACCCCCGTCCATCTACATCTGGACCCCCTCTTCTCCTTTTCACGGCCTTGCGCACAAACTTTCTTCGTTTCTCTCTCTGTCCACACGTTTGTCGTCGGTGGGCGCAATGAACTCAAGTTCAAAATCATCATCTGTTGTAGTCATGTTATTGGCGTCTCCCTTCCGTACAGCAGGCAACCCGGCTCTGTACAATGCGACAGCCTTCTCTGCAACAAAAATAGCACGGTCGAGCTTGAAGACAGAAAAACTTAAAACGGTGTCTCGGGAGCAGAGCGACGCAGCAATCTCTTTCTTGATAGTTGCAAGTTTTTGTATTTGCTCCGCTGCCTTGCTGGTCTTTGCCGTCTGTTCGACTCAGTTTTCAGTACCAGTTCCGCAAATGCAAGTTGCTGCAACGTTACACCGAGGTTGATGCCATCCCTTCTCATTTGAAAAACTTTTGTCAGTGCCGTCTTGAAAGGAGGTGCGCCCCATGGATCATTGCCGCTCCTTCTCCAAGTTGTGTTCCCTTTCATCTCTGCCCGCATCCTGTTACGAGTCGGAAGCTGGTGGTCTGTTTGGGCCGACCGGACCAGCGGCAGACCTTTTTCGGCCCAAAACCAATGTCTCAATTGCCAAGATATCTCGCCGCGGACCGTTGTCATAATCCGATTGCATTCCCCGATCACTGCTCGGATTTCGTACGTTGCCACGTGCAACCGTAATCCTTCCTCCACATCTTCTCCTATCGATTTCGCAGTTGTTTGCAGTGCCGTAAAAACGGCGTAAAAACGGCGTGGCATCCTTTGCTGTAGAAAAAGCAAAGGCCTTTGCCACCGAACGAAACAGTCTGTCTTTCATTTTCTTTGTAAAACCCCAGGTTTGTTGCTCTGTTGGTTCGCCAGCATTGCCTCCACCGGTGCTGCTTCGCCTACGCAAACTGGTGTAATCTGGGAAAAAAATACAAAAATAACAACAAACTATTGATTTAGTAATAAGAAGACCCTCCGCGATACGTATTCTATGTGTTGCAATCACAAACAAACGTAAGACCGTCAACTCCCCTGCCATACCCTCCTCCGAATACACTTCGTAACACCTCTCATAAAGACCCCCTTCCAACGGCCCCCTCCCCTTCCCCCCCTCCCCCCCGTGAACCTCGTCGTTTTTGCGGCATGCAACAACGACTGTGCTGTGCATAAATAGTGGTGTGTTTATAAGGCGCCCTTCATCTTACCCTGTACCGGTACATTCTCCTTCTCCACAATTTGTTTGTCGTTCGATGAAGTCCCCGGTGCGCCTCCCTTTTTCTCATCAGTTTCGCATTGTGCACTGTTCTCAGCAGATGTAATCTCTCTTTCTTCGTCTTCACTGTTGCCTTCTTCTGCCTCTCCGCCCTCCTCGGATCTGTCCTCTCCCTCTGCCTCTTCTCCCTCCGGATCGCTCTCCTCTGCATCGACATCATGGTGACCGTCACTGTTGTCACCTTCTCCTCGTTCTTGCATTCTCTCGTGTTCTACTTCTTCTGACATTTCTTCCGCACAGTTTTCCTCTTTGTCTTCCTCCCGAGCTGTGGTTCGTAAATCGTATGACCCTCTGAGGTCGATTGCTTCAGGACTCCTATCGTTTCTGTATATTATTCTTTTCTTTGTCCTCAGTTGTTGACTCTGTGCTTTTTCTTCTCGTCTTTTCTTCTGTGGCGCTGTCGGAGGCTGCCTCTCGAGGTTGCCGTGTCCCTTCCGCAGCAAGGGAGTCGCGGCAGGTAACTTGTTGTGTGCGAGCAGTTTCCCACTCTGCTTTTTCCTCGGCGGGACAAAGAGCACAACTTCTGTTCTACGGACTATGTTCGTCTCCCGTCTCTTGAATCGGGGAATATCCCTGATGGTATGTCTTTGCTTGACAGTCTTCTGGCCTTCCTTTGTTGTCCTCTCCCCCTTCTCTCTCCCCCCTGTGGACTTCAAGGTCTTGCACAGATCCTCGTACCTTGGCTTCGGAGCCATTCTCTTCACGCTTATTAAAAGCCTCTGATATGCATGAATTCACAAACACTCATATTAGACATGGAATGATTTTATATTATACAACGATCATTTGTCATCCACCACCCCAGGCGAGATTTTCACACGCAGGGAGGGAGAGAGAGAGAGAGAGAGAGAGAGAGAGAGAGAGAGAGAGAGAGAGAGAGAGAGAGAGAGTTTTTTTGCCGTTATGACACGAAAGACGATATTTTTTTCTTTATTACATCACGCATTCATCCATCGACTGAGCGCAGAAGTTGGCTACTGCGTGCCGATTGGCTTCTCTACGATGTGTGAGTTCTGTATATTTGCACGCGGTTGTCAATTTCGTGTTTCCTGATCTCACGGTTTCTATCATGCCCTCGTATTTACGAACATCCACTCCGTGTTTCGTCGATGAGATCTCTGAAAACATTTTCTATGTCACATACTGCTGCGGTGTTATATCCTTTTGCCTCGACAACACACTTCGCAAAGCGCTGTACCATTGACTGACAAAATATATCGACCGTTTGGTCGTCAACCTCCATCGCGCTAACAACTTCTGTTATATATTTTGCGGTAATGTTCGTTTTCTTACTCAGTTTTGCTAGCTTTCGCATAAATTAAGCTGCCACGCAACAAACGTAAACACTACAGTCCGACGTATTGGTCTGTTGACAACATTCAGCGTACACTATCTTAGATCCAAGTAGATCTCTCCATGTCACCCACGACGTGTCCACTGTGTCGGGAGTCAACACCCTTGCTTTGTCTGCCTCGCTGAGGTATTCATACCACAAAAATGTGCGCAACGCCTTCCATTCCTGTCGGCCGCTCTGTTGAAAGGAATCGATGACGATCGCAACAGGTCGTTTCTGGCCATCGTTGTCCTCCGTGACTGCCAAAAACTGGCCGACATTCAGTAGCAAGAGCAGTTTCCAATATTTTTCGTGATTCACAGGGATGAGAACAACACTTGTTGTTCGCAGTTCATTGCTTATTCAACGCAGCTTTGGCGATGTACTCTTGATCCGCCCCTGCCATCCCGCTTTCGCGACATAAACCTTCTGATTGGCGATGACTGCGGGGTGCCAGAAAGATGTGCAAACATGAAGTGTCATATTGTCTCCGTCTGGAAAATGTTCGTCATAGACGGACTGTAAGTACATATCGATCACGTTATCGTTCAGCCACTGCTTGGCACCCAATCGCAATACGTCCCGTTTTGTTATCGATATGGTGTGTCTTCTTGATTTCCACGTGAACGGGAACAAGTGTTCCTCGTCCACCCTCTTGGGTCTCTTTCCAGCCTCTGCAGCCATACCCGTGGACCGATTGCCTCCTGCAATATTGAACAAAGGTTCATGCACCATCTGAGGATATTGGGCGTCATCTGTGATCATCATCTGATACATTTCCGCATACCAAGGGTCCTCCAGTATCCTCTTCCATCGATTCACTGATCTCTCACTGCTCAATGGGAGCAACGGTTCGGTGACGGTTGGTCCACATGAGTGTTCGTCATTCCTTGCTATTTCTGAACTGTCCGTCGCTTTGGAGCCCATGATACAACCGTTGCCATCTACCCCCTTGTGGATTTTGTCAAACTGGCTCATCTGAACAACCCTTATTCTCCGTCGTACAACAGATGTGACAACTGATGGCAGTGTCAGTCTAAATCGGCTTCTCAACAATTCCTCAATACGCTTATTTTTCCGCTTGTTGTCTTGCCATTTCTTCCAGTGCAGATTGTTATTGTGGCGTTACCTCGACCTCAACCTTTCCTGTTCACATGACAGTCACATGACCATGAACCACATCTCGTCAGTAACTTGGCAAGTATAGACATGGGTTGACTAGTGTGTGCCACCTCCCACTTTTTAAGTCCACGTTCGCCATACATGTGCACGCAGTAGTCAACTCTGAAGTTACCTTCGTCATACACACTAGTTTGATGCACCTTTATCTACATTGCTGTGTAAGATGACACAAAAGCTATGCAACAGTGGTCTGAAATGCAGGCTCCGCGCTCGAAAAATCTACCGATGTTCGGACTCCATCTTTACCAAATGACTATTGTTKTTCAAACGCTTCTCTCTCTCTCTCTCTCTCTCTCTCTCTCTCTCTCTCTCTCTGTGTAAAAGAAAAACAAAAGTTGAGTGCATGCTGTAGTATAACATTGCAACTGCGCCCTCCACTTATTGTTCTCGGAAAAACGATCAACCTTTTAATTTTTGTTTTTTTCACAATGAGTAATTCCCTGTACACTTCTAGAGCACATATCTATTCAACAAAAAACTGTCCTCCCTCTCTTTTGCATGCTTCTTCGAGCCTCACTGTGGTTTACAAAAACGAGGAACAATGTGAACGGTGTCAATGACGGTATCAATGACGGTATCAATCGTTATGACGCTACTGTGCTCATGACTGTTCACCTTCTCCCATTGCAACTTCTTACAACCTGTTGTGTGTTCCCTTTCGCTATCCACCTCTTTGTACCATTGCACGAAACAACACTTGTGCATCTCCGCAACACCACCTATGCAAGCGTTCATGACGAAAAACATGGCTACTGATGCATATCATATGTTGCGATTGCCACCTCTCACTGCAACATCGCTGTGCACGGCTCTCCCGTGGAACTGTGGTGAAGTTCTTGTCGTCTGAACGCTTGCGCCCCTGTGCGTCCCGTCGTATGTGCAGGCGATAGTCAAGTGTGTTCGAGTGTGTATGACTTGGTCATCAGATGGAGGTTGAGAACCCATCTCTGTCATGAACGTCGTAAGTGCAGCTCGAAAATCCTCTCTGCGGGGAAGCTCATTAAGTATTCTCAACGCTGCATCGCTCATACCGTCTACGCCTGACAAATGCACATCGTCCATCTGGAACCACCGGAGTTGTAGAGTTGCTGTGTCGCCCGCTGCCAGGGTATTACTTCCGGTGGCCATGCACTCCATCACGGATGACCAATTTTATGCCGACCTCTTCCTGCGTTTTCTCACACTCTCCATCTCATCCTACAAAGCCAATGAGCGTCGGACATGATTCACCATCTGGGAAGCAGCCTTACGCTTGTTTGATGACAAATATGGCTGTTTGCAGAACACATCAGCTGCGAACGTGTCGGGAACACCAGATCGCTCTATGCTTGTTCTCAAATGCATAAGGTCATGCAACTTCGGAATTTTCCAATAAGAGGTTTGATATTTTCTCATTTTCGTTTTTATACTAGTTATGAAATCACCTATCAATCTGTCACAAACATCGAGAGAGGACGCTGTGTGGGTTGACTTACGAAACACGTGTACGTACATTTCCATCAGTTTGATGAAACAAGCGAAAATGGATTTGCCTGTCGCACGTGGGATGATATCACAAATAATAAACACGCAAACTGTCATAACAGACCGATTTTGTTTCACTTCAAATCGTCGTTCCCTTGAAAAGAAATCACAACCTGTGGCTACGGGCAACACAAGCTGCCGGTATGTCCGTGTGGATCTCTCACTGATGCTCTGCAACCTCGCATCCATCTCGTGCAATATCTCGCTTTGCGAGGTATCTGGCAACTTCTTATAAGCAGTTGCATTAAATGCATCTATCATATGCAAAAAAATGTCGTGTTCAATGGTGCGCATACGGTCTGGTTGCAAAGCGAGATGGTAATCTAGTTTCGGATCGTCACCATGCGGACCCCTGTAGAATCCCCATAAGTCGTTCTCTTGAACATGCTTATGCATGTCCAATTCTGACATTCGTGCCTTAGCAGCACGACGGATGTCGTTGTCCCCACTGTTGAAGCAGTCCGCGGCAAGTTGCGTCTCTAGCGTCTGCGATCTCCTGCAGTTGGTGAAATCGGCGATGACATCCAAATCGTCTTTGGACACTGTGCATGTTGGACAAACACCGAATTTCACAGTTGCAAGGGCAAACCTTTCAGGATAGTCCTGTATATAGTTCATGACGAAAGGGTGCACTGTTATCTCACCGAACCGCTCCGTTGTTACCATCATGCCGTCAAGGGATGCCTCCTTTACGGACTGCAATACTGTTGACAACGCTTTATGCAATATCACAGTTTTCCGTTTTCTAAACGCGGTGGAGTGCGGACCCCAGCCCTTGTCACGTGGCCGGTGTTGAAGCATTGGAAGATACGCAAGCAGTGTGGCATCTGATGGGCGATGGGCGATTGACATCATCAGAGGATACGTTGTCTGCTTTTGACGACCGTCTACATGAGTCTTGTCTGAATACAGAGACAGATGGATGACATAACGTGTTCTACCATTCGTGTCCACACCCTTGTCCGCTCTGATAACAGTTTGGACATGGTGACTCAACTGCCGCGTGCGAGAGTCGCAAATTTCGATGTCCTCCCCGGGATGTTGTATTTCGAGGCAAGACACCGTTTCAACGTTGTTAAGTGCAGCACACACGAGGTCAGCGAACGTTGTGCGTCAGTCGCGGTACCACAGAATGACATGCGCTTCTTCGGGCCAATCATCACTGCGTAGATTTTTCTCTTGCCACCCTGCAGCTTCAGCCTAGCGGCCTACCCATGTCAGACACTCACGACTGTTACGAAATGCGATATCTCTGGGGTCAAATCTAGGATTTTTTAGGAGTGACAACAGACAGTCAACGTCAGTTTGGGACATGCCGACACTGCCCCTACACGAGAAAATCAATGCCGCTAGTTTGCGGGAGCTGTCGAATGCCTCTGCGTGTTCTTCTTGCTGTTCTTCGGATGCGCAGTCCGCTTGTACGTCAGGAGGGGGCTCAACCTCCTGGCTTTCCCCACTGACCAGGTCAATGGGACCACTATTCGACGGTCCACCGTTGACCTCCCCAACTATCTCTTCTGTCATGCTCCTCTCTTCCACAGTGGAGGGACATGCCCGCGCTCGGTGCGAGTTCATCGTCTGCAATGACATGAAAGGCCGGCCACAGTCACACACGTGATTCGCGTCTTCCATTGCATCTACGTGCGAGGTCTTACGAATTACTGTCA
>BFEA01000305.1:567532-578212 GCA_003427395.1 Chara braunii | reverse complement strand
GGGGGGGGGGGGCACGTGGTCTGCCTGTGGCCACGGAATTTGACAGTCGAACTGGACCTTCACAAGAAGGCAAAATCGAGACACGCGTCGTGGTCGCACGGCGCGTCCCACAACAATAAGGAACCACGCCACATAGGGGAACAACGCATTACTTTAAAAGGGACCACCGCGCACGAAAAAAACAACAGCAACACAAAAGGGCTCGCCACAGAGACACAGAAAACAGACAAGAGAGAGAGAGAGAGTACAAAAATAAGGATTCAGACAAAATGTATGTGACTGAGCAAGGTTACAAAAATATATTTTATTTTATTTTTTTCCTCGGAACTCCACGGCCCCCTTTGTGGCACGGACTTTTTTTTTTTTTCCCGTTTCAGGTCTCTCAACTTAACCCCCCTTTTATGTTCATTTCGCCCTACACATCCACAACATCAATCCTTCCCGATAAACATGGACGTTCACCACCTCGGGCCAGCCCGGCATCAAGGGCCACCATGTGCAACGAAATTGCCACGCAGTAGTCAACTCCCCAATGAGGGCAAGGTTGTAAAAAAAAAAAAAATCGGGGGAGTGGGGTGGGGCCCAGCGCATCCACAACATCAATCCATCCCGATAAACATGGACGTAGACTACCGCGTGCCAGCCCAGCAACAAGGGCCACCATTAGCTACGAAATCGCCACGCAATACTCAACTCCCAGATGAGGGCAATGTTGCAATAAAAAAAAAATCTCCAACATGGACGTGTTGGAATCATGTTGAACATATGTTGTTCAACAGTTGAAAACATGTGACCCGCATGTTCGCAAACAGTTTAGAACATGCAAACGCCCCGTAAAAACGATTGGGCCAACCATTTCACCCTCTTCATACGTTGCACCCAACTTGTGTCCAAGTTGAAACCGTGATGAAAATTTGCGACAATTTTTCTGTTGTATTCCACTATACATATCAAGTCATTTTGTTCAAACACATCATGTAATTTCGTACATGAACATCTACATTCACCTTTGTTTAAATCCTCGATTGAACTTATGTGTCAGCGGTAAGTTATTTATTATTCTCTCGCTAGACTACAGGCAACATTGTTAGTCCCAACGAAGAGCGAGTTTTGTAATATCACATTCGTATGTTTTCGAACCATCCATATGCAAGTTTCACTTATCGTTTCTGATGTTATCTCGTGGTTTGATCTTAACTCGTCACCTGCTTGAATTATTAGCTTGACATGTCTTTATCTATTATGTCATATAGAATGTCAGTGAATGTTTGACTAGTTGAATAATTTTTTACCTCTTGCTCAGTATCCTGGTTTATCCTCAATGTGCTTTGGATGCACTGGGACAGTTGTGGCGTCATATTGGTCCACAAATAGTTGGGACTATTAGAGTAAACAAAAACACTAGATCATAACATCTATTTCTCATGAGCATGTCATGTCTCTTCTGACTTTGGTTTTATGCGATCCAAGGACAGACCAAGATGCTTTAACTGGTGTTAAAGCAAAGAGTCATCCCAAGAAAGCAAACAAAAATTTCCGAGGTTAACTACCCAGCGAAAGACGTCTTAGCCATAAAGAGCAGAGACGGATATAGTCAACTCAATCTAACTTTACTTATGCACATGATCGATTTATTCTCAAGCTCCATAAACCTAATCATTTTCGTTACTATTTTCATTCTTGTACAATTCCCGCCTAGCATTGCTCGCATCATGATTTATTTAAGCGAATAGGCGTATTGTGTTAACTAATGCGATGTATTGTACCATTATACCTCTTACTTGTTAAATTTTATCAAGCTATGAGCTTGCACGTGTTACTTTACCTGCACATAAAGGTTCGACCGCTATATCGCCTAAGGAACACAAGTCAGAAACCGGCTTAGAAAGATGGGGTCGATATAGAAGGTCATTGGATAAGACTATTGACTTCGCAAAAAGGAAGAGGATTGAAGGGGAAAATTGGAAAAGGTAGAGAAGGAAATGGTACAAGAGATGGTATGTGATTGTACGGTGATCAGGGTGACTAACCCAAGCATACGACCTCCCTTGGTAAAATGGCTTACTATTGTTTTTTGTAAAGAATACTATACTGCTCCTTACCGTGCCTTTAGTCACTTTTCGCTGCTCATTCGATAATACTTTAAAGATAAATTATTTACTTCATAAGTAAGGAATAGGAAGACTCCCGTGGGGTCATCCTATTGCTTGCTTGGTTCTACACTAACATCCCTGATAGGATACTGCAACAAAAGCGGGTCCTGATGTTTGTCTGTATCTACTAGCTCAATCCTAACTCGTCTAACTCTGAGAGTAGTAGGGTAGCTCCCGTGAGGCCATCCTATTACACTCTTAAGGAAGAACTAGGCTCTGATCAAGAAGTAATAGGGGACTTCCGTGAAGGTCACCTATTGCTAACTTAAATTTTGTACTGATCTTTGATAAGAGGTGGTATGAATTGTTGATGAATGTTGGAACAAGTATTGGAAATGGCTCAACAAGGCATTCTCAACTACTTGTTTTAACTGATAATAAAGGAATATTCTCATTCGAGTTATCCGGTCGCTTGCATAAGATTGTTTGAAATGATTGATTGCATGAGGACTGCATGAATTTTGAAGGGTGATTGAGTGCTCGGTGGGGATACTCGACTACTCATTTGACTAACCGTTTTGATCCACCTTTCATTTTGAAAGTCGTACCTATGTATTATGCATACATTTTTCTTTCTATGTCACAACAATTTATGCAGAACTATCTCTTAACCACCATAACAGGAAAATTGTTTCGAAGACAACCATAGTGGGTTCATGTGTTGCTTGTCCTGAGATAGTCTGACTGAACCGCTTATTCTGATTAGGCTTGAATCTCTGATTTTGGTCGCTATCAGAAATATAAGAAGAGTTGAATCTCCTCTATGTCTTGTTATTTCAATACCTCTCTTAAAAGACTAGAAAAAATATCGCTGAGGTAAAGAAAGAAGACGATGCGTACTATTGGTTCCCTTTTGGAGTTGGATGATGTATGTAAATGTCGAATAGACCTCTTAAGCCCTGAAAAATGGTATAGTTGTTAGGCTACCTACTTGAAGACCACGTATGTTTACGAGGTCATGCGCCATACTTTCTGACTATAGGATTGTAAATTAAACTAACCCTATTAATTATTGTTACAAAATCTAAAATTGATCATCCAATTCCTAAAGTGATATGATATAGGCCCTACTGACATACTTGGTCTCTCGATAATAGTTTAACTCTCCAGGTAGTATCATGCAACATATAAGTTTAAAACTATCTGCTTAAAATATTTGGCCTCTCTGAAAACCTACTGAATATGGTGAAACTGTGAGAATATATAGAGTTGTTTCCCTGCCAACATTATACTGTAGCGAAGTCATGTATTTGTACGTTCAGGTGGCAATGAAATAACACATATCAAGTTAATTCTTATACAAAGAACCTCGATCTTTGCTATGGACTTCGAAAAAACAAGTTTGAGATATGCATGATAATAAGACCGTGGAAAACTGATTATAATCATAATGTGAGAGGATATGAGTTGAGCAAAGGTGTATGTTTAGTTATCTCAACAGTTAGAGGTTGAGTAGTTAGTATAAATAAGTTTAGAACATTAGGGAAATGTGATATGGGGTTTGTTTGGTGGGGTTTGTTTGGTAGGGTTGTTTATTAGAAGAATATTTAATCATGAGATATAAATTAATTATTTCATAACCCACTTACTGACAGATTAAACCTTAAGGGCAAGTAGTATAGCGAGCGTAATATTAGATTATGTACATGAAAGATATGTATCAGTTTTGGTTACATGTGATAGAGTATGATAATAAAATCATTTGAGGAGTTATTGCATAATGATTTGAATTAAATTTATCAGATTTTTGAAAGATATATGAGTAGACTCGAAGTTTATTGATTGGCTAAGCATTGAAAAATTGCGTTATGTAAAATTATGAATATGAGACTATCTACTCAAATAATTATCTCCTTTAATATTATACTCAATATGATCAGAGTATGAGAGTATCCATTTGAGGGTTGTCCAACCCCTCGAACTACACTATTATATAACGAGTGATAAAACTATTTATTTTCACTATAATAAATGTGTACGACTGAGTATGAATGAATGTATGTAGAAATAAATGATACATGTTTCAAGTGATGTATCGTTACATGTCTTGTTCTTTGTTGGATGAAGTTAAAACTAGTTATGAATATATATATGTTTATGGATTGCTTGGTGACTGTTTGTGTCTGTCTGATTGTGTCTATGAATTGTTTTCTTCAATAAAGATATAAAAGTTGTATGAAATCCACGTTCAACATGGGGCTGGAGATGAATGGAATGACCCACCTTTGAAGAGAAGAAATTCGTTCAAGAGAGGTCAGCATGCAGAATCTGTCCTTTGAAAGATTGCAACGTTAATTGATATTTTTTCAAACAACCTAAAGAAAGTATAGTAAAGTCCCGTAGGTGGTAGTGAGACTCACACCGGAACAATGCTCCTGATCCATAGTGAGGTGTTGTCATCTTTTCTGATGAGGAGAGGTGACTACACTATCATCGAAGGGGAGGAAGATGTTTGGGGTCTTGTTAGGACGTTATCTATAGGGAAGGCGGCTGCCGTTCACCATCAGGTAAGGAGTGGTAACCTAACCTTGTGTCGAGCAGGGCCACCTCAACTCCATGGTCAAGGCCTTATCAATCTGGAGCATGTGAGATGGGGTCGTTCTACTCTGTTGACAGGAAACTGGTAAGGTCTCAACATTGGAATCGGAGAGAGATGTGGTAAGACTCAGTCTTAGAGCGGGGCTCAGGATCTGATATGTTATCTCTTTAGCAGGATTACAATACCCTTCAACACAGTATACCTCTGTTAAGCCAACAAGAGCAATAAATATTATATCATTGTTGTTGTTGTTTTGTATCTCCATTGTATTTGTTCTTGTGGTGTTTTCATTGTAAACATCGCTTTCATTGTTAATGAAAGTTACCAGTTGGTGTTTGATTGAAGTGATTTGATTGAATGTTTCGGAATTGTCATTTACTTCCCTTTCAGTTTGAACATTTCTTTCTAATGTTACTTATTTATTCATCATATATTCTTTTTTTATGCAGAAGAATGTCGTTTACATTTGTATTGTCAAAGTTTCGTGAAAACAGGGGGGACAACCCTGCGTACAGTAAAAATTGTTTTTATTTGTTTCCTCACCGTTTAATTTGATTTGATTGGTGTGATATGATTTTGAACTTTGATGACTATCATAGAGAAGGTGTAATCCTTCTTGAGTGCGATCGGAGTAATACTCAGACACAAGTTATGGTTCATGATTGAATAAGTTTTTTATCTAAGACCTAAACCCAAAAAGGGAGTTTGACGGTGATCTTAAAAGTTCTTTTATTTTGAATCATGATATTATTGATATTGGACAGGCATCAAAGATGTGTCCTGCTTGAAAAGACACACGAGATGTGTCATATTTTGAAAATACATTTAAGTTGCATTTATTTTGCAAAAAACACCGTTCACTGTCCTAATGAGGTTAGTCTCAGATAAAAGTAGAAGATTTTGGAATAGGATCGCTTGAGGTTGTTGATGTTATGAAAGATATTTTTTGCATCAATGGTATTGTGGAAGCCAAACATTTCATATTTATTTTGGGTTTTCCGCTCGTTGTACGTATTTTAAGAGATCCCCGAGACATGGTTCTGACCGAGCTGTGATCAAGCCGGGAATACATGACCCCTGAGTGGCAACCTGACGAATTGCAACCTGACGATGATGAAAAATTTCCTTGTTGGTGGTTTTATGAATTGTATTTAACTTTTTGGTATATATTGAAATGCACATCCTTCATCCAATAAGTGGCAACATCACGAGAGGGGAAATTTTTGTAAATGATTTATGATTTTTTTTTGTATATATTGAAATGAACTTGGGTAGCACGGCGTGTACCGCATACGTCCATATGCATATCCACGTATGCGCATACGTGTCGCATATGTATGCGCGCATACGCAAATTTAAGGTCCACGTACGTGGTTACAGCAGTTTGTTTCCCGGGTTTGTCTGGGCCCAGTAGGTGTTGGGCGGTGGGCGTTGTGATTAGTTGGTGTGTGTATGTGTGTGTGTGTGTGTGTGTGTGTGTGAGAGAGAGAGAGAGAGAGAGAGAGAGAGAGAGAGAGAGAGAGAGAAAGAAGGAGAGACAGACAGACAGACAGACAGACAGAAAGGAGGTGGAGGACAGACAGACAGACAGTACCATGGGAGGGGTAGGAGGAGGGGTAGGAGGAGGAGGAGAAGGGGTAGGAGGAGGAGGAGACAGACAGACAGAGAGACAGCAGTATGACGGGCCGAGGACAGACAGATAGACAGACAAACAAACAGACAGACAAACAGACAGATAGGAGGGGGAGGACAGACACACAAACAGTACCACGAGAGGGGTAGGAGGGGTAGGAGGAGGGGTAGGAGGAGGAGGAGGAGACAGACAGACAGACGGGTGGAGGACAGAGAGACAGACAGACAGACAGACAGACAAACAGACAAACAGACAGACAGACAGACAGGAGGGGGAGGACAGACAAACTGACTGACGAACAGACAGACTGATTGACAGACAGACAAAAAGGAGGGGGAGAACAGATAGACAGAGTACCAAGGGAGGGGTAGGAGGAGGGGTAGGAGGAGGAGGAGGAGGAGGAGGGGTAGGAGGATGAGTAGGAGGAGGAGGAGGGCGAAGATCATGATTGGGAGGAGGAGGACGAGATATGTAACTAAATACTGACTATATATATTATATATACATTATATATATGTGTAAAAAAAAAAACCAAAAAAAAAACGCGTACGAGTATGCTGGTTTTTTGGCACGTACGCGTATGTGCGCATACGTACGCGTATGCACTGCATACGCGTACGTGGTGCTACCCATAAATGAACATCGTTCATCTACTCTAGAAGGTCAATCTGAGGGACTAAATTACCAAGCTTATGGTGGAAAATTGACATCGTTGGGATGTAACTCCCCGCGATGATTGCTGACCAAGTATAACCAGGCAGCGGACCTTCTGGTTTTGGCCTAGAGTTGAAACATGAAGGGTGACCACCCTATTAAGGGAATCAACTTAGGTGGTTACCAGAGGGGTGGAGAGTTATGTCTAGAAGCTGGGTAAAACACAGGATAGGAGGATTTACTCGTTATTGCGTAACCAATACGAGAACCATTGTTAATATAACAACACAGTGGGTCGCAGATCTGGCCTGATCAACCAGACTGTGGCGGGTTTAGACCAAGACCGGCGATCCCCTCGCATTAGACTTCGGACGAGACGGTAATATGGTTTAGGTTAAGACCCGCGTCCAAAGAGGCGGATTCTATGACTCATCGGACAACCAACGAGGATCTGGGAAGAAAGTCTAAATATGTGGAAAAGGTGATCGTTGTTTCTCCTGGTAACTTTCACTGTTGTAGTACAACTCCATTATCCCCATCATTGGTTCATTGAGTTGGTTTGGGGGCTTCAGTTTGTGGGAGACCCGAGTTAGAATCCCGACAATGGTAGCATGTATCAAGGGAGGCAATGCAAATCTTGATTGCATCTCAATCCGGTGACTCGGATTTGGCTATCCACTTATTAATGATGCGCATTATTTCGGGAACGGGATTTATGTTTTCTTTCAAAAACGAAAAAGAGGTATATGTATTGTTTTCTATTGTATCATCTGTCCAGTGGTGTTACCGATCATGTCATATTTTTATCAGTTGATCAAATCATGAGAAACGATCTAAGGAAAAATTGTATGAACGATCGTGATAAACATCCCTAGCGACAGGGTCGTCAATTAATAAGGTCTGGGAATATTGTCGGACCAAATATCCCTACAAGGGTATTTGAGCATGCTTTTGCATTCGACACAGCGATGATGCCGACTACCATGATGGGGCCAGTCTAAGATGAGAAAGGTGTCCGCGCTTTGACGTGACACTTAAAACAATTTTCTCGACCATTGAGGCCGGGGCAAATTAGTGAGGAAATTTGAGAGTATGGCCGCGCGTTGTTATGACGCCCGCTGTGATGGTTAGGATCGGTAATAATACCCTCTGACCGAGAAGGTCGAGAGGTTGATTAGGTTAGTGTTGTGTCAAATACATCTACGGCACACACTAAGAATTGAGATGGTACTTGTCTATCTACTGGTACTGGGCCTCTGAAAATTTCAATGTTTGTCATCTTCTGCTCGGCCTCGAATACCCAGTACATCTATCTCTACTTGGTGTAGTACCGACCTACCTACTACTTAAGTGTTTTCCCCCGCGACCCTCAATGTTGCGGCCACAGCTAAGTACCATCCATTCGGGCCTTCCGATCAACCAAGTGCCCTTGCGGGTCACACACATACTCAAGCCGACAAGCACTCAGGCAGACATGCAGACCAGCAAGCATGGAGCTAGCTCAGTGGGTTTCGGTGTGGATTGAGGATAACGTGATTCGGGGATCAAATCCATCGAACCCCGAGCTAACTTCTTTTTACGAGGACCTCTATTTTAATCTTCGCTCGGTTTTTGTCCGCCGGGATTTGAACGCGTGACCTCAGCATTAGGATTGGTTATAGTCAGTTGGTTAGTTTAGGCTTGAGTCCCAGCTTCGCGAGGACCCGACAGTTGGCATCACGGCCATGTGAGCTAGATTCAGTTTTCGTTTATTTATTTATTATTCTATCGACTTTTTGTTACTTTTGTTTTATCTTTTTTTTTTTTCTTTTGTCCTTTTTCGTTTTATGAAAAAAAAAATGATGAGTTTAGTCGAGAGAAGGTTAACAACAGTCGTATTTTTCATCACCACTTCAGGACACCCTTCACCACTTCAGGATGCATCCTGCCTAAACAGGTGGTTTTCAGGGTCTTCGGACCTTTCACCACTTCAGGATCATTCAGGTCTGAAAATCATGAATGATCCTGAAGTGGTGAAAGCTCCAAAGACCCTGAAAACCACCTGTCTAGGCAGGCTCCATCCTCAAGTGGTGAAGGGTGGTTTTCATGGTCTTCGGACCTTTCACCACTTCAGGACCATTCAGGATTTTCAGACTGCCCAAAACTCTCACTTGACCACTTCAGGACATTCTTCACCACTTCAAGATGCAGCCTGCCTAAGCAGGTGGTTTTCAGGGTCTTCGGACTTTTCACCACTTCAGAACCATTCAAGATTTTCAGACTGCCCAAAACTCTCACTTTAGGATTTTCATTCCTGAATTTTCAGCTACCTGATAACCGCTTGTGGTTTAGTCCAAATGAATCTAGCCTGCTATCAAGCGTAGATTCGGACTTTGGCTAATCGACTTCACTCCAGTCGAAATCCGGCCCTACCACGACCTCGGGGATCACTTCCGCGGAGCCGAGCGGAGTTGGCTGTTGTGAGGGATGGAGAGGAATCGTTGTGAGAGGAAGTTGGAGGTGACCACGATGAAAGGTTGCAAGCGACATGAGAAAGAAGACCTTCAATCGTAGAGAGAATAGGACAACGAGAGAAGAAAGTCGGATGCAATGAGAGAAAGGGGAGCACCATGAAGGAGAAGGAAAAAAAGCATCTCGGACCAGGGAAAGGGGTGCGAGGTAGGAAAGCGTGAGCACAATCAGAACGCGCGCACACTAGGGAGGGTGAGTCGGAGTATAGAAACAACCAACAAGCAGACATGCAGATAGGGGTGAGCCGCGCAGAGCACAAGAAGGCAACGGGGGGGGGGATGATGAAGAGCGCGTGGTAGGAAGGGGGTAATGCGACCGAGAGGAAGAAGAAAATAACTGCGTGGAGCAAGGAAAGAAAGCCTGGGCAAAACAACAGTGATCTCGTGAGCGCACATGCAAACGTGCATATATGGTGAATGAAAGGATAAGATGTATCTGTTGATGGCACCGTGAGGTTGGGCCGTTATCGCCCGACTTGTTAGAATGAGCGGTGTGCCCGTCGTCCGTCCGACTTGTTGGAGTGCCCCCTTATGCCTGTCGTCTTCCCCAGGCTACTGTCCCGGCATGCTGCGCATTTTGGCGGATCGTACTTTGTTCCAGCAGGTAAGTCTCCAAGACTCCAACCCCACGACCGACTCACGCTACATCCATCGATAAGATGAGCAAAATCAAATGAATCTATTGCTAGAATGGGGAAATATACATTACTAAACATGTGTGAATCCATGCGTGAGTATGTGAGTATATGTGTGTATCGCGCTATTGCCTCACGCTACTACCATAGATAGGATGAGCAAAGGCGAATGAATCTACCGTAGAATCATGGTAACATACACTACTACGCCGTGCGTGTATGTGTGTGTGAGTGCGTGTGTGAGTGAGGGTGTGTCGCATGGCCGATTCACTCTACTTCCATCGATAAGTACGAGCAAAAGAGTGAATCCATCACTCGAGCAAGGAAATCAGCACTACTGCTACGTGTGTGTGTGTGAGTGTGTGCCGATCGCGCAACAACTTCGCACTATGGATGAGCAAAACCAAATGAATCAACGACTAGAACATAGAAATATACACCGCCTCACTTGCTTGTTTAGTTGCGCTTGTGTGTGTGTGTGTGTGTGTGTGTGTGTGTGTGTGTGTGTGTGTGTGTGTGTGAGAGAGAGAGAGAGAGAGAGAGAGAGAGAGAGAGA
>BFEA01000305.1:535691-566867 GCA_003427395.1 Chara braunii | reverse complement strand
AAAAAAAAAAAAAAAAAAAAAAAAAAAAAAAAAAAAAAAAAAAAAAAAAAAAAAAAAAAAAAAAAGGAGGAAGAAGAAGAAGAGGAAGAAGAAGAAGAAGAAGCAGACGGAGCAGGTAACCATAGTCGAGTTGCGCTGCTCTGTGCTGGATGGGGCGTATGGTGGTCCTTGGGTGCATGTGGCATCTGTGACTTGGGAATCGACGTTGTGAGTGATACGAGAGACATACCTGGTGCTTGAGGCAAACGACATAAGTCGAAATCTGCTCGTACTTCGGAAAATTGTTGACGTCATCAGCGGCATTGTAGATAGGCTAGATAGGATCTCCCATTTGTAGTCTGGGCACCGAGCGCCAGATAGGATGTTGACATTGATTATTTGTTAATGATGATGAAACTATTCGAACATTGTCACTTATAAGTTTTTGTTTTGCTTTTATTCGGTAGGACTCGTGATGCAATTCTGCTTTTGGTTCGAGGTCACGACTATCTGGTCTCATGTGTATGATGCTGCTTCGTTTCTGAAGTTCGCTATTATTCATTTTCCTTGCATTATTATTATTATTAATTTATTATTATTATTATTACTATTATTATTATTAGGGATAATTTGCAAAATACCCCCATAAGTTGAGATATATGCCAAAACGCCCCTGAAAGATGTGGGTGGAGGGGAATGCCCTTTTGGGCTGAAATCTTTGTGTTGTGCCCCTGTCAGGCGGGTTGCAACCTTGCAATCCGGACCTCCCCATTTGGGTCTTGGTCTTTTGCAAAAGCGTCTAGGAAAAGTTGTTAAGTATTGGGGCATTTCGCTAAGCTAGATGGTACCTGGTAGGGGTAAATTGCAAAGATGGGGGTCCAACCGACACCAGGGACATTTCACAAAATATTTATTTTCTCAGAGGGGCATTCCTCTCTACCCACATCTTGTAGGGGCATTTTGGGATATATCTCAACTTATAGGGGTATATTGCAAATATCTCTTTTTAATAGTTATTACTATTATTATTATTACTATTATTATTTTGTTTTTATTATTATTATCATTATTATGATGTTTAATCCTAGCTATAATATGTAGTAGTTGAAGTGTTAGGGGGAAGACGAATGATCTGGTGGTCTTTCAGAGAAGGAGGCGAGAGTGGGGTTATCAAGGTCTGATTGAAGGTGACGAGAGTACGTACTTGGTGTATGTGGGAGGTCGACATTGGTATTGACGTCATGTACAATGGTCTGTGAAGGCAAAGTCAGTTTGTTGCAAGAGGATAGATACGACATGCAGGATGAGTAATATACTTGGCACCAGATAGTAAAAGTGACATTAAATACTGCAATGATGTGACCTGAAGGGTTGAACATTGGCTAACGAGGTCACTATATCACTCTCATTTGAATGAAATCTTGATACATTTGAACTCTTTACTTGTTACCTAACTATCTAGACTTCTGCATGATTGATTGTGACTTAAACTTTTGTGTATCACGCTTATTCATATTCCTTGTACTATTATTATTATTTTTACATATTATTATTATTATTATTATTATTATTATTATTATTATTGTTATTATTATTATTATTATTATTATTATTATTATTATTATTAGTAGTATTATTTGTTGTTACTATTTCATTACTTACACCGTTTGTTCTGACATGAGGTATATGCATATGGAACCCCGTGCCTAGCTAGAGTCATGGACGACTTCGTGCACGCTGGCCTAAAGCAAGTGTAAGTGCACGCAGGGTCATCTAGTCAAAAAGACATGAGGTTGAAATGAAAAGGAAGAGAAAAGAAAAGAAGGAAGAAGACAGAAAAAAAAATGAAGAAAGGAATAAGGAGAATGGATGAGGGGGATGAGAAAAAAAAAATAAAGACGTGAAACGAGAAACGACTTCGTTTGTTTTCTCATTTTCATCCTGTAAACCCTTAATTGTACTTCCCTCAACTGCCTTGTATCTAATGAATGTATGAATATAGAATAATGGTTCAGAACACATGATAGGATAAGGCTCATGTGTAAGGAACATCCTATTACTCGTCTGTACATACATACGTATCTTAGATTGTTACGTTGACAGACTAGAAGTGTGGTACTCTTGTGCGAGTCATCCCATGACCGATCCAAGTCTAAGTCAGTTGGACTAAAACAAGTAGTAGGATACTTATGTGTGAGTCATCCTACTTCTTGATAGAATCAGACTAGAACGTATGAGATGAAGGTTTTTGTGGGGGTCTTCTTACTTCATACTTACATTTGATCGGACTATAATATAGTTCTCCATTAGAATTGAAGTTCACATCGCTGAAGCTCGTGTAGGGCCATGTTGATAGTGAGAGAGGTGATGAGATCTTATGACCTGTGTGTGATTGCATGTCATCTTACTCAAGAAGACTCCTTGTGAGTTTGTATAAGACTACATGTTGTTGACTTATGGTAGCAGGTTGGTTCGCCAACTCAACCCTCACTCACCCTTGACACCCACACTTTGCATCTACCTCAGCACTAAATGACATTTCTCATTTTTGGGTTATTGTCTAAAGAGTCTTTGTTTGATCAAAAAAGGTCCTCGAATGACTAACTCGAAAAAAGAATGTCTGGTTGAAAGGTTTGAAAACGTAGGTGTAATGTGTGTGAAAGTGAGTGAATGATTGACTCTGTTAGGATTGTGAATGTTTTTGTTTTGACTGCAGGCTAGTAAAACGACCAACCACGTGTTATTCACTTTACTCGCATTGTTGAACTTATAATTACATTACCCTCGACTCAGACATTTTGTCGACACCTCACCTGTGTACATTTGGTTTGGATTTCTGACTTTTACTCCTTAATGTTGAATAGATTAGGATAATTCGCAAAGACCGAAAACCTTATTCATGTCATTCTCTTTGAAATGCCATGAACCTATATTTTATTTCTGATGAATGTTTTTGACTGACCATGAACCTACTTTTATTTGTGATGTTTGTTTGAAAGGCCAAGAACCGATTGGTTGTTTTCTCTTCCAAAAGTTCAGCTTTGTTCATCCTGATGTTTGCCTTTATCATGCGAAATGTAAAGACATCTCCTTGCCTTTCAGTCTCAACCACTGAACTGTATTCTTCATGTATGTATTGATTTGGGAGAACTTAAATAGCGTATATAATTAGTCAAGTACAAATAGGTCAGAGTAATGTATGCGCGAGAGATCGTCAATCGAGTCGACATGAATAGTAAGTCAGTTCGGGAGATTAGCGCCCCGATGCCCGACACATAAACGGATCAGTCTTAGGCGTTCAACCACGCGTATGCCTATGCTGTGACGATCGAGCAAACGTCCTCGACCGACTTACCTCTACAAAGGCAGGTAAAAGGCTTTGCATGTGGGTCGGTAGCTCAACAGGGATACCCCTACTTCAGGGTGGTGACAGTCCCTCGGGTAGAGGTGAGTTGTACCTCGTGGCACCCTGACTTGTCGTGGGGTGGCGTGAGAGGTATAACACGCGCGGACGATCGAAGTGGTGACTGATTTTTTTTCAAACTCTGAAGAAAAATCCTGCGTGACACGACGGTGACGTTTAGCGCTCCCAGCAGGGCGAGGAATCGTCGCGCACGACAACACACAACTAGACGGCCCCGACTTAGGGGTATGCCCAACATACGTGACTGAAACGTATGTCCAGACTGCCCTAACTGAGGGGTATGCCCAACGCAATATAAACTGCGAACGTAAAGCATATGACCAGACCGCCCCAACTTAGGGGTATGTCGGGCTTCTGCTTAACTAACGACATGAAGCATAAGACTAGTAGGGGTATGCCTAGTCGGCCTTAAACGTCGTTTACGTAGGGCATAGGATCAAATTGCCCCAACTTAGGGGTATGCCTAACATGTCTAAACAAACACAAACGACGAATGGTCGGGCCACCCTAACTTAAGGGTATATCCAACCTACATAACATCAACGACAAAGGGCATATCACTAGACCGCCCTAACTTAGGGGTACGCCTAGGTAGCTTTAACAATTTAAGATACATAAGGCAATACGACCAGACTGCCCTAACTTAAGGGTACGCCTAATCTGCCTAAACAAGTTACATACTAAGTATGCCTAGCCACCCCAACTTAGGGGTACGCTTCGCCTCCATAACAATAGTTCAAACAACCATAAATACTTTGCACAAACTTTATAACTTTCTTTTTTTTGGGCAGATAGTCAGACCTACTCAACTTAGGGAGACATCCAACCCTACAGTGTGTTTAGAAGGGAAAATAAAGAAGTTTTATACTAACTGTCTACATTTTCATGTTATCACGGGCATACGACTGGACCGCCCCAACTTAAGGGTACGTTCAACCTGCCTAGGTTACCTTCACATTATATTCTTCATTTGCTTTCCTATTCTTTTTGTTCAAACCTTATTGACTAGACCTCCCAACTTAGGGTGCCAGTCTGTCAGATGCGTATATATATATATATATATATATGACAAAAATAAAACATAACATTGAACCTACTCAACTTAGACATATTCAGTCTTGCGTTGACCCGGTCAAACACATGTAAAACACCTTCATCCCACCTTCCCCCGTTCATTCTGTCTGATTTCACATAAATAATATAAGTTTGTCATATATGCCAATTTTATCTTTCAGATCGTGTTCTGAATTCAAAACAAATAAAATACAGCTAGCTTTTTCATTCATACTTGCAGGCACACAATAACAAAAAATAATATAGTTTTAGGGATGGGATCACACTTGTGAAACGAATTTATACCTGAATGTTCCCCACCTCCACAACCCCACATGGGCTCCGGTAGAGCTCCCGCAATCAGTGGGTGAACCTCCCACAAGGTCTTGATGCGGTCCTACGGGTTGCAATCCCGCCTGCTGCCTTTCTCTCGTAACATTGGACTAGACTTAGAGTAAGAAGGGCAGAAGGAGGGGTTTCAGACACTCGAGATACAGGACAGGAACAAACCCAACTCGCAGGAGAGAGCCTTGCAATCTTCAATCTCAAGAGGGCCCCACAATGATGGTCAAAACGCAATGAAAGATGGTCAAATCACAGTCAAAGCACGGTATAGCGACCTCCTGAAGAGCTTTTACGCTGCAACGATAGCCCCCTTGCAGATGTCAGACCACTCTCTCAACTCTACTTTTACGCCTCATACGTTGACGAGAGCATACAGTCATCATTACTACTAATGCAGGCAAGTTCCTCCTCTTAAGCGTACTCAACGCCCAGACCACAGTCACACGACTACTTTGTCTTAACTAAATGAGTGAGAAGCAACCTGCGGAAATCAGCTGCAAGTCGAAGCTTATGCCGATGTCAAACCTGGAAATCACTGTTTTGACCGGGTGTGTGCCCTTGCCACTCCCTACTCATCTTTTTTTTCTCGGTGGGTGCGCTCCCAGCACACCGCTACATTCAGTCATTCATCCGACCGGATTAAAAACTTAGTTCGTCGGGATAAAGATCAAAAATACATAGAAGCACCACCACTGTGCGGCTATCAGCAAACCACTGGGCAACGATGGTTATAGAGGATGCGATGCAACACGCCAGACACATTTGGGACTGGAATGATAGCTAATGCAAAACAACACGGGATTAAAACGACGACCTTCACTACTAGCGAAGGTGTGCTGCAATAGGCCTCACTCCTTTACTCACTAAATGTGCAATATGAGAATGAATCTTCCGCCAGAACCAGGACAGGTGCATTGCCTTTTTTATATCGTAGCTCGTCTTTTGGTTTATCCCATATTGCCAGCTCTAAATGGTAAGTGTCTCTCTTCCTTTCTTTCTCTCATATTCAGCCGGTATTGCGCCCAAGTTCGCTCCTTCGTAACATTCAAACCGCGAGGTGGACCCGTACGATGTTGACCCTGATAATGACGACTACAGGCAGCACAGTCACAGACAGTACTGCCCGGCGATCACGAGCATAACAAAGAGCTCCACAATCTCGTTCAACAACCACGAAGGTAGTACAATAACTTCAAGCATGGCGAATCTTCGGTTGGAGCATGGATAGATACATCACACATTTGCACAGTATGACATACGGCGGCAGTCGACCAGGTAAAACCTGACCCTCCTCCATAGCTCCTACACATGCCTATCTCCCACCACGCCAAACTCAGGGCTTCTCCGTGGAATTCGACACCGCCAATCGAGTCGCCATAGACAAAAACCCATAGTTACCACTTTAGTTTGCCTGATTCCGCTAAGAAATCCGCGAAATCTATGTTCCTTACTCCGTCCATACCCACGCTCATGACAACTTCACGCACCTCAATCTTCTACTAACTCGTAATCTATTACTCTAACAATAAAACGAACTCAAATATGAATTCGCCTATCCAAAAAATCTAAAAAAAGTAATTGAAATAAAAAAAATGGTCGAGAAATGACCGAATTACTCAACTTTCCTTAGAATTCTTCTCCTCCTCACCCTCTTCTCGTGCTCTCCATTGAATGTATCTGCCGCATAACAGCGTCCAGGTTCATCCTTCCCTCGTACTTCTTCTCTTGCCTCCTTTTTTAGTTACCTCTCTCCTTTCGATTCTTTCTCTCTCCTTTACGATTTCTCTCTCAGTTCTACACGGTTTGTTCGTCCCCGCTCCCCCTGACGTACCTGGCCATATACAAAGTCGGGTTCATACTCCTAAGGCGTTGAGGAGCAACGACCACCGGAAGATGAAGTCGACGCCGACGGTAATGGTGATGAGTGCGCAGAGAGAGTCTACTTCGAACGATAGGATGAGCAAAGCACCAACTAACTATGCCACGAAAGATCGCGACAAGCAACCTACAAACGTGGCACCGAAGATCCCGACTGCCACCTTTTCAAAATGAGGGTGAATTTCCCTCTAGATGCAGCCAGGTGCATCCGCCTGTAGGATGCGACCACCTTCCGTTGTTGCCTCCGTAGACTGCCTGTAACCTTGCTGAAGGTGAGTTCCTCCCTCCTCTTCTCTCCTCATCTCCTTTCCTCCTTCGTCAATTCCCCGACTTCCTTTTTCTTCGTCTTCTGTTAACGCGCCCACATCCCGCACTATGCAATAGCGCACCCAGTGGCTCGACTACAGTCCTAGCAGCGAGTCAACAAGCAGCAACCCGAAATCATCGGGTTTGCTGTATTAAGTAAGAGTCAGGTCACCCTAAGCTTCTCTGTATCGTTCCAATTTTAATTGATATCCCGAAGAACCACGACCCAGGTAACGACTTTGAGATAACGTGAAAACTGACCAGCCCCAAGTAATTCAGAATACTTGGTCTTACTCATCAATTAAGTTCCATCATCTAGATCCGAACACGGGTTTGTACTTTCAACAGTTCATGGGTGTACCCACTGAGTTAGGCTCTTGGGTTCCACGCTGGTCTCGCGAACTGGTAACGGGACTAAAAAAAATAAAAAATAAAAATTTAAAAATATGGTACATTCATTTCCTAAGAAATATGGTACATTTTATCTATACGCCAATTGTTGCCTGACTCAGCTGCCAACATGAGACGTTTACTCACCAGACTGCTGAGGAAGGGCGACTCTGAAGCTGTTTCAACCCTCAGTAAGGTAAGCTGGAGCAAAATCATTGAAAAAAGGAAAACCGGTGATCTAGGGATACTAAATCCTGCCACCCAAAACCGAGCCCTTCTAACCAAATGGTCTGTACGGGTCTTAACCGCAGAAGAACATGGAGAGGGATACTACGGGAATAAACCAAGATGCTCCCCCAACTCCTGAAAGAATCATCAACCAAAACATCAATACTTAACACATGCATGTTCGAGAACACCGCAATCAGGGCAAGCACTGGACTTTCGTTCTCTATTCATTCATTTCCTAAAAAATATGGTACATTTTTATCTATACGCCAATTGTTGCCTGACTCAGCAGCCAACATTCGACGTTTACTCAGTGACACCAGACTACTGAGGAAGGGCGACTCTGAAGATGTTTCAACCCTCAGTAAGGTGAGTTGGAGCAAAACCTTTGAAGAAAGGAAAGTCGGTGTTCTAGGGATACTAAATCCTGCCCCCCAAAACCGAGCCCTTCTAACTAAATGGTATGTACGGGTCTTAACCGCAGAAGAACAATAGCCCTGGATAACCATATCCCAACACTAACTAGCAGAATAGTGGCATTTCTCTAACCCCGAGGCTATCTAGTATGTCGGACTAATGCGCCCCCTTACCTCCAAGTCTACTGATGATACCTGGAGAGGGATACTAAGGGAATAAAGCAAAATGCTCCCCCAACTCCTGGAAGAACCATCAACCAAAACATAAATACTTAACACATGCATTTTCGAGAACACCACAATCATAGCAAACACTGGACTTCCGTTCTCTGTAGCCAAGATCACTGATAACTTCAGTCTGAAATGTATGCAATAGGGAGTTTGGTTGATCCGTCACATTTTGGACGAGGAACACCATAGGTGGAAAACAACATTAGATATGTGCCCACAACTGACAAGTCTCCAAAATACAAAGACTAATCTGACGACTATCACGCAAGCAATCCCAACGACCTAGGTAAAGATCCTCTCTCAACCATCCAACATCGACAAAGAACATTAATGGTTCAAGCCTTCATCCCCACTGAACACCTTCTATAGAATCGACAAGATCAATGAAGACGGATCATGCGAAGCCTCAGAATGGAAATGGGAAGACTCCAGATTGGTGCAATCCAAAGATGTATAACGCACACCCTTGACAAATATGCACGAAGTCCAGGTGAGGCCGAAGAAGGATTCCAACGGGTTACCTTATTTCACATTGACCCATAATCCACCCATGGGAAGGAATGGAAAGTCGATACAGGAAAGTATGGATTGGTTATCTCAGATACTTGGGGAATTGAAAAGAAATCTCCTATTTCAGACTACTCTTGCTTGACTGGATATGTTTTCCATTCGGAGCCTCAATCACTACACGTTGAACTCTCCATGAACTGGTAACATGAGGTTTCGACCTTAAAGCTACCCTCTATCTCTCCTAAACGGCTTTTGTTCTTTATCCATCTTATTCTCTCGTCGCTAGAAACTAAAGTGAAAGGTCTCCAATGGTTGCACTTGCATACTTGTGACAATCTCTTTTTGTGATGTGCGCCATCTTCGGCGCAATGGTACTTTGGGGTTTGGAAGGGGGAGAGAAGAAGGGGTTGGGCTCGATTGCACCAATGCCCTTGTTCTTTCGGGAAAACAAGGTCCACGGCGGTTGCCAGTTGGTAAGGACGCGCCATAGCAGGCGAGGAAAATAGCGGCTGACACAACTTCTGTCATTTTTTTTTTTTTTAATAATAGAACTGGGCGGGGAAGTATTGGCGCGATCACCGGGCGGGGAATCTTTTTAAATTTCTTCTTGAATTTTGAGTCTACTCGGGTTCTCGGAATTTCTTCTTGCAGTTAGGACTTTAATGAGGCTAGGAATTTGGGAGCGTCGTAATTTCTTGCTCTAATTGCACGAGGTTTCCTCCTCGCGCGCGCATTCTTGCATCCTGTCCTGCGCTCTGCTGCCGCCGCGCCTAAATTCTAATCATGACTGTAATCTCTTCTCGCTCTTTCTTAGCAAGTGCAAGTGTAGCTGCAATCCTCTCCCTTCTTGATCTCTTCTTTTTCTGCGTGAAACTCGACGTCTCTTTCCCGCCTATCTCATTGGACACCAGGTGCATGATTGGATCGATGTGGAGAGCGGCTGCGTCCTCCACGCCGCGGCCCCGTTATGCACCCGTAGGCACTCCCTCCTCCTCTCTACCTCTTGCTTCAGCATAATCCGAAATTTTCTCGTTCAAATACTGAATGCTATAAAGCTCGCAAGCACGACTAATTCGCTCTCTAATCTCCACTTGGGAGTTAGCGCGATCGAGAGGATCGCCTAACTTGCAGAAAATAGAACGGTGAGTAGGGAGTTGGGCGATCTGACGAGCTGGTGCAAGGTATGCAGGGTTGTCGTGTGGCCACGAAGGACTGTGGCACACGGACGAACCTCGCTTGAATACTCGGGCTAAGCAGGATGACGACTTTAGATTGTTGGTAGGTGTGAGGAAACAGACTGCCAGCATTGTGGTAACTTCAAGAAGAGAAAGAGAGAATGTGGTAAGTTGAAGTGGTGTTATCTCCCCTCATTTGTAATTTTGATTTCTGGTTTCGACCATTTTCGTTTGCGACACTCTTACACGGACACTAGTAGCCTTGATGGAGAAAAGGAAGAAAGAGCGAGAGATGGTTAACAATAGACACTATTTACAGGTCACTTTCAGCCGCTTCAGGTCCTCACCTGAAACTCCTGAAATGACATGAAGTGGCTGAAACTTCTGAAAGGGGCTTCAGGTACCCCCATCCAAATGGTTGGATGGGGGAACCTGAAACTCCTTTCAGAAGTTTCAGCCACTTCAGCAGTTTCATGTCCCCACCTGAAATTCCTGAAATGACCTGAAGTGGCCGAAGCTTCTGAAAAGGGTTTCAGGTACCCCCATTCAAATGGTTGGATGGGGGTACCCGAAACCCCTTTCAGAAGCGTCAACCACTTTAGCGGTTTCAGGTCCCCACCTGATTCCTGAAATGACCTGAAGTGGTTAAAGCTTCTGAAAGGGGTTTCAACCTTCATGGACCTGTATCCAACCATTAACTTAAAGATGGAGGTTCCTAAAAACCCTTTCAGAAGCTTCATCCACTTCAGTGGTTTCGGGTCCCCACCCGAAATTCCTGAAATGAGCTGAAGTGGCTGAAAAAACAGGCAGAAAAAAAAAAAAAAACATAAAACTTGTTCTCCAAACCACCCGAAACTTCTGAAATGACCTAAAGTGTCTTCATGCCATTTCAGCGGTTCCAAACCACTTCAGAATCTTTTATTCTGAAATTTCAGGTGGTCGTTAACCCCTAGTGAAAAGAGCAATGCAAGCACAACACCCACATAGAAACGTAGATACGCTCCATGCGTCCCATTGCAGTTTGCAACTTGCCTCTTCTCTTAGGAGAGTCTTCCGCCCTGGCGGCAGGAGGCACCGTGGTTGGTGTCAGAGGGATGGATGTTACACATGTCACTAGCCCGGTCAAATGGCCCCAGATTGTCCCAATCGACCTACTCAGGTCCGAATGGGAGGAGAGATGGTTAATGGTGGCTATATATTTCATCGAATCTATATCGAAAACAGTCTTATATATGGTACACCGAAGGTAAACTCTTCAATTTCATGAAAATACACTTCGGTTTTTAACGTTGTCGATATTCTACCATGTATTATATCATATTCCGAAGCGCTTTCAGTGTTTCGGTACCGAAAATGCACTTTGGGATATCGGTGTTTAACTTCGTCGATTTTCTACCATCTAGTAAATCATATTCTGAAGTGCTTTCGGTGTTTCCGTATCTAAAACGCACTTGGGGATTTTGGTGTTTAATATATCATATCCCGAAGTGCTTTCGGTGTTTTGGTACCGAAAACGCACTTCGGGATTTCGGTGTTTAACTTAGTCGATTTTCTAACATCTAGCACATAATGTCCCCAAGTGCTTTTGGTGTTTCGGTACCGAAAACGCACTTCGGGATTACGGTGTTTAACTTAGTCAATTTTTTATCATTTAGTATATCATATCTCGAAGTGTTTTTGGTGTTTCGGTACCAAAAACACACTTCGGGATTTCGACGTTTAACTTAGTCGATTTTCTAACATCTAGCACATAATATCCTGAAGTGTTTTCGGTGTTTCGGTGTTGAAGACGCACTTCGAGATTTAGGTGTTTAACTTAGTCGATTTTCTACCATCTACTACATCATATCCCGAAGTTCTTTCGGTGTTTCTGTACCAAAAACGCACTTTGCGATTTCGGCGTTTAACTTAGTCGATTTTCTACCATCTAGTGTATCATATCCCGAAGTGTTTTTCGTGTTTAGGTACCGAAAACGCACCTCGGGATTTCGGTGTTTAACCTAGTCGATTTTCTACCATCTAGTAGATCATATCCCGAAGTGTTTTCAGTATTTCGGTACCGAAAACGCACTTTGGGATTTCAGTGTTTAATACATCACATCCCAAAGTGCTTTCAATGTTTCGGTACCGAAAATGCACATCGGGATTTCAGTGTTTAACTTAGTCGATTTTTTACTATCTACTACATCATATCCCGAAGTATTTTCAGTGTTTCGGTACCGAAAATGCACTTTGGAATTTCGGTGTTTAACTTAGTCGATTTTCTACCATCGAGTACATCATATCCCGAAGTGCTTTCTGTGTTTCGGTACAAAAAACGCACTTCGGGATTTCGGTGTTTAATACCTCATATCCCGAAGTGCTTTCAATGTTTCGGTACCGAAAACGTACTTCGGGATCTCGATGTTTAACTTAGTCGATTTTCTACCATCTAGTACATCATATCCCGACGTTTTTTCGGTGTTCCGGTACTAAAAACACACTTCGGGATTTGATATTTAATACCACATATCCCGAAGTGCTTTCGATGTTTCAGTACCGAAAACACACTTCGGGATTTCGGTGTTTAACTTAGTCGATTTTTGACCATCTTCTACTTCATATCCCGAATTGCTTTCAATGTTTCGGTACCGAAAACGCACTTCGGGATTTTGGTGTTTGACTTAGTCGATTTTCTACTATCTACTACATCATATCTCAAAGTGTTTTCGGTGTTTCGATACCAAAAACACACTTCAGGATTTCAGTGTTTAACTTAGTGGATTTTCTACCATCAAGTACATCATATCCCGAAGTGCTTTCGATGTTTCGGTACAGAAAATGTACTTCGGGATATCGGTGTTTAACTTAGTCAATTTTCTATCATCTAGTATATCATACCCTGAAGTGCTTTCGGTGTTTCAAATACACTTCGGGAGTTCGGTGTTTAACTTAGTCGATTTTCTACCATCTAGTATATCATATCCCGAAGTGTTTTCGGTCTTTCGGTACCAAAAACGCACTTCAAGATTTCGGTGCTTAATACATCAAATCCCGAAGTACTTTCGGTATTTTAGTAGCGAAAACGCACTTCGAGATTTCGGTGTTTAATACATCATATCCCGAAACGCTTTCAGTATTTAATACATCATATCTGAAAGTGTTTTTGGTGTTTCGATACCGCTGTCGGGCAGCCGCAGACCAATTGGCCACCCAAAGTATAACGGATTGGGCCTTGGATTAAGTGCCTAGAGGGTAATCGACTGGGACTTTCATCAGAGCCATCGGGAAAAATTAGGGGTTGGAAAAAAATTCCTAAAGTTTCCCCCATCAACTATACGAACTGACCCTTGAAATCAACAAGAGGAACGGTCGCGCCTGTCGTGCCTACGACCTATCATTTTTGTTCGTTCCGAGGTTGTTCCCTAAGCGGCCGACCGCAGTACGGACACATGGTAGTACGCCTCGACAAGTCGCTTTCACACTGACCAATTGATGAAGGAATGACCCTTTAGAATTTATTAACCCTAACGACGAATTTAAAACTGAGAAAAAAATTAAAAATAATAAAAGGGAAAAAAACAGATAAAAATTTGTTAATTAATTATTTTTTTTCAAAATTCGTTCTTGGCGGAATTGTCCGCATTTTTTGTCAAATTTAATAAGCGGCATCAGAAAAAAAATAAAATAAAAAAATGAACAAAAACAAATGATTATTTACTGACACACGGCCTTGGTTGAGAGTTGTCCCCTCCATCAGGCTTCAAAAACGGAAGAAAGTAACATCCTTTAGCTTCGATTATGCTGTAAATACACCTGCTCTCACTCGACTGAACATAACGTTACGAGAAGACACCTATCCGTATATTCCTACCGGTATAGGTTGGATTTTCGAATGGAATCCTCAGGGGGCAGTAGTGTTGCTCAGCAGCCTCATGTTGTGTCGTCTGGGCAGACACCGTCCTCAGACACAGATAGGCTTAGCAACATGGTGAAGGGGTGATACCTAAACTACACCTTTCAAGATGTGTCAAAATTCATAGATGTCTCAATTGACGAGGAAGATGGTTGCTTAGAGATTCGGCCCACAGAAGAAATCGACGATATAAAAGACAATTTTCTCAAGGAACAAACTGTAGCCATTTGTTTCAAGGCGATGCAAATAACCTCCCGAACGATAAAAAGGTGGACTTGGTTCGTTCAATTGAAGACTCGCTCATGGATGAGAAACAACTCCTCACCCTTGGGGCTTCACTCATATTGAAGAAACAACTCAACTTACCTACGTGGCAAAACACCAGGGGGTCTATGATTGGATGATAAGCAAAGAAATGACCAAATTCAGAGAGAACAATCAACTCTTTACGATTTTGTTCAGAAAATGGTTACCGAAAGCAAAGTGGGAGAAAAAGTGGGAGGAAGATAAGAAGAAGAAATATTGGGTCATGGCTCTCCGTTTTCCCCTTGACGCCTCAATCTTCATCAGATTCGGTATAGAGAAGGACTTTGGTAAGATCACCGAGGAATTTGACCCAGTCAAGGACCCCGAAGATCCTACCCCAGCCAATCTCAAATTTGGACTTGACCCCGGCGCCGAGGCCAAATTTCAGACCAGCCTCCAGATTGTGACCTCAAAAGGAAAGCTCACGGGCGAGCTGGTGGACAACAACACCCCGTGGCGCACATCCTGCCGAAGATACGGTCACGAACACTCCTCCTCAGAATGTCCCAACTGCACAGGAGAGGAAATGGATACCGAGAAGGCAAGTAATGAACCTGCGGACCTAACATTTATGCAGGGCATGAACTCATGATCCAACCCTACCTACGAACGAAGGCCTTCAGGAAAAGGGAAACAAACACAGAACCCCAGGTCTAAGGGAAAGCAACCCACCACGAAGTACCGATGGATTGACTCTTACTTGCACGGTAACCAAACCGATAAATATCTCCGAACACCTGCAGGCTCAGGGGGAAAGGGACAAAACCCACGCCTCTCCTCTCCATCCAAGTTGGGACCACAAGGCGGTCTTGAAAGACACCCCGGGGGTTTTGCACACGGCTTGGGCACTAGCCAGTTTCGTGTTCCAACCATTGCTTGGAGAGCAACTACTCCTGCAGTACCAGCTCTCGGTAAGGAACAACAAGTCGACCTGAATCACCCAGCTTCCGGAACCCTGAACCCGGAAGTGGGCATGGCCCCAGCTCCCGGATCTCAGCAGGACCAACTTAGGTTGGCTATCCTCCTAGGTGCATTGTCTCGACAACAATCCCTTTCCTCCCCAAAGTGCCCCAAGAGCGACAATGGGGACGAGAATGCAACAACAGAACACATGGCTGAGACTCTTTCTCCTTCAATGCAGCCCCGAAATTATCCATCGCCGAAAGTTCAAGGATTTTCAACTTCGCAAGAACAACGTTCAGGGCCCGCAACTCCTATTGCACTCTAATCAAAAGGGAGACCTGCAAATCCCTGCCCTATTTATGCAGTCCCCACTGAAACCGGGCCACATGTTGGAAATGGCAAAAAGAATGTTGGATAAGAGGTTTTACGTCAGTCCAATCCCCCACCTCCCGATGACCACTGTGTTGAAGATTGGTGCCTCAGGTTGCACTTATACAGTCCAATCGGTCTGTCTGGACGCCAACATGATACCAAAAACATATTTTCAATTTGCAGGGAAAAGGTTATATTGGGCCCCGATCGCATGGTTCAAGGCCAACAATAATAAGGAAAGGCACATTGCTCTGTTGGGAGATAAAATCAAGGGAGAGGTCATCACAGATGTGAATGACCTTCTCCCAAAAGACATGAAATTGCATTCTAAGTTCATGAGTGACTCACTCAAATCCCCTTAGGACCAGACACAACCCAGTGGACCACATGTCCCTTCAGCACTCTCGGGGATCCAATCTGGTAGCTTGCACACAGTAAGAGATGGACAATAGAATAAGAGTAGCGTCGTGGAACGTTTGTGGTCTGGTGGACACGAACCGAAAATATAAGAAACCCCGCCTAAAGACCTGGATTTATGAGCAAAGAATACAAATTATATTGATTCAGGAATCCAAACTAGACACGGACAAGATAAATGAACTCAAGAACTGGTAGGACGGGCCCCAGGCATGAGCCCCGACTGATGGAACAAACCGCGGTTGTGGTATCCTAGTCCATAAACCCCTCTCATGCACAATTTCGAGTATTGACTTTGATCCATCTGGAAAATGGGCCAAAATGATATCGGTGCTCAACGGGACTGACTACTTGGGGAATCATGTCAGTATATGCCCCATCCGAACACACCGATAATATCTCATTTATCTATTCGCTTAATGACGTAATTCTCATTTATCCATTCCCTCAATACGTAATTCCCAAAATTGATCACATCATTATTGGGGGGGACTGAAACATGGTCCCTAACCCAAACCTTGACTCCACCACTACACTTTCGCATCCTATGGAGTCACTGGCACTGTGTAAGTTGCTAGCATAGAATAACCTCCTTGATCCCTATCGGTCCTGTCACTTGGATGTGATCACGTTCACATGAGTCTACAATAACAAATCGGAAACGAGGGAACAAACAAAAAGAAGACTGGACGCCATTTGCGTCAATGAGTAGACGATGCCCCTGATTTCTCAAGCGGACATCTTAACAGGAAACCTCTCGGACAACAAGCCAGTCTCAATTTCCCTAAACAATGGGGCATCATAGAAAAGGGGCAGGGGTTGTTTCAGGCTCAGTATGCACATATTTGAAGACTCGGGTATGCGTGACTGTGTCATAGAATTTTGGGAAGAATGGAGGAGCTTTACAGACCTATACAACAGCCCAGGAGAACGGTTTGAGAAAGGACTCCACCTCATAGCAGGTCACCTTAACCTGTTCTCTCATATCAAAGCCGTGAACAGGAGAATGGGAGAGATCCGTTACAAAAGAAACATCGAAAAAACAAAGGCAAACATGGGATTCACATCCTTCTCAGACGAAGTATGTTTGAGACGTCGTGCCAAATGGCTACAAGAATGGCACGAAGAACAAATAGCTAAACATGAAGCATGGAAAAAATACAGGCAAATAAATAAAAAATTTGAAGCTGACCGAATGATTAAAAACACTTTGAAACCAGAGAGAGGCGGACTAACCGCCTCCTCGATGTTCGAAATGTCCTCCCCATTCAATTCGGATGAACCAATGGCTAGGTCCTCACAATAAATCTTGCAGCACGTAACATCCTTCTACGAGGTCCTCTTGACGTCAAAGAAGGAAGCGGGCGACCTTTTCATGGTCCAAGCACAGGAGAACTTCTTATGGGGTTCTACACAGCGCATTCTCTCTAAGGAAGAGGAAAAAGAATTGGAAACTCCTATCACACTCATAGAACTCACGGAAACCTTAAAAAGTATGGCCAAAAGTAAATGCCCCAGATCCAACGGCCTCCCTCTCGAGTTCTACGACTTGTTTTGTAATTTGCTGGGTCCAGACATGGTAACAGTCTTAAACAACATCTTGGATGGGGCCAAATTGGGCAATCGAACCACGGAAGGAAAGAATGGGGACAAAAGAGATATCTGGAACTGGCGTCCTATCTCCCTCCTCAATGTAGCAGGCAAAATTCTAGCTAAAATAATGGCAAGAAGACTGTCACATCAGATGAGGAAACTGGTAGCACCTGATCAATCCGGTTTCGTTCGGGGAGATAGGTGTTAGACAATGTCATTACAATTTCACAGACTATTGAACTGATCAAATTAAGAAACGCAAACGTGGCAGTTATTCTCATAGACTTCGAGAAAGCATACAATAGGGTTAACTTAGACTTTGTCCAAGCCACCTTAACAAGGGTGGGAGTGGGCCCCAACTTCATCAAATGGTTTCGCGCTCTCTACGACGGGTCGCAAGGCAAAGTATTGGTGAATGGTCCGACTTCTGCACCATTCACCATCTCACAATCACTACGCCAAGGCTGCCCCTTAGCACCCTCCCTATTTGTGATTCAAATGGAGGTTTTGTTGAACATGGTCAGAACCCACCCTAAAGTTAGAGGTCTCCCCCTAAGCCAGTCATACTCGTTGAAGGTTTCAGCGTCGGCAGATGACTTTTCTGCAATTACCGAGAACTCCCCAGACTCCCTAAATGCACTCAGACAATGCATCACAGTTTATGAAGCAGCATCTGAAATGAAAGTAAGCTGGAAGAAATCGGTAGCAATGACTCCAAATGGGGAACCCTTGACACTAGACATTGGAATCAAAACCCTAGCCAACACAGACTCTGGAAGATACCTGGGCATTCTGGTATCCTTCTCTGACTGCAACAAGTTTCAAGACCCAATAGTAGACGAGCGCATCAGAAATGCATGTTCAAAATGGTAAAAACAGAAATCCTTATCCCTTTTTGGCCGAGCAATTGTAGCTAACGTGTGTATCCTCTCAACAATACGTTCCGAGAGTTATCTAACACGTCTGCACAGTTGATTCTCCAATTGCTGTCTAGGTACATTTGGAAAGGGGACTTAGAAATACCTTCATGCATATCCAAGTTGGCTTGGTGAAAAATCATGGAGAAGAAATGTAACGGGGGGTTAGGAGCGATGGACCCAACTGGTCAGAATAAAACAATTCTATCTAAATGGCCTGGTAGATTCCTCACGGCACACCCAACCACCACTTGGGTACGTTTGGCCCTTGCCATCCTAGCAGTTGACTGGAATCTCACAGTTGAAGAAGCCGTGTGGGACTGCATGCTCCTCCACCCCTTACTCAGAAACACAAAGTCACCAACATGGGGCCTGATTCTTAGAGCCTGGTCCAAGTTGTCCCCCTCATACATCAAGGAACCGACCTCAGCTAAAGACGTACTTTTTTTTTTTTTTTTTTTTTGAAAAAAGCTTCATCTATTGGTGGGGAGCGTCACCTGCTGGAAAACGTGTCCAGCGTCCCTTGTACAAAATGTTTGGGAAAATAGTGAGAGATAAAAGAAGCTAAGAAAATCCTGCCAGCATTGATTACTCTAAATTTAGAGGATTGACTGAGCAGGTTGTCAAAAAAGGGTAATACCCACCTTCTCCCTTCCTACTGTACCCTACTCCCCTGCCAACTCCACGACTAGAAGCCAGGTCCCACATCTCCGGTTTGGAGACACGAAAATACCAGTGGGGGGCACCAGCGAGACTGTTCATGCCCCATCCCACCCCGGCCCGCTTTACTGGTGATTCCACCTTGGTGCCCACTAACCTTTTGAAAAGCAGGAATGTTTTCTTTCTTTTTTTGGAGTACCACCTGTTGGAAAACGGGACAAGCGCCCCTCATACACTTTTTTTCCCAAACCCTGGCTTTACCTAGAGTCTGGATCAGCGTCTTTTCCTAGTCTCTACTCCTGAACCTTACTTCCCTCTCCCCCGCTCTCCATTGTCAGCCCCCTGTGACGAACCAATTTCTATAATCGCGCGACTTTCTGTGCGAAGCTGCCTTGGGGAAATGGATGGGTCGGATGGGTAAACCATGGACAGAGGGGTCGGGCAGCAAGTTGCATGGATGCCCTCGTTCCTTTTCGTTTTTCTGTGGAAATCTGTCAGGACGGTGTCGGGAAAGTCCAACGATTGGGTAACAGCGCTTTAGCAAGTGCGATGGACAACGGTTCCCATGGCTTCTTTCTTGTTCTGCTATGAGCACTAGGGAATTTTGGCGCGACCCTCACGCGGGAATATCGTTTTTGGTTTCTTTTTGAATTTTCAACTGATGTCGAGTCCCCACGGGCTCGCGGAATTATTTTTGGGCTCCTCGGAATTTCCTTTTGCAATCATTAGGACTTAGGCTAGGAATTTAGGTACTCTGAATTTTGTTGCGTCATGCTTGCGTGCATATCGCTGCGCTGGGAACTGGGCTCTACCTGGATCGTGCCCTTAATCTTGTGCAACTGTCACTTTTGGCGGGCGAGATTGTAACTGTATCTTTCTTCTTTCTTGATTTCCTCGTGTTTGCCCGCCTTCTTCTTCTTTGTCTTGCATGTTTAATGCTTTGTTCTAATTGGTCTGAGTGCCTGCGAGACCGGATCGATGCGTGGAGTGAGACTACGACACCCACGCCGCAGCCTGGCCATGCAGACGTAGGCACTTCCTCTCTTCTCCTTGTGACCACTTGGGCTTAATTCCGTATCTTTCGCACAAGCATGCATGCTATAAATTTTGCAAGCGCGATTAGTTTGCTCTCTATGAACCTTGGAGTTAGCGCGATCAGTGAGGGTCGGCTAACGAGTCATCTGGAAGAGGTGAGTCGATGAGAGAGTTGGGCGATCCGACGAGCTGGTGTCGGGTATGAGGGGTTGACGTGCGGGCCGCGACGGACTGTGGCGCATGGGCGAACCTGGCTTGCATGCTTGAACCAAGTGGGGTGACAACTCTGTGTTGATGCGCAGCGACGGACTGCCCGCATCTGGGAGTGTAGAGAGAGAAAGAGAGAGCGCAGCTGTGTGTGGGATGAGGTCCCTTCTTCCATTTATCTGTATAATTTTTGTTTTCTATTTTAGTTGATCTCTTTGCGGCCCTCTCGGACTTTCTCTGTATATCGTGTCGGATTTTAGTTGTCGTTTGCTTCGTATGTATGTATGGAATGGATGTGGACTCTTTCCCGTTAGTGATCTTTTCGGATTTCCAATCCTGTTTTGTGATGACTGATAACTTCAAATTTTGTCTGCATGAGCAATACTCTCAGATCTGATTGGAAGCACTTGCTAGTAATTCCAAATATGTTTTTCTAGGAGCACTACGATCTGCTGCTCAAATGGTTTCTTATGAAGTTTCTATTGGTCTTATTATAATTACTGTATTAATTTGCGTAGGTTCTTGTAATTTCACGAAAATCGTCATAGCACAAAAACAGATATGGTTTGGGTTTAATCGCTAGTCTTCGATGGTCATCAGATCACCAAGAATGTTGTGAGGAGTTGATAGCCTTTCTCCCTTGTCTTTCCTTTTTTATCACATGAATGAGATGGATATGAATGTAATGTTTTGATCTCCCCCAAGTAGGATAGTTGCATGCAGGACGAACGTGACCGGTACACCGAACCGAGGAGCGATCTGCTTTCGCTCATGTGCACGCTCGCGTACGACCCCAATCTCGAGAAAACCAAGTCGCAGCGTACGTGCGAGTCGACCTCGAACTCATCATAAGGATGCGGGAAACCGAATTCCCTAGCCGGATATGACTGTAGACATTCCCTTTGGGATTATCGATTGTAAGAACCTGAGGGATCCTGAGTATCGCGAGTACTGAGAGGGTGAACAGCTCAGACAGGGGGGAACTTGAGAAACATGGAATCCCTGTCTGACGGACAACGACCGACTGTGCGCGGGTGATTTCCACTAGGTCATAACCAACGATCCTAGGGGCCCAGATACTGACAACACTCAATATTACATATCTTCGGGCTTCGTCATTATTAATACCAGCTGCCCTCCCTTCCATCTCGTCCTCCTCTATCACCAGATCACAGTGGTACCGTGAAATTCGATACCTCGCTATTGGCTCCGCCCATCGTGAGAAGAGTGTCAGCGGTACCAGGCGTACCGGGCTTCAAGATTTATCTGACGACCCCGAACCGAAGCCGAGCAGCGATTACACAGCCTCCGCTTGCGGCCCGCCTCGTTGGATTCCGAAGCTTGTTACGAGCGGCGCCAACAACTATTCGCCCTGCGCGACAGCCACGGTGTCCCACCGGTCCACCACATAAGGAGCCGGCCGCGGCGACGCAACTGGTAGAGACCATAGCCCCATCCCTGAAGGCTGAAATGCCAGATACGATCTTCGCGT
Source organism: Chara braunii (assembly GCA_003427395.1). Classification (NCBI taxonomy): domain Eukaryota; kingdom Viridiplantae; phylum Streptophyta; class Charophyceae; order Charales; family Characeae; genus Chara; species Chara braunii. Next base: position 545,135 of record BFEA01000305.1, on the reverse strand, counting down.
ACTATCTTGCACCGTTGTCCCTAAACTTGCCACCGGAGATCTCAGTTCCGACCTGGGACTCCACCAGCCCCCCCCCCCCCCCCCCCCCCCCCCCCCCACTTTCCTAAAATCCTTGGCACACCCCCTTTTTCGCACTTCCAAGCCCCCATCCCACTCTGATTAGGAAGTGGCGCTGGGCGTGAGGTTGGTATCAGAGCGACACGTGGCAAGCCACAGGCCTAACAAGAAGGTGGTTAGTGTAGAACGATCTGGCTAATAGAGGACGACCCAGACCGTGGAACGAGCCACGACGCGATCCTATAGCAACAAGAACTAGGTGGGTTGCTCGACAGGCGATCAATATGAACGCCAATCAGCAAAACCACAACCAGCCCCAACAGGCCCCCGCTCCACGAGCACGGGCACTTGTGGCCCCGCCCGATCTCTACCTTTTTGATCCTGCGCATCATCTCGCGAGAGCGTGGCTGACCACGCTTCGTGCGCAGCAGTACGACAATGACGAAGCGCGAATCAACATCCCCACCAGATTGGGAGGGGATGTGCATCATTGGTTCAGCACCTATGTTTGGATTGACCTTCCGACGTTCGGACAAGATTTCCTGAATCGTTTCGATTATATTCATCCAGAGCAAGCTATTTTTATGATGCAGGATCGAGTTCAAAAGCCAATCGAATCCGTCACTGAGTATCGCAATCGGTTTTACCGAATGTTTGTCAAAACTGAGCGGGGAGAACAGGTAGGAAGAGACGTGTTTATCGACGGGCTCCGTAGTAGGACAATGAGGGCAAAACTGTGAAAGAAGTTCTCTCACTAACCACGCACTCCAACAGATCATGGCCGCCGCAAAAGAGATGGAACGGAAATTTGCTGCAAACTTCCTTGAAGGAGAAGATTATCCTAGGGAGGGAGATTCATTTGAGTTAGCCAGAACAAAGGCAGAGCTCGCCGCGCTACAAAACAAATTCGAAAACATGGGATTTGTATCGGGTCCCGTTACTTATCTAGAGCAAATCGTCCCTAAACGATTGACCTCTTGTACAATCACAGGGGTACTTGTTCCTGTGATGAGTGTTCCCCAGTCTCCGTCCGAAAGTCCTACACGACCGACCGAATCGACGGCGTTACTATAACTGACCAAAACATTAGTTACTTTGATACAGGAAAGCAAAAAGGAGCAACGCGAGCATAACGCTAGGATAAAGTCGTTAATGAGATCGATGCGTCCCATTGCCGTAAGAGCCGCGCCGATACAACCTGGACTGGCCCCGATCCCGGCGACAGGCGGGGCAACAGGCAACCCGAATGTCTGCTACACGTGTCACCAGCCAAGACACTAGCTCGGGATTGTCCCCACCGACCCGTCCAAGCCCGAATTGGGGGCGCACCGGTGGCCGCGGCACCAATCGCTAATGGGCCAGGTAGAGTAGGAACGATGTCGAAAGAAATGGAAGGGGGTGGGAGTGCGCTAGCTACTACTGAAGAAGCGGCATAACTTATTCCTCTGGACCAGTACGTGGCATTAGGATATCCCGGGTTAGGAAATGATCGGGACTTTTAGACCTGCAAATGAACAACGAGAGGTGGCGGAATGGAGACCCTCTCCAGGGGAGATGAAGTCTAGAGGGCCCACCTTCGTCGCTGGGGAAATAGACGTCATAAATATCGTCTGCGCCCTGGACCATCGCATTCCCCTCCCAATCGGACATGTACTATCCATCTTGGAACAAGCTAACGAGCGCATGTTGCAACATTGCAAGGCAAACAGAAAACAATTCGCCCTTGCGAGAACAGCGAACACGAAAGGAAAAACCCCTATCCATGAGGATAACCCGAGCCTCGCCAGTACGTCGGATCCCATACGTCTGGGATTAATACAAAAAGATGATCACTTTCTGCGGATCAAAGAGATCCTATGGAAATCCGCCGAGTGCGACATCGAGGTCTCGGGAGTCCCGTATAACGCCATTATCGACTCAGGAGTCGTTGTCTTGGCTATTTCACTAAGAGTAGTAGAAAGAGCGGGAATAGGAAAATATATGATCATGTTAACAGAAAATGATCATCTCGTCTCCGCAGATGAAGAGAAAATCAAGACACTAGGATGCATGACTAACGTTGCTTTTTGATTGGGAAGGGTACATGCTCTGAGGGATGTCGTGGTGTTGGATGTAACCACGTACGACGTTCTTTTGGGACTGCCCGCTCTCACGGCTTTGCGGGCCAACCTAGATTTCGAAAGACGATCGATTGTCCTCCGGAACATGGGAGGAAAACCATATGCCATCCCTATGAGATTGACTCTCATAACTATGGCAAAAGTCACCCAGAAAACTTCCCCGATGCCCGAAGGAACTCTTCGGATGATCACCTGGAAAGAACTTGCAGAACGCAGCGACCACCGGACAGAAGATCCGAACTCTCAAGCGACACTCACGGTAGCGTTGAAGATGACTTAGTGATTCGGGATTTAGTGCAGCAACGCATCCGCTCCCCGATCCAACAAGCAACCACGAGAACGTTCAATCTCACGAAAGGGAATATCCAGAGAACACGCGCATTAATTTTAGGCGAACGACTTATGTAGATTTCCCGGATGGCCGACTCTTTGGAACCCCCTCAGACCTTATACGAGGGCACCGCTCCACTTCTTGCGAGATACAGGGATAAGGAATTTTTTCTGCGATATTACGGAGTTACCCCGTTCCCTGTTATCTCCGGGGAAAGAGATAAGACTGTTGAGATTAGGGGTCGAGGCCGACTCTTTGGAACCCCCTCCACGTCGCAACACAGGACCCCACAATCTCGGAATCAGGATCGCGAAAAAACCAGTACGATGGCAGGATGTCCGCGACGGTGTAACCCCAAAGGAACACGTGGTGATCCGAGAGGAAGATGCTCAAATGATGGCCACAGTGTTTTCCAGGTGATCGGACAATTCATTCATCTTTGCGCCACCACTCGAAAACGATGATGGAAACACGAAACAGATTACCATTCAAATACTAGGCCAATCCTACGAATTGCATGTGCCATGTTACGTACCCGACGAGATTCACCATCTAATCGCATAAATTTTAAAGGAATATCAGGGAGCGATTAGTGTGACAGACACGAACATCGGAGAACGAAAATCATCCTCCGATCCACTGCAAACCGTACAGCTATTCCCTCGCGGAACGAAAAACAGCCTAACAAAGGATAAGGGAATTTGAAGCTAACATATGGATCGAACCAGCCACTGGACCATGGTCATTCGCCCTAGTCCTAGTACCGAAGAAAAATGGGTCGGTTCACATTTGCATCGATTATCGCAAGCTGAATGACATCACGATTAAGGATGCGTATCCCCTCTCCCGGATTGACGATTTGCTGGATGGGATTGGGTGTGCTAATTATTTTAGTAAGTTTGATATTCGTCACGGATTCCATCACATCCTAGTTAAGGAGGAGGACCGGTCCAAGACGGTCTTCGTCCTGTTCGAAGGCACCTGGCAGTGGGTTCGATGCCCAACGGGAATCTGCAACGCGCCGGCTGCATTTCAAAGAGCGATGAACGTAACATTTCAAAATTTCGTCAACAAGACCCGACTGACTCAAGGAATGATCAATTTCTGCGTCATTGTGTATATGGACGATATCCTGGTCTACTCAGAGTCGTTCCACGGGCATGTACAACATATCGAGTGGAAATTGGGAGCCTTACGAGACGTCGGATTCAAGACTGCGCTGGAAAAGAGTGAGTTCTTTCTTTCTGAGATCTCATTCCTGGGCTACGTGGTAACTCGGGGAAGCTTAAGGCTCGATTCGACATTCGAGACGCCCCGATTCCCACGTCGCTGACGCAAGTTCGAGCTTTCCTGGGGCTGGCCTCGTACTATCGACGATTTATCAAGGATTTCGCCGCTATCGCACGACCCCTAACGAACTTACTGCGAAAGGACCAACCCCTCAGCTGGAACGCGGAGTGCGGATGGGCCTTCAATGCTCTAAAGGAAGCCCTAGCTACGGCGCCTATTTTGATTCGACCGGACCCGGCAAAGCAATTCATTCTCATCACGGATTGGCAGCCTGAGGCGATCTCCTCTATCCTAGCGCAGAAGGGGAACGACGGCTGCGAACACGTCATCGAGTACACGTCCCGTACCGTACCGGACGAAAGGAAGAACGATTCGGCTCTGCAAGGAGAATGCTATGCAGTACTTTGGGGAATTCAACACTTCCATCCGTATCTGTACGGGCATAAGTTTCTCCTCATCACAGACCACGAGCCCCTCTTGGCTCTCAAGAGGCGCACTTACTACATGGGCATGATTGGACGCTGGGCAGTACGGCTGCAAGAGTACGATTTCGACATCGTCCATCGGAAGACGGAGAGGCACGGGAACTCGGACGGATTGACACGACTGCACCGCCATGCAAAGGTGGCTAAAGGAGAGTAGATTAATCCGTGGAGAGAACCGGAGCCAGTCAGCAGGCTACGATACGGACAGGTGGCAGTCCTTCCTCGCAACAAGAAATAGCACGTGGCGATGGGTGACGGAGGTAACTCTGGGGCTCCCCTTGCTCCTCTCTCATCTTTGTCTTTTTCCTCCTTTCCTGACAAATTTTGCTATTTTTGTGAGGCAATTTTGAGAGTCTACTCGGTCCCTATGTGACCGAGCGGGGAAGGCTATGTCGAGTGGGTAGATTGTCAGCGATGTGTTTCCCGAGCCCATGGTTCTTGTATCCAGTACCGGAATACAGACAAACCTTGCTTATGTCCTCTGTGTCGCACTGATAAAATCCCGACGGAGGCTCGATTTCTCGAAACCACGTTTGAAGGGCTAGAAAAGACCCGACAGTTTAGAAGGGCTGAAGTATGGACAAATGTCATCCTGATAGTTACAGCGGTCAGAAACCCTCTCCGAGACTTCACAAAGGAGGACCGGAGACTGACCAATGAGAGGGCTCGGGATTGCCGATGGAATGAGGGACGGTTAGAAAAACGGAAAACGGACGGAAGTGGGATTTGGATGTTTGTCCCACATCCGTTCGTAAGGTATGACTGGGTTAAGTCAGGCCATGAGGAAACTGCGGCCCATTTCGCCGTCCGAATCACAGAGGCGGCGATTGATAAAAATGAGTGGTATTGGTCCAATATTCACGACGATGTTAAATTCATCGTCCGAAATTGCCAGGTCTACGCAACTGACAAGGCGTCGATCCAGCCGCCTAGGTCGATAGTGCCTACCGTAATCGAGCGGTCATTCCAAAGGGTTAGTATGGATACCACCGATATTGCCATGCCCCCTGGACCGAATAGCTATGAGTATTTCATTTTGTTGGTATTCGTAGACCACTTTTCGAAGTGGATCGAGGCGTAGCTATGTAAGATGCGACAGGCGACCGAAATCGCGCGATACGTCAACCGTTTCAAGTTTCTCGGGATGCACCAGGACACCGAGGAGATCCTGATGGACAATGGGGCAGAATTTAGAGAGGAAGTTTTGAGGAATCTAGTCCCACATGGTGTCTCTATTTGCAATACTGCCCCTCACATGTTGTAGTCGAACGGACTGGTGGAACACACCAATCGAGTTAGTAAGACTGCTTTGCGACACAATATCGCGGCAAATGACATGAGGCCTTGGCCCGATATCGTGGACCATACCTTGGCTATCCATCAGGGGACACCCCACGAGTCCATGGGTCTGACCCCCTTCCAACTACGGACCAAACGCCTGCCCTGTGTAGCCCTACCGAGACTAAATGAATGAGACGGCCCTTCCGTGACAGACCACTAGGGCGACGGTAAAGGATAAGGCACAACGCCACGTAGAACTGATGGAAAAGGTCCTCCCCCGATTGGCCCGAGAAAGATAGCGAATGAAAGAAATGGCCCATGGGAGATAGGTCAGGAGTTATGAGGCCCGGAATGGGAACGCTAGGCCTCGGCCCCATTATAAATTAGGGGACATAGAGGTGAGGAAATGTGCTCGCCAGGGCAAACTAGCGCCACGATTCTTCGGCCGATTTCGCGTGGTTGAGCTCGGTCCCAGTGCGGTGAACACGGTACGGCTTACGCCGGAGGTGTCGGGAAAGTCGATCGGCTCGCCCGATCATTCGACACGTATCCTACCTTCGTCTTCTCCCCTCTTCCCCTTCTCCTCCATCATCTGCATCGTCCCTCAGCCAAGACGAGGACGACGACTATCTATAATCCTCCTTTCTCTCTCAACCATCGTCTTCGACTCCCCCTCCATCGCCATGAGCTTTTCGACGGAGCAGCGGCCATCCACACGGCGGCGGAGTTCCAGTTCGGGGAGTCTGGGGTGGCACAAGTGTTGGCCGAGGTGTCAGCCTTTTTGTGCTTGTCCCCACCTGGCGAGAGCCACGTGTCGGTCATTGTCGTCTTTACAGGCAACATCACAACGCTGCATCCAGCACGGCACACCGCCATCCTCCGATAACTGCGAGACTTGGCAGCATATATCACGACTGAGTGGGTGCGACTATTGGCTCGACCGCGCGATCGTGTCATAACGACGAACCACATCGATCTTCAGCTTCGGGTCTCCTCCACCGCGCCAGAAGTCACCCTTCCTGTGCTTCGTCCCTTCGCTCGGCCTCAATAAACCGCCACCGTCTCTCTACCTTCAGCCTCCCTTCTGATGTTCCCACATTTTGGCAATCTGCCGAGGAAGCGTCTCTGTCCTTCACGATCAAGCAATTGGATGTGTCGATTCTAGACGCGGTCAAGTGGACACAGTGGTGGCACGCCTACGTGTCGCTCTGTTTTTGCCTCCTCGAGGTCGCCTTCCATTGGGCAGAACCCACAGACAGGAGTGAGGAGCACGAGATCCCGGACGACGAGGTGGAGTTGCTGCTCATCCAAGGGTGGAGAACGGACACGGAGGGAGATTTTTTGGGGATCTTATTCGGAGAAGTGCGCGACGGTGATCTGAGCTCCATTACGAACGAGCTATTGGTGCTTCTAACCCAAGTGTTGGACGATCTGCCATTCGAGATCCTCTCACATTGTGACGAGAGGCCGGGGATAGCCACACTCGCTCATACGGTCGTACCCTGGAGCCGCATCTTCATTGGTCCACCTGTACGGAATTGGAAGAGGGCAGCTACTACTTACCCTCGAGAGATGCATACTTGAGCGTCGACGTCACCGATCTCTCCACGTGGGACCCCCTCATCCGGCGTGTTCCTATCGGAGAGACCAGCGAGGAAGCCGAAGAGGAGGAGGAAGAGGAAAGCGAGGAGGGCGGCCACCTTCAGTATCCGGAAGGAGAGATGACGCCAGAAGAGGAGGAATCAGGGGTTGAATCAGACGATCCCGATTACCAAGAATCGGAGGACGTCGAGTCGAAAGAGGCCAGTTCAGGGCAGGAAGAGTCGGAGGAAGAAGAAGGTGGATCGGGTGAGTCGAGTGGTCCCGGCGAATTGAGTAGAGAAGAAAGAGAGGCCATGGCGCAGAGGAAACGGGCAGCAGCAGAAGGAAAGCGGCCGATCGAAGAATCAGGAGGGCCACCACCGCAACTGACGCAGGGCGAGCCGACGCGCAATCCAGAACCCCAGCGGGAAGAAGACGAAAGAGATGGAGGTGCCACCGCAGAGGGATCAAAAAGTCGGCGTCGCCGAAGAAGTGAATCGCCCTCTCAATCCTCCCCAGTTCGACCCGCAGCCCTTCGTTTACGTCGAGATACGGGCACTTGGGCTTCGTCCCCGATCGTTACCACGTCGTCCCCGTGACTTCCTCACCCTCCGACATCTTCCATGACGACCCCCGTTCCCCGATGGGTGGCAACCGTTCCCACTCTCCCTCTTCTACCACCGATACGCCACCCGCCTTCTGGTCACCATCTTCCCGCACACTACTACTCGTTCGCTCGTCACTTCCTTCCCCCTCCACGTCTTTCCCTTTAGCATGGATTGGCACGAATATAATAATACAAAGGTCTATTGCGTCATCGTGGGCACGATTCCCCCGTGCGAGGAATATGACGATTTCCACGCTGCCATCCGCCGCACCCTCTGCACCCTCTACCCTGACTACCTCGCCTCTCTCCCCCATAATCGCCGACACCCTCACTTTCCCCGCATCCACCGCTCTATTCATTTCGTCCCACGCCCCTCCAACGACGAGGAAATCTACCGCTTCATGCCTCCTCTCCCCCAAGCCTATCCACCACCTTCCCCATCCGTAATTAGACTACCTTTCTCGGACAACGTTTTGGATTGAGCGCACACATACCACATTGGATGACTTCCACACTCATATCCTATGATAAGTGGCACGTGTCAGCTCTGCGTCGATCTTAGGACAATTGATCCACGCCTGATGAGAGAGCAAGCAGGAGTTTGCTCAAGATTGGAACCCCCTGGGCGTCACACATGTGACGAACCATTTTCTCTAATCGCGCAGCTTTCTGCGCGAAGCTGCCTTGAGGAAATGGATGGGTCAGATGGGTAAACCATGGACAGAGGGGTCGGGTGGGCAAGTTGCATGGATGCCCTCGTTTCTTTTCGTTTTTCTGTGGAAATTTGTCGGGACGGTGCCGGGAAAGTCCCCAAGCCAACAATTGGGTAACCGCGCCTTAGCAAGCGTGATGGACAACAGTTGCCATGACTTCTTTCTTGTTCTGCTGTGAGCACTAGGGAATTTTGGCACGACCGTCTCGCGGGAATATCGTTTTTGTTTTTTTTTTGAATTTTCAACTGATGTCGAGCCCCTATGGGCTCGCGGAATTGGTTTTGGGCTCCTCGGAATTTCCTATTGCAATTAGGACTTAGGCTAGGAATTTAGGTACTCTGAATTTTGTTTCGTCACGCTTGCGCGCATCTCGCTGCGCTGGGAACTGGGCTCTGACTGGATCGCGCCCTTAATCTTGTGCAAATGTCGCTTTTGGCGGACGCGATTGTAACTATATCTTTCTTCTTTCTTGATTTCCTCGTGTTTGCCCGCCTTCTTCTTCTTTGTCTTGCATGTTTAATACTCTGTTCTAATTGGTCTGAGTGCCTGCATGACCGGATCGATGCGTGGAGTGCGGCTACGACACCCACGCCGCGGCCTGCCCATGCAGACGTAGGCGCTTCCTCTCTTCTCCTTGTGACCACTTGGGCTTAATCCCGTATCTTTTGCGCAAGCATGCATGCTATAAATTTCGCAAGCGCGATTAGTTTGCTCTCTATGAACCTGGGAGTTATCGCGATCAGTGAGGGTCGGCTAAGGAGTCGGCTGGAAGCACGGTTGTCGAGCCCCGGCCCCGGGGCCCCGGCGGGGTTCCGAGGTTCCGGGGGTGGGCACCCCCAACCCCGGCTCCAGACCCCCCCGCAAGAAAAAAATAAAAAAAAAATAAAAAAAAATAGTGGGGGGTGCGCAGCGAAAGCGCGCACCACATGGGCTAAACCCCAAAAATGGGGTTTTATGCCCCACCTCGGACCCCCCCCGG